>CM062807.1:1079850165-1080263252 GCA_031772625.1 Pinus tabuliformis | reverse complement strand
GTTATTTCAGTTAGGCCATAGGTCCTGTAGGTGGGCTCTCAGTATAAACTCGTAAACCTCACTCGAAAAATAGAATTTATTTTATTCATTAATATTTTAAAAGGTATACGTGGGTATAGTGTTATGGGACTTGTGGATGTACACGATTTAGTATGGGTAGAGTCGTGTATGAATTTTGAGATACTGTTTTTAGTATAAAGTCAAGTCTGCATACGGAAAAGGGACTGCCCAAGGCCATAAAAGAGCATTAGGTGTATAGGAGTCTCGAATGATGCTATAACAATATATGTCTTGTGTTGTTGCAAACTTGCTTCCAAGGTTTTGATAATAACCTTGATAATCATCCCCGTAGTAAGCTTTAGTACATGAAAAACAATACCCATAAAATATAAGAGTTAAGAATGCAGCTAGATGAGATGTCTTGCCTTGATGATCTTCTGAAGACATTCTTTCTTGGAGGAGGTTCAATCCTTTGTTGATTCTTGCCCTTGATTACTTCAACAACATTTTCAATCTTCTTCTAGATTTCACTTTGATTTGTCCTTTGAAGGATAATGACAGTCTTTTCTTCAACCTTACTCTTTGGGGTCTTGGAACTTGTGCCTTCATTGCATGTAACTTCACCTGCGTCTTTTACCTTCATATTTAAGTGATCAATTTCTTGGTCCTTTTCAGTAATGTCGTGATTCTTCTTTTCAACATCCTACAATTGCTCTTTTTGCCATTCCTTGAGCTTGTTTATTTCACCTAGAGCTACATCATGTTCATTTTGCTTATGAATAACTTGTGCCTCGTGCTTCTGAACAAATTCCTTTACTTGGCTTGTCAAGATTTTCTCTCCTTTCTGCTTCCTCCACTTGAAGTCTTAGGAGAGCAAATTTTTGTTCGAGAATATGTTTTCTTCTTTTCTGTTTTCTTAAGATCACTTAAGGCACTGACCAATTCTCTCTCCAAGTCCACTTCTTCTTCTTCTTCTTCTTCATCGATGTCAGATTGCTCTATTTGAATCACGATCATCATCATCTTCATCTTGACTTGCATGCTTATTTTAGTAGAGATTTTGAAAATTCTTCCAAAGCCTTTTGGCTAACGAGTATTGATCCACTTTGGCTTTCATAGAATCTGGCAAAGCACTTAAAATGACATTCATGGTTTTTGAATTGTATCTTCTTGATTCATTGGTAGATGTGTTTCTAGAAACAACATAATAACCATGAGCTTGCAAATATGCTTCCATTTTGGATTCCCTTATTTCATATTCTGTTTCATCGACCAATGAAGGAGGACCGATTTGTTTCTCTTCATCCACTGTGATAGGTTTTGAAACTGGTGCTTTACTGGACACTTTTGTTGATCATTTGGATGTGTGCTTCCTTGACTTTCCCATCTTTGATCTCGTGAGATTTGCCTTCCAGCTATTAGATTGCAACTGAAGGAACCTGCTCTAATACCATTTGTTGGAATATTCACCAATATTGAGAGGGGGGGGTGGATTAGTATTGGTGAATATTCCAACAATGAATATCATCACTTTTGGAGGGCCAACTTGGACAACTCAAGATCGACATAAGTTATCTAAGATTTTCTTGATTATTAATGCCAAGTTTTACCAACCATAAAGCTGCCTTTAGCATCTCATTTGTGTCACTTTGACCACACTATCTGGGCTTTATCTTTGAGAAGGCATATCTCCTGAATTGTGAGGCTTTATGTGGTGTGCCACCCACCGTTAAAAATGACATGGCAAGTACTATCATGCTATGATGGTCTTGCTTTCAAATTCATTGATATTCCCATTCAAACCTATAATCCATCTCTCTCCCATGTTTCACAACATGTGCTTAACTGCCTCTTGAGGATCCATTAACTCAGGCGATGCATTTGTTTACTAACACTTACAGATTTTGGTGTAACCACAATCGTGATTTCATCAAATGGGATCGAAGCTAAAGGTCTTGAGTTCGAAGCACCCTCAACTTGTGCTAGGGGGAGATTGTGAGGCATTGGATAATCCAACACCCCTGTGTTTCACAATGTGTGCTTAACCGCCTTTGGAGGATCTGTTAATTCTGACGATGTGTCTGTTTACTAACACTTGCAGGTTTTGGTATAAGGGTAATCGTGATTCCAAGAGATCTTTCACTCTCTCTTTGTCTCTCTTCTTTCATCCCGATGATAGACCACTTATTGTGGGTCCAAAATGTTGACTATAGTGATTTTAACATAGTGAATTCATAAACCAATAATGACAATCTTAGACAGTGTGAAAGATTAAAACAATAGATATCTTTTTCATTTCCTTTCTTGGTCCTAGCAACCATTTTTTTCCCAGACCCTAAGATGCTTTTTCGTGCTGCATGCACTATATGGTTGCTTCCCACTATAGAATCCATTTATTGTCCCCCACTAGAATAGGAAAAAGATGCCAAACCCTTGCAACAAGTCATAAACATTCTATAGGATCTAGAAGAGAGGCATTTAACTTAAAGTAATAGAGCCTGATATTGGTAATCAGGTTCAATAATCATAAACATGGATATAGGAAAATGGTTTGAGCTAATGATGATTAAATCGACATGGACAAAACTATCACCATTGGAAGAGAATGTGGCAAGATGTGAAATTGTACCAAAGTTGTCAAGTTGAGATTGGATTGGATGATTGCCCACCTTGTTGGAGCACTTATTCTTTGATTGCCACACAATGTCAAATGCACTAGGCATGCTCTTTTAGTCATACCTATTGAAAAATCTAGGGGCAACAATATAGGTGATTTCTCTTGCTTATGATAACTGCTTGTGGAGACTTTTTATTTTTCTTGATTAGATTCTTCTTTAGCTTGATTGTTATTATGTTCTCTTCAACAAACAACTACCAAAACATAATGAACAATGAGACAAAGGACACAAGATATATGTGATCAACGAGGGCCAAAACCTCTCTAATCTTGAGAGGAAAACCCACATAATTCTTTCTTCTTATAGAATCTTCAATTGACGAATTCCAAGACCTAGACCCTTAACTAAGGACCTCTCCAAGACCAAGTCACAATTCTTCCTTGAACAACTCTTCTTCCTTCTAAGTCAACACTGGTCAAACTGACTCTTATACCACAGATTTCGACTTCTTTTCAAGTTTCGGTCTCTTACTACAAGACTGCAATTTTCGGCCTGCTTGTACTCCTTGAAATTCCGAACGTGTGAGCTGATTGGGGCAGATTGGTGAGGCTCCTTTCCTTTGCTTGACATGAATACTTCTTCTTGAGACCTCGACTAGCAAGAATGCTCTTTTGTAACCTTTACCTCAGCTTCTTCAAGGATTGTTAAAACCCAACTGCAGAAACCCTAGCTGTAGTCACACATGTGGGTGTAGGAACCGAAAACAAGGCTAGAAGAGTTCGATGTTCTTCTTTTCTCTTCGCTGCTTCAAGATAATTTCTTGCTTGCAGCTTCCCTACTTGTACTTCTATCTTCTTTGAGGATGCTTGATAGATACTTCTTTAAGTGAGGCTGGGACCTCCTTTATATAGACTTTTCTCTGATGCAAATAGGCTGACTTGACCTTTTTCTTTAGGCCGGCATGTCTTTTGATAGGCTAGCTACTCCTTTGAGAAGGCCGACGTCTTTGTAGCACTTAGACAAGTTCTTGGAGGGTTCTTTTACTTGACTTTGACTCAAATAATTTTCTTTATACAATATGTAACTTGCCCAATGTTGAGAAATCAAAAGGGCAATGATTATAGAGATTTCTATGTACTTGATAACTTCTTGTGATGTCCTTTTACTTATTAGCTTTGTTACTTATTATTATACGTGTGAGTGATCAAACGACTACCAAAACATTAAGAGTAAGAACACAGAATATAAGCTGCAAGCTAGGGCCAAAACCTCTCCACTTGAGAGGAAAACCCGCAAATCTCTTCTCTTATAGATTCTTCAATTGACGAATTCCAAGACCTTAAGATTGTCTTCAGATCCCTCCAAGACCAAGACCAACCTTTCTGGATGATGTGCTAACCTTGATCCTATCAAACCTAGTCAAATTTCTTCTAGTAGCACTTCTTCGACTTCCAGCTACAAAAGTTTTAGCCTCCACTGCAGATTTGAAATTTCGGCCCCTCAGCAGTTGCTGCTGCCACATGTGTGAGCTTCGATCTACCTTCTGAGCCCTCCTTTGACCTTCGCTTGACTTTCCCTCTTCAGGAGCACGAGGATTACCCTTGGTGACCTTTGCTTGACCTACTTGTCTCCTTTTCTCCAAGATCGAACTTGAAGATAGAAACCATAGGTCTTGCTGCAGAAACCCTAGTATGTGTGAAAGAGAAATAACCCAAACAAAGATCTTCTTAATCCTTTTCCTTCTTCGCTGCCTTCTTCCTTCTCCTTCATTAGAATGAGTGATGAGTGAATGTGTCTTAAGGAGGACGAGTTCCCTCCTATATATAGGCTCTTCAAGGTGGACGTGGCTCTTCCTTTTAGGCCAACTTGGTCTTGGAGGGTATCTAGACACTTTTTAGGGCAAAAATATTTTTCTTTACAAGTTACAATGTGCTTGATGGGGTCTTCAACTTATTACAATGACATTTTTGACTTCTTGACCTTGGACAAATCCTAGAAGCACTTAATGGGTGCTTGACCTATAAAATGAAAGACTTTGAGCATGAAACACATGCTTCAAAAATAATAATAATAATTTTTCTTTCATTTTACACTTTACAAGAATCAAAAGTATATTTCATCTATATGAAGACTGAACCTAGTTGCACATTTTTCAACACTCCTTGTTAACTAGGGAGGTATTCATACATGGTACGTGGACATTCTTAATCTGAAGAGATCTCGTATGAAGAGTCGGATTGGTAACCCATCTGTAATTGCATCATGTCAACTAGCATTGTCATATAGCAAGGCCTTGACTAACATCTCTTTCTCTCCACAAGATCAGAGCACAATGCTGGTGAGACCAATGATTTATAGACACTGTTGTCGCGCAGATTGGCACGACAACGCTCAGACCCGGGGCTGTCACTTTGATCCCCGATCCCTCCGTTTAAGCCTGTCTCCCGCGGCTAAGGGGGGTAGACCCTGTGAGATGATGAAGACCAACTGTCGACCAGTTGGTTGGGAGACACGAGACACGATATGATAAGCACTAGATGGATTTAGAAGCTAAAAGACCAGTGCCTTGTGGAGCAAATGTTAAATCGTTTAATTACCAGATGCTGCAGAAATATGATCTCATTAGGGGCAATCATTTATCATCAAAGCCTGAGCGAAAATTAATTTTTATCAAATACGAGAAAAAAGCTTTACGGCTTAGTGATACTCCAGCAAATTAAGATTTCGAAAACGCTTTGAACAACCATGCAAAATCATGAATCATTTACAGATACCAGCTAATCTTTAGGATGATCACAGATTCGTCTAAAATAA
The DNA here is from genome assembly GCA_031772625.1 of Pinus tabuliformis. Classification (NCBI taxonomy): domain Eukaryota; kingdom Viridiplantae; phylum Streptophyta; class Pinopsida; order Pinales; family Pinaceae; genus Pinus; species Pinus tabuliformis. The sequence continues at coordinate 1,080,257,820 of CM062807.1, read as the reverse complement.
TAAACATTTATCCCACATCAGCAATTTCCTGAGAACAACTAGATTTGGCAAACAAGAAAATTTCCACAATTTTTTTTTTTTTTATACTTTTTCATTTTTTTTTTGGTTTATGTAAAACAAAATCAAAAAGATTATAAAACAAATCTAAAGACAATTAATCTTAAACCTAACTATAAAAAAAATAAAATAAAAATAAAACTAAATCTATTTTTATTTTAAATTAAAATCTAAGATTATAAAATCAAACATAAGCTTAAGACTAAAACATAAACATTTTTTATATATTTATTTATTTATTTATTTTTTATATAAAAAATAAAACTAAAATTTAAAAAATTTATAAAATCTAAACTATAACTAAACTAACCTAAAACGAAACGCTTAAATCCCTAAACAAAACCATGCTAAACTTAATCTAATTAAACCTAAAGCATGACTACGCAAAATCATAAAACTAAATTTTAAATACAAAATAAAACTAAAACACTGCTACACGATGATGCTTAAGCTGACGGAGAAAAGAAAAATCGTAACCCTAATAAAACGCAAAGAGCAAAGAACGAACGCGTCAGCCTCTAAAAAAAAATTTAGCATGAGTTTTAGATGACTGCTGGACGCCTGACGGATTTGAGCCATTGAGGATCGATTTGAAACCGCGTTGATTACAAACCTGACATACCGAATTGAAACGACTTTGATTTGCTCGGATCAGTTACCTGGCGCGTATCGTTTGATTTCTTTGTGCATTTGCAGGTGCGATTTAGACGGCGGACAGAGATACGATTCTAGCTTTGCAAACATTAACTGTTACCGCGCGTGAATGAGAATCGATGCCATGCGTGAACGAGGATCATACATCGACGAATTTTGGAGTTAAGCCACTGTTTGTCTGCGTGAAGGAATACTGGGCACGTTTCTGAGCAAAGGATTGCAGGTTCTGGCCCGATAGTGAAGAGAACGGACGGCTCAGTCACGTTCCTCCAGTGGCAATTCTATTACGTGGAAGCTGATACCAATGCACACATGCAAAACTCGTGAGACTCCGCGTAAAATGTTTGAAACGCAGACGGAGGCTGGGGCGTATCAAATATTATCTCTCTGCGGTGAATAATCTTTGTCTGTGGATCAAATACCCTTGACGGTGGTGTATACACAGAAAATGCATGTGATCCGGGGCCACGAAACCGAGATATACTGGATTGGCGTTTATCATTACAGGTGCAGTGGGCGAGAAGATTGACGGTGGTCCTGCAATTGCAAAGAGACAAAACCCTATACCTGCAAACACAAAAGAAAACAAAACCCTAATGAAAAATCTGTGTAAAGCAAAAAATTTGAAACCCTAGATCAGCTTGATTAATTTACAGATTTTGGCCCCTTAATAGCCAGATTCAGCAATGAGCACAAAAATAATTTAAAGAGTAAAAATTTCAGGCTTTCACTGTGAAGAACTTCAGAAAATCTCTCATGCAAATTAGAAAAATAAACTGAATGATAGACCCAGGATCAAATCCAACTGGGCTCAGCAAAAAATGCTTGCGGGAGTTGGCTGGTTCAGCTGAGAACTTCCCCAAACGCCCACCAATCTTCTTCAGCAAGGGTTTTTTGCACAACTTAGAACAACCATCAGTAAAGAGGGCAAAAATGCTGCTAGATCTCAAAAAGTAATGGAGATACCTGCCATTACTTCAGAAACCCTAACAACACTCAAACCCTAGCAAGTGAACAAGATACCTGTGCTCACAATACTCTACAATAAGCTATTATTAATGGCTGAAACATAAAATATGCAGAAACTAAATTAGCTCACAGCACTTCCAGAGAGTAACACCAGCAAGATTTGGACCCCAAAGTCTTCTTTTATTAACCAGAAAACAGATTACAAGAGAGCTTCTTCAGTACCAGACTCACAGATCCAATTTTATCTGAACTGACCCCTAGCACCCTACTTAAAGGAAATGATCCCAACGGCTAGTTCGAGTGATCCATGTCGAAATGATCTCGACTGTCGATGAGGATCAAGACATCTCTTAATCTCATCCGTCGAAATTGTTAACTTATTATTAAAAATAATATTTTGCATGCATTCACTCAAAATATTATTATTTTATTATTTAGGGTTTTTTGCATTATTTTATAATTTTTTATTATTTTATTATTTTTTAATTTTATAATTTTTTATTATTTTATTATTTTTATTTATTTTCTCAAAAGGATCATTGAACTAAGCCTTCGGAAACATCACCTAGGACCTAGGACTTAGGACTCATGAGGGGATTTAAAACATTTTCCAACCCTCAAGACACATTACATCATGACTTTTACAATTTACATCTTAAGGGGGAAAACCCCTTTATCATAGACCCTCATAAATCACCCAGTTTCTGCGACACAACTATAATCTAGCAGATTAACACACTAGGATTCTCCTAAAGTTCTAATAACAAAATGCATCCCGGCTTTGGGGTCAGGCTGAAGGAAAACTCTGCCGATCGTAGATCGGTGAGACGAAAAACCTTCCGGGACGTAGATTATCAATAGAAAGTTAGGTCCACCTAGGCAATTTACATACATGACTCAGATCTGCTAAGATTATTTACAATTCATACATGCAAACTGGGTTTACAATTAAAATGATCAAGCTGCTGATGACAGCAGGATGGCACAGACACATCGATCAAGTGCTGCCCCTTTTTGCAAAGAAAAAGGGGGGGTACTGCATGGGTAGTTGACCGGTAGTGGTCAACAGACACCATCATCATTGTCTCTCAAGGTACATACTCCACTCGGGTGTTCACAGAGTATGACCTTCTTTGGACTATAAAGGTTCACCCTTCACAACATTACTATAAAGGTTCAAATCAACAAAACTTTTCATGAAGCCTAACCTTTGAAGGCATGCATCCATTTTAGCATACCATGCCCTTGGTGCTTGTTTGAGGCCATATAATGCCTTCTTCAATCTGCAAACATATGCCTTTCTGTCTTTAACTTCAAATCCCAAGGGTTGCTCTATATAGACTTCCTCATCAATTGTGCCATTCATAAATGCAGTTTTGACATCCATTTGGTGGATGTTCCATCCCATCGATGCTGCCAAAGAGACCAACGAACATATAGTTGTATACCTTGCTGTCGAAGCAAATGTCTCTTCATAGTTGATGCCTTCAAGTTGAGAGAAACCCCTAGCCACAAATCTTGCCTTATACTTTTCAATACTTCCATCTGCTGCATGTTTGATCTTATAGATCCATTTGGAAGTTACCACAGATTTGTCATCGGGCCTAGGCACGATCTCCCAAACTCCATTCTTCATTATAGATTGATATTCTTCATTCATGGTATCCTTCCATTCTTGATGATTAACAACTTCTTCAAAAGTGAATGGCTCTGCTTCTATTAGTTTTTTCATGTAGGTTGCATACCTGGAATATTGTTTGGGCTTCTTGCTTTCCTTGAATGAGCCTTGAGTTGCTCCATGACCTTCTGCGTCAAGTAGCGTTGACTTCAACCAATTAGGTCTCTTTATTGATTCGGGGATGACCACAGGTTGAATAGCTTCACTTGGACCTTCATCTTCATGGTGAGATTCTTCTTTCTCCCTATCAACTTCCTCTTCAAATATTGGATGTTCTTCATCATCAGAGTCCATGGGAAGTTCCTTTGATTTCTTGAATGCAATACTTTCATCAAATATGACATCTCGACTGACTTCTATATGATGTCCTTCCTTTATGTAGATTCTATAGGCCTTAGAGGAGTTGCTGTAGCCAACAAATGTTCCTCTCATGCCTGATGGATCCAACTTCTTTCTTTTGTCCTTTGGTATATGAATATATACAGGACAACCAAAGATTCATAGATGATCTACAGTTGGTTTCTTCCTAATGAATATTTCTTCAGGAGTTCTGTTATCTAGTGACCTATGGGGACTTTGATTTTGAATATATACAACTATCTTCGTGGCTTCTCCCCAAGAAACTTTAGTAGATGTTAATCATGCAACATTGCTTTTACACTTTCTTCAATAGATTGGTTCTTTCGCTTTGCAAATCCATTTTGATCTAGTTTATATGGGACTATCAACTCCCTCTTAATCCCAAATTCCTTACAGAAAGCTATAATTTCCTTGGATGTATACTCTCGTCCATTATCGGATCTTAGTATCTTAATTTTCCTTTCTGTAAGGTTTTCTACTTCAACTTTGAATTCTTGAAATTTTGTAAATACTCTGTCCTTGGATTTCATCAAGTAAACCCAAGTTTTCCTTGAATGATCATCTATAAATGTGACATAATATAGATGAACTCTAAGTGATTTTGGAGTCATAGGACCACAAACATCGGAATGAATAAGATCCAAGATTTCTTTTGACTGTGAAGCACTACTTCCATATGGTCTCTTGGTATTCTTACCCAATGCACATCCTTTGCATACTCCTTCGTGATCTTTTTTCAATTCTGGGATTCCTTCTATTATAGAACATAAAGATGGAAGCATTTTGAAATGAAGATAGCTGAACCTTCTATGCCATAGTTCACATGGGTTGATTTCAATGTGAACCAAAGCTTGTGCAAGTGGAGATATCAACCTGTAAACCCTTCCTTCACACACACCAATTACTCTAGCTTTCTCTATGCTTGAGATTTTACTCCATACTACAACTCTTCCATCAATGAAAGGTACTCGATCACCCTTATCTTCTAGAATTGAAATAGAAACTAAGTTCGTAGGATGTTGTTGAGATGAATGTTGCTTCCATTTTCCAGCTCTATAGATGTAGATCCAATTCCTCTTACAGGATAACTCTTATTATCTCCAAGTTCCAATGAGTAAGAAGATTTTCCCGTTGATAATGTCTTCAGTTTTTTGTGATGACTAGTCATGTGACTAGATGCACCACTATCGATTACCCAAATATTCTCGTCTTGGAATGTACCAGTGAGTGCTGAGAAGAGTCCTTCATCCTTTGTCTTGGTTCCTTCCTTCTTTGTAGCAAATAGAATATTCCATGCTTCCTTGATGTCTTTCTTGAGATGGCTTGCTACCTTTGAGCACTTCTTGAGGAGCTTCCTCAATCCAATAGAGATATTCATAATGCCCTTAGTTAACCTTAACTTTGATAACATGTTGAGAAATCAAAAGGGCAATGATTATAGAGATTTCTCTTTACTTGATAACTGCTTGTGATGTTGTTTTACTTATAAGCTTTGTTACTTATTATTATATGTGTGAGTGATCATACAACAACCAAAACAATAAGAACAAGAACACATAATATAGGCTACAAGCTAGGGCCAAAACCTCTCCACTTGAGTGGAAAACCCACAAATCTCTTCTCTTCCTTATAGATTCTTCAATTGACGAATTCCAAGACCTTAAGACTGACTTCAGAACCCTCCAAGACCAAGACCAATCTGATGGGGTCTTCAACTTATTACAATGACTTTTTTGACTTCTTGACCTTGGACAAACCCTAGAAGCACTAGAATGAGTGATGAGTGAATTTGTCTTAAGGAGGACGAGTTCCCTCCTATATATAGGCTCTTCAAGGTGGACTTGGCTCTTCCTTTTAGGCCAACTTGCCAGCTGCCAGGAGGAATTGGTCTTGGAGGTTATCTGGACACTTTTTAACACAAAAATAATTTTCTTTACAAGTTAAAATGTACCTGATGGGGTCTTCAACTTATGACAATGACTCTTTTGACTTATTGACCTAGGATAAAACCTAGAAGCACTCAATGGGTGCTTGACCTATTAAATAAAAGACCTTGAGCATGAAACCCATTCTCCAAAAATAATAATAATAATTTTTCTTTCATTTTACACTTTACAAGAATCAAAACCACATATCATCTATATGAAGACTGAACCTAGTTACACATTTTTCAACACCCAAAAGGGTCTCTCATACATGAGAATGACTTTAATGACTTGATGACTCAATGACAAATCCTAAGAGTTCACAACGTGTGCTTAACCTAAAAAAAATCTTCTGGAGCATGAAACCCATGTCTCAAGATCAACAATAATAAATTTATTTCTCATTACATCAAATAAAATCATGATTACATATGTCATTATGAAGACCGATCCTAGTTACATATTTCAACAATTCCAAGCTTTTCGTTCATCCAATTGAAGAGTTTTCTTACATTCTCATTCTAAAATTGGATTTTTGGGCTTAAAAGTTGTTGGTTTTGTGTCTAATTTTTAGATAATGATCAAAACTTTGTATATAATAACTTTATGATCCTTCTCGTGATGCTATAATTCTCTTGTTGAGTCTTTGGTTGCATGCCATGTTATTTTAAAATTTAAGCCAATTGATATTGTTAGGCTCCCTTATCTGGTCTTGGAATGCATTGTTAAATGTGACAAAAATATTGATAAAAATTTTTGACAAAGGAAATGTGGCCAACTTTCTCTCTATATTTAAGACTTTTTATGGTCTAGAGTTCATTTATCCATCTCTGGTATTGCTTCTTTACTAATTTAGTTTTTGGTGTATATATTCAGTAGAAAATAAAGAATTTGTGAGAGAATCACCAAGCTTCTCAAACCAACGTTTTGGAGGTTTCAAGCAGGGCTTTGATGGTTTTAATTATGAGCCCAAGAAGCAAGGTAGATATTGTATTTTTATTTATTTTGGTTCCTTAAAGAAGATATATGCATGTGATGAAACATCGTGGGACATTATTTTGATCGATGGAACAAAACTAGCATGTTATCAATTTTCTTGACTTTTTGTTGTTAAAAATCTTGGATGTTAAGTTTATAGCTAGACCTATGTTGATCAACAGTGTATGGTTCTAATGTCTCTTCTTAATACAAGACCACATTCATTTTAGTTAGTTGGTCTCATAGCTTTTTCATATTGAATAGTTTATATTACTTCAAGCAGTCTACATTGTTCCTTTCCTCATTATCTAAATAAGTCAATATCCTAAGAATTTGTTTTTTTCCTTTTAAATGCAAACATTATTTTTTTGGCTCCTATTAGCAAACAGAGGAATCTTATAGCAGTTGAGGCGCAATCTTCTTTAGGTTCCAAGTCATTCTATTGAAATACCTTTAGGTAACTCCATACAAAAGTATGCAGATAGGATCTTGTAAATGGTTATATTATTCACTAGTTGTAACTCCTTACTAGGAAACATACTAGATGGTGGCTTTGTTTATGTCAAAATTATGAATTTCATTTTTGATAATTGTTAAATGTGTTGATACAACAACCTTAATAGCACTAGTGAGTGACTTAGGCAATTAATGCTCGATGATTGTTAGCATTTGGGTTTACTTCAAAATTATCTACACCATGTTTTGGGGTACATGGTGCATGTTCTGTTGATGCTTGTGGTAGCTTCGAAAGGTCTTTGGCATAGACTTTGTGTTTTAGCATGTAGGAGATGATTTATTGCCTCTTTAGGTGCTTGCTTGATGGAGTAAGTGATTTATGTATTCTTTCTTAAGTCTAACTTAGGAAAAATGCAATAATTAAAGTCAATTAATTATTGTTGATTATTAAGTTAGTTTCTAAGGATAAATAATGAAATTGTTTAAGTGACTTAGAAAGGATCTCAGCTGTTGATCTCTTAGATCTTCTAAAGGGAGATTATAGTTAGGGATTTGTGCTTGATGAAGATTATAAATAAAAGTCTAAGGGAGAGGTGAAGACACAACAACAACAAAAATAGAGAGCCAACAATCACATTTTTGGGAAAGCAATTTTCTCAAAGAGGGAAAGCGATTTTCTCTAGAGCATGAGGCTCAACTAGGTTGTAGTGTAGAGGAGGATGAGTGCAGGCGGATTCGAGAGCATTTCCAGGATGCTGAATTGTTGGAGATTGCAGGGCCAAATTGCTGAAGCAAGGAGATGAAATTGTTGGAGAGATTGATTTTCTAGGGCCAAATTTCCTGAGGCGTAAAATTTCGAGGGGATGGCTAATCCAGAGTATAGAACATCATAAAATATGCTTGTTTCCAGCAGGTTTATTGAATAAAAACCTACAGGAATGCACCTTGAATAATCTTGTACCCTCCTCCAATGAACACTAATGTAAAACATGGTTGAAAGCATTGTTGGAAGAAAGAGCTTTTGGACCATACTGAAACACGATACTTGAAGGCAATGTTTTTAAAACCGGAACCAGTGACTGGATCGGTCCACCTAATGAATCGGTTTACCGACTGGATGTAGGAATTTACAGGGTAAGTTCCTCAGAAAGAATACCAAAAGGACACCGCTCACAACCAGATCACAGATCAATACACCAGTATTTTTGACGTGGTTAAAACCCTCAAAGAGGGAAACAGTCCACGGCCTGTCCCAACGTGGGTACTACAGGCAATTTATTAATCAAAGAATGAAAATTTACATAAGTTTCTCTCATGCACAAATTACCCGAACAATGACCCTCCATGCGCTTTAAATAGAACTCATGGACCAATCGGGTGTCAAGCCACGGATCAAGTGTCGGTAATACCGAGGAGAGAATGAACCGTCGGATCACTACATATCGTGACTGTCGGATTGTAAGTTACAAAATGTACAACGGTAAAGAAACACACTTTACCTAACTCTATACCTAACTCTACACTAGACCAAGTTGAACTTAACTATATCCTATGTGTCGGAATATCCTAACATCACCCCTTAAGAACAACTTGGGATAGGATTGAAGGATTTACAAATATGACACAATAGGAGAAGGAAGGAGGCACTAGAGCCTATCCCCCCTTAGTGACAACTTCCTGAACTCCAAGCATATATCGAAGTTTAGTGAACTTCGCCTCTGTGAGAGCCTTTGTGAAGATGTCTGCAACCTGATCATCTGTTGGACAATATTGCACTTCAAGAACATGGTCATGAATGAGCTTTCTGATGAAGTGCATGTGTAGTTCAATGTGTTTGCTGCGCTGATGCTGGACTGGATCTTTGCATAGCTGAATGACACTTTGATTATCACACCAAAGTGTGGTTGGATGCTGCTGCTCAAAGCCAAACTCTGATAGGATCTGACGAAGCCACAAGGCTTCCTTACTAGCTTCCACGGCACCACGATACTCTGCTTCTGCTGACGAAAGAGAAATGGCAGCCTGTTTCTTACAAGCCCATGTAATAGGTCCTGAACCAAGAGTGAAGACATAACCGGCAGTAGACTTTCGATCATCAGGGTCACCAGCCCAATCAGAATCAGTGAAACCGACTAATAGAGGAGCTGCTTTGGCACTGTAATGAATCCCAAACTGTACTGTACCTCGAACATAACGAAGTATTCTTTTAGCTACTTTCCAATGACTTTCACGGGGGTTTTGCATAAAACGAGCAACAAGGCCAACAACAAAGGAAAGGTCAGGACGAGTATGGGTTAAATACAAGAGTTTTCCTACAAGTTGACAGTATAAGGTAGCATCAACTTCAGGAGAAGTACAAGAGACTGAAAGTTTGACTCCAGACTGAAAGGGAGAAGGGGCTGGCTTACAGTCTTCCATGTGAAAATGACGAAGAATATCACAAGCATACTTGGACTGGGAAAGGAAAATACCCTCCTTGGATTGCAAGACTTGAAGACCGAGAAAATAGTGTAAGTGTCCTAAGTCTGTCATTTCAAATTTCTTTTTAAGGCTGGACTTCACATGGTTTATAAGGTTGGGATCACTACCAGTAAGAATAAGATCATCAACATAAAGAACAAGGATGATAAGAGAGTTGCCCACTTTCTTGGTGTAGACAGTATTGTCAGAATAACACCTAGAAAAGCCAGATTCTAAAAGAAAGCTATCCATTTTGGCATACCAAGCCCGAGGAGCTTGCTTGAGACCATAAAGGGATTTCTTAAGTCGACAAACAAGGCTGGAGTCTGTTTGTATGAAGCCAATGGGTTGTTCCATATAGATTTCTTCCTGCAAGTCCCCATGCAAGAAGGCAGATTTAACATCCATCTGATGGACTTCCCATTTTAAAGAGGCAGCAAGGGAAAGAACAAGGCGGATAGAGTTCATTTTGGCAACAGGGGAGAAGGTTTCAGTGTAGTCAATGCCTTCAACCTGTGAAAAGCCCTTAGCAACAAGACGAGCTTTATGTTTATCAACTTTCCCATCTGGTCCATACTTGGTTCTGTAAACCCATTTACATCTAACAAGTTTGCGTCCCTTTGGTAGAGGAACAAGATCCCATGTATCATTTGCCAACAATGAATGATATTCTTCATTCATAGCTGCTTCCCAATGTGGATGGCCTGAAGCTTCTGCAAAAGTGTCAGGATCATGATTTACTGGAGCTTGAGCCAATAAAGAAGAGGCTCTTTCAAACTGAGAACGTGTACGTCGCTGATCTGTAGGATCACCGGCAAGATCACCTGCTGCATCCCGAGTAGCACGGACCCATCTTGGAAGTTGAGGATCCTGAGAAGGTGGGGGAGGATTATCATCCTCACTTTCATCATCTGAAGAAGAAATGTTTTCAAAAGTAGAAGAGATAGGAAGAGGTGGCACATCCGCCGGACTAGGCTCGCAGGCCGATTTATTTTCATCAAATTTTACATCTCTTCTAATGATAACATTTTTGGACTTAAATGGAATAAGTCTATAACCTTTTACATCTTCAGAATATCCAACAAAAGTACATTTCTCACTCTTAGGTTCTAAAGCTTTATGCTTTTCATCTGGAATATGGGCCCATGCTTCACTTCCAAAAACACGAAAGTGACTTACATCTGGTTTAATGGAACTCCAAGCTTCTTCTGGAGTGATATTCTCTAGAACCTTAGTAGGAGTGCGATTGATTATATAATTTGCACAATTAATTGCTTCGGCCCAAAAACTAAGACTGAGTCCTTTAGATTGCAGCATACAATTAGCCATTTCCTTTAAGGTGCGATTTTTCCTTTCAGCTACACCATTTTGTTGTGGAGTGTATGGAACAGTATGTTGCATTTGAATTCCATTTTCGGTGCAAAAGTTGATGAATGTGTTTTTAACATATTCTCCACCATTATCAGTTCTTAGCTTAAGAATTTGATGTCCAGATTGTTTTTCAACAAAGGCTTTGAAGGCCAAAAATGTGTTAAACCATGTGGAGGTTTGCCGTTACACCAAAACTCGCAGGTGTTGGTAAACGTAACAAACAGTGACTAGGATCCCCAGGGTGGAGATTACGGATTCTATAGAGGTGTGGTGATTCTTCCAACACCCCCCCCCCAAATGCAACTCGGGGGAATCGAACCTGGGTCCAAGCTCTGATACCATGTAGGAATTTACAGGGTAAGTTCCTCAGAAAGAATACCAAAAGGACACCGCTCACAACCAGATCACAGATCAATACACCAGTATTTTTGACGTGGTTAAAACCCTCAAAGAGGGAAACAGTCCACGGCCTATCCCAACGTGGGTACTACAGGCAATTTATTAATCAAAGAATGAAAATTTACATAAGCTTCTCTCATGCACGGATTACCCGAACAATGACCCTCAATGCGCTTTAAATAGAACTCATGGACCAATCGGGTGTCAAGCCACGGATCAAGTGTCGGTAATACCGAGGAGAGAATGAACCGTCGGATCACTACATATCGTGACCGTCGGACTGTAAGTTACAAAATGTACAACGGTAAAGAAACACACTTTACCTAACTCTATACCTAACTCTACACTAGACCAAGTTGAACTTAACTATATCCTATGTGTCGGAATATCCTAACACTGGAACCAGTGTAACCGAGACTGGTTTGGTCTAAACGAACCGATTTTAAAAAAATACATTAAATAATTATTTTTTAATGAAAAAAACTACTTTTAAGATTTAAAACCATGATTCCAAGCCAATAGAGACAAAATATGCAAATATTGCTCATTTATATACCATGTAAATGTGAATATATTCAAAATGACACCGAGTGCAATACATATCATTGACAAAATACATAAGCAATGAGGCTCTAAATGGCCTCTAGAGTGCAAAAACAAAGCCTACAAACTATGGGGCCAGTGGCCTGCTACAAGACTCCAGTCTACATATATGATAATACTATAATAGTGATCAACATTACCACTTGAAAGTTGAAACTTCTCATGAGTCATCATGATCGAACTCAGTTGGTTGAGTCTCGACTCCCAAACATTGCAGTCACAAACTTCTCTATTGGTTTAGTGACTTGAGTCTCAAACTTCTGAAGGTATTTTGCCCTAATATGCCCTATTATTTCATTTGGTGCTCCACATGGCTTTACATGGCCTCCTATCCCAGCCAAGTGTTGCTTGAACCTGTTAATACCCCCTCCTTGAATGGATTTTTGGCAATATTTGCAGATCATTTTGCCATCAATCATATCACAATGAGCCCATGCAGTATCTCTGGCTTTTGGAGGCATGATGACTACCTGGAAATGCAAACTAGCTTCCTTAGCCTCCTCTTGAAGATGGCAACTCCACTGACAGCTACACACTATCTCCAAAATAGCTCCAACTCCAACTCCAAGATGACTACTTTAGAAAAAACTCAACACTCTCCAAGCTCACAAACAAACTCACAAACACTCCAAATCAGTTGTGTGAGACAAATGAGAGTGAGAGGGGCCTCTTAAAGGCTTGGAGAGGGTGTTTTTGGAGGGAAAACACCCTTAGTTTCCCCCCAAAACCCCTAAAACATAGTCAACAATACGCTTTTTGGAGTTTACGGTGGGCGTGCCTCTAACCGGCCGGTTTAGGATGGAACCGACCGGTTTGATACAAAACTGGCCGGTTAGCACCGATTTAGGGCAAAAATTGGCAAAATGGGCTAATGAACCGGATTTTTTGGCTGGTTTCGACCGGTGGGCTTTCTAACCGGCCGGTTAGACTGGTTTTTAAAACTATGCTTGAAGGACAATTTAGGAGCAAAAATCTTATTCACTTAGATTTGGAACATGAGACCTGTGGAGTTTTCATATCATAGCTTTAATGGGGGGTGAGCTGGTTGGTAGGAATGTAAAGATTTATCTATTCTTAGAAGTAGATCAGACCTCTAAATATCAAAGTATAGTTGAACTAGCATTTAAAGGCTTGATATTTTGTTTGCAACCCATTATTTGTATGAACTGCAGTAGATATATTCATAATTACATCAGTCAAGGCAAATCCCCTTTTGGTTTAGCAAAGCTACATAGACCTTGGAAATGACAAAGTTGCTTTACAAAATAAATCTGGGTTTGTTGATGAAGGCTCCTTTTACAATGATATAGTCCATAGTGAAGACTTTATCTTGGCATATTTTGGAAGGACTGAGAATTCCACAAAGGGCGCTAGATCTTCTTTGTTAAAATTCTGTACAAAACATTTATTGCGATGCGGTTTGCTCTTAGCAATATTGGTAAAAATGTAGAAATTTGGTGTGTAGACCCACCCCGGTTTCAAGCTTAGTGATTCCTCATCATGTTTAGTGCCCAACCCACATTTAATATGGTGCGGTCATAAACATGAATATTTTCATACGTTGAAACAAATAGAATCTACTTCTACTTTTTCACTTTTGTTGAGATAAAATACAAGCATTCACATAAAAAATTGACAAGGATGTTTTGGTCAAATGACCTCGGAAACACCTGTAAGGGTAAGCCAGTGAGAGAGAAGAGATATTTTTTATTTCGTCTGAGAATATTGCAACAATCAAATCAACAAGGAATACAACTTATCTCCCTTGGAAATCATGCCCAGAGTCCCCAGAAATTCGTGCTGCCTTGGCTCCTCGATTTTTGTGCCCAAGCTGCCTTGAAAAACATACCCAACTGCTCAGAAATTTTTGCTGCTTGTTACCCACCACTTTGTGGATGATATCCCCAGGAGAAATTTTTTCTCCATGATGAGCCTCAGCCGACAGCCAACAACACCTTGATGCCTCCTACTAGCTCGTCATGCCATTTCTCTGCCACTTGAGCTAGCCATGTGGCCCCACACCCACTTGTACTAATCGTATGTTTGAAGGTGGGCCTCTCGAATCTAAAGGTATGTCTTGTCATTTGGTAATTGAGTATTGGGTTTACTTATCATGGATACTTCTGGGTATGGATTGGTGGGGGGATTTGGCAGAAAGAGTGGGCTTAGTTTGTGCTCCTGTTCGCTTGACCCCTTTTGGTTGTTACCCTTGGATCTTAGTCCCGTGGGATCTCCTTTATTGCCTATTTGGTTCTAGGGTGGTACTACTTGGGAAACCCTGACTTTGGGTGCGTTGTCCTACTCCTTTACCTGCACATACTACTCCCTTTCCACTCATTACACCCCCATTCATCATTTCTCCCACCTAGGTCCACATTCCCATTCTGGGTCCACATAGGGCTAGCCTCCCTATCCCCTTTGCCCCCCACCTTAGGTCAGGCCTAGAATGATGCCCCAGAGGTTGAAACAACTAAAAAAAGAAGGAAAAGCATAGTCAGCCACATTTAATAGGAAATTGTACCACAAAATGCAAAAGATTGCCGAGACAAAAATAATTAGCACGTGGGCAAAAGCTGACACATGAGCTCTACCCCATCCATGGTCATCACCCTGGTTCCATAGGCCCTAGATGAGCCTCCTCTATCATTCAAGAACCCATGATTGTCCCAACCCCTGGAGGGCATTGAACTGCCCTACCTCAAAAGTGGTAATCACTGCTATATTATACACATCATGCTCTTGTCCTTTGAGTCTCGAGTAGTTAATTAACAAAAATTCATGAAAGGCAAAAGGCATATAAAGAAGGGTGGAAAAATCAAGGCCGGGGTACCTCATGTACCACGACTACTCCCTCCTATACATTATATACCCAGGTGTGGGCTTCCCCTTATCTAGCTACCCCTATGCCCCATTATGTGGCCCAGGGCTGCCCCTTTCATGCCCTATTCCATCTCCCCTATTTGGCACTTGCCACCCCCATTAAAGGGTGTCCCTTGGACATACTATCCCCTCTAAGGGTTGAAACTACCTAATAAGGTACCTGGCTAACCCCCTTTGGAGTTTGGAGGCACTAGCACATGCCAAAGCTCACTACGGAAGGGCATGCCTTTATGAAGTGCCCACTTTGTTATCCATTGTTTGTAAGCTCTTTTACTCGATTATTCTAATGTTTGATTGTACTAGAAACCTAGTGGATACATTGGATCTTATGCAGGATTGCAGGTGGTTTCCATTTGGGTTTGGCTTCTCTAAATGGGATCTTGACCCCCAAAGGTCCTTATTGGCACATGTAGGGTGTGCATAGAGAGCCATGGGCTTCCACAACAACAGACACCACTCCATGGATGTTCAGAGACTACTAGCGATCCACTTTTGGGACGATGGTGACATGATTGGTACACTATGCCCAACAGGTCCCCACAGGAGCCCCACACTCCTGGCAGATGCCCCAACACTTTTACGATGTCATGGCAGTATTCATTCCACCACTTGGACTATTGCAGAGGATCTATAGGCATCTCCGATCCATATGGAGACCCATGGGGTCATTGATGTGCCCTTAGACCCACTAAGGGTACCACAGGTCTACTACTTGGAGAACAAGGGGCCACCCCCTTGTCCATCATATTCTGAGGAATTTATTCCTCAATATGGCACTTAAGGATGTTATTGAGCTTTTAGAGGGCCCTACGACATGCATACATCATTATTTGGCCCCTTGTGAGGCTTGTTTTTATATTATGACCTAGTATGGTGGGCTTGTCACCATTAGGAGTTATTATTTGCACATTATTTTATCTTTAGGGGCCCATAGTCTAATTCGAGCTCATTAGGAGGCTATATATTGATGTTAGATACATTCATTTGTATCATCACTTGACTTGGGATCTCTCTAGTCTTAGAGAATTTTCGCACTTTTTCCTTGGAGGATATTTTTGGAGATGGATGAATTTTGATGTATGGATTTGGGTTATTTCTCTTATCTTGGAGCTTTGTTATGCAAATGAATTGTTGGTTGGATATACTCTATAACGTTGTAAGTGCTTTTTATCATTGTTATTCTTGTTGCTGCATATTGCTAAAATTAGGGCTAGTCGTTGCATTATTGTAATGTGGAATTGAGCAATGTTTTAGTTATTAAATGTATGGGTCAATGTTATATGAATGAAATGTCCTAGAGATTATTTATCTCGAGAAGAGCTTTGAAGCATAAATGCTTTAAAGTCACTTTTTCTTTTCTTACTATCTACATTGGATGAAGTCAAATTTTTGGGCCTCCTTGATCAAGAATCCAAGTTCTTACTCATTACCATCCTTGACTCCATATCCCCAAGTGAATTAGGCACTGGTTCCATAAAAGAGTGATCATATTAACCTATTTTTTTGCTATTTTTCCTCTTTTTCCCAAGTCCAACCCCATTGGGTCACCTAGAGCATCAATTTCTCGGAGTTTGGCCCAAGCAAAAAATCCGATCTCCTCTAGGCTACTGCGCTGGTGGGTCCCCTCCCTCTCCTCCAAATTTGAGGTCGTTCTGACAGTGGAATCTTTGAGAATCCAAAGCCCTAGTTGTTGGACTGAATCTTGCCTAGGCATCCCCAAGGCTAGACACTAATAGGATCAATTCAACCCTTTAAAGTAAATATTCTTGTTTGGTCCTTTCCCCTCACCTTGTCTAGGATAGCAACATCACTGGTTGTTACATTCCATCCCCGAACCTGGGCTGGGTCCACCTGGCCTCATGTGGTCCCACTTCTCAATAAAGACTATTTGTCAAAGACCATTTGGGAGTCCAAGTTTCCAATGATTATAGGGATTGGAAAACTCCTTTATAAGCCTATTCTTTCTCCCTCAATCCTCCAATCCTCACCCCTTACCCCCGTGGACCATGTCCCTTGCTTAAAGAGCAAGCACGTTCTTTTTTATCTCCAAATTTATATTTGAAGTCATTCACAATTGATTGAAAAGAATCAAACGTGTTATCGAACTTCTCTGTAAACCATTCAAAAGCATCTTGCTCTAAGGTTAGAACAAAAAGTCTCATTTTTACATCCCTCTTGATTGTTACCTCTAGACCACTTACACCACCAACCATAAAAGCACTTAGATGAGCTTTGACACTAACTGCATTATTGCCTTGAAAAGAAGGCAACTTATTGATACCATTTTGAGGGAAATCATGGGGATAACCCTGAATGTTAGCAAAGTTATAAGGAGTAAACAAGCCATCCATGATGACTTGCTTAATGGGAAAAAGAGGGCCCAAATGGATGCTAAAGAGAGAGATCCTTGCTCAAGAAAAACAAGAGATCCACAAGAAGCGAGCTTCTAGCAGAAATTCTTGTAAGAAATGAAAGAAATGGAGTCGCCACTTGAACATAAATCTATCTCCAAGATCCAAAAGGCAAAAAACGAAAGGTTAGTCAGTAAGAAGCAGATGGATATCAGGGAGGGCTTTTTGTTTGAGAAATAATGGATGAATAAGTGAAGTCAACACCCAAACAAGAAACAATCGAAATCTAGGTGCTAAAGGTGCATATAGAGAAGATGAAAGGATTAGCGAGAGGAAAAAAGATAAGGCAATGAAAAGATGAAGAGATGAGGTGCCAGAAAACATGGCATTGATGGGATAAGAAATGATGAAAGATTAGATGATTAGAAAAATATCGTGAGGACCAAGGACAAAAAAACTCTGTTCCTGACAACGGTGCCAAAAATGTTGTGATGCTTGACGGGCTAATGAATGGCGGGAGAGATTAGAAGATTAGAAAAAAATATCGTGAGGACCAAGGACAGAAAAATTGATGAAGATGATATGAGGAGAATGAAGATAAAATATCATTGAAGTGCCAAGAATAAAATATCCTTGGCAACGCCACCAAAAAATGTTGTCGCATAAAATGTTTAGGCACCGCAAAAACGACTCAGATCGGGGGCTGCCACACTGATCCCCAATCACTCCGTTTGAGTTTTCTCCCAATAACAAACTAAGGGGGGTAGACCCTATGGAAATGGAAAAAGGAAATATTAGTTGGAGACCAACCTGGGAGACACAACTAAGCAACCAATACTTGTTTTAGATTGTGTAAGATTTTAAAGATTCAAAATGATTTGAAGAAAGTGATACCAGTGCCTTGTGGAGTCAATTATCTTGCGAAGAAAATAAGGTTCAAGTAAAGGATGAGAAACTGCTGCTGAAAAGACTTGATTGTCTCATATGCAAATGCAAAATTTAAAACTATGTGAAATGCAGGGACTTGGTTAATTTTAGTTAAATGAGGGCTTAAAATTGTTTCTGAAATGCCTTAAATGTTACTTAACTTGAGGTTCAGAAAGGTGGTGATATAAATGTGAAAGCAGGTACTTATACCAGCACTGCAAAATGTAAATTGCACAAATAATTACTGAAATGCACAATGGATTGAAATGTAAAATGCTAGAATAAAACAACTTTAAATTCAAAAATTCATTTGTATGAAATACTCAATCAAGATTATTAGATGCATAAGTAAAACTAGGGTAGTTCTACTTGTACAAGCATGTAAAAAACAAATGAACTTCAGAAATTAAACTAAATGTTTTAAACTCAGATCACATTAATGAAATATCAGTCTAGTAATCTGCTCTTACATCAAATGTTAAAACCAACAATATATTCTAAAACAACAGTTCTGTAACCATGCAATATTCAGAAATTTCTATGTATAACAACAAAAAAATTTAAATGACAAACTGATAACTACAATTCAAAAAATTTATGAGTTTAATTCTTTCTGATCTATTGATGTATTTGATCTAAAAAACTCAGAAATAAACTATTGAACAACAGTAAAACAATTTTCAGAAATTTGTTTGCAAAAGTTACTGAAGCTAACTTCTATTTCTGCAATTATACAACAGTAAAAATGTAAATTAAATCTGCTGCTAAATTCAAAAAATTTCCGAGTTTAATTCTTTCTGATCTATTGATGTATTTGATCTAAAAACTCAGAAATAAACTAATGAACAATAGTAAAACAATTTTCAGAAATTTATTTACAAAAATTACTGAAGCTAACTTTTATTTCTGCAATTATACAACAATAAAAATGTAAATTAAATATGCTGCTAAACTCCGGCTAATTGCAAATCTATGCCAGTATTAACCTTGCTTTCAAAATGAAATGAGGAAAGGTTAGAGGGTGTGCACCAGTTAGCCCTTAGGGGCTTGAAGACACCTGAAGATATGTTGCCCTAATCACTGAAAATCCTCAACTCAACTTTTTTTTTGTGAAAAACTTTGTTAAAATTTTTTGGGAAATTTTTAGGAAAAAATTTTGGAAAAATTAGTGAGAATTTTGGTGAAAGAGGGAAGGCCATAAGGCTGAAAGGGAGGCTGAGAAAGAAGCTGGAGATGGCCAGTGCTAGGGCTCAAGGCCCTAAAAAAATTTGCCCACGATCCTTCTGAAATTTCTCTTCAACCTACAAACAAAATGGAGATGCCCTCTGGGGTTCAGATGTCTTTCTGACATCCACAAAAATCTCCTGCAATTTTCAGACTTTTTCCTACACAAATAAAAGACAAAAACCCCTAAAGCATGTATATACAAAAATATGAAATGCCCAGAACCCCAATGAATTAGAAATTTTTTATTTACAAATCTACAATAATATTCTACAAATCTGCAGATCAAAGCCCTCTATTAGCCAGATTTAAACAAATTTTGCACAATATTTAGAAATAAATTTGAAATTTTAAAGAGGCACAAGCCCAAGAAAAACCCTATAAGTAAGATATTCTATAAAATGACTTCAGAAATTAAAAAGACAGTGGGTTCTTTTAGATTCTGCAAACTGAGAGTCAGTTGGTTTAGCTGAGGACTTCCCCAAATGCCCAAATCTTGAATGATAACTTTTGTACACTTAAATCTGCTTGTTAGATTAATAAAGATTTAAAAAATGATCTTAAAATTATCAAGAAATAGAGATACCTGCTACTTCTATCAAATTAAATTGATATTCTAAAAAACCCAGAAATTTGTGCAAAATACTTGTACACGAATCAATCCTCAAAGGCTATTAACTAGCAAATGCAAATAAAAGCAACAAAGGATTAAGAACAATATTACTACATAAATCTGAAAGAGGAACACCACAATATGAAACTCCAAAGTCTTTGCGTTTTATTAATCAGAAAAAAGTTACAAGATCTTTATTAGAGAAAGTACACGAATCAAAAATCAGATGCAAATAATGGAGAGAGGCCTCTCATTTATAGAATTTTTTTCCAATGGCTAGCTGGCTTGATCACCATCAAAACAATCTCAACCGTTGATGAAGATCAAATGATCTTTTAATCATCACCGTTGAAATAAAGTTACTTTTTGAGGAAATTCGAATTGCACTTTTAATTTCCTTTTAATTAATTCAAAAATGATTATTTTGAGTTAATTGCCGCAAAACGTTGACTTTGACTTAACTACTATGGCCCAAGGGTTCAAAATATCTTGAAATTTTCAATATTACTTTGGCTGGGGACCTCGAAAAATAAAAAACTTTAAAACCCACGAATTTTAAATGTTAGAGAATTTAATTTTTCCTAGGACCTAAATTAATCAAATTTCTAGCTTTAACATTTTAACTTATTTTAGTCAGAAATTGTAATTAATTGACTCATGAGGGGATTATTAATTTTTCCAACCCTCTAATATTTAGCCATGGTGTCTAACCGAGGGATCATGCACTAAATAATTTTTATATGAAATATTACATTTTTAACCTTGAAGGGAGAACACCCGTTCGTTATGGATTCTCAATAATTACCCATTTTTGCGACACAAAATATGACCTAGTAGACTAAATGATTTGTGATAAAATAATCTAACCAAATAGTTAAAATTATTTCCAAATCACTTTTACAGAGACTCGATAAATAACACTAGGACTCATTTAAAATCCTGACGACAAAGTCCACCCAAGCTTTGGGGTGAAGCTGGAGGGAAAAACTCTGCTGATCATCCGTGTTTAGAAACACACACGAATCGGTGAGACTGAAAACCTCTTAGGATAGAAATCATCATCAGAAAAATAAATTTACCTAGGTTGTTATATACATTTGTCTTACTAGGATCATTTACATTACAAAATGCGGAATGGGTTTACAAAACTCCAGTGTACATATAGCTGATAAAGATGAATCTGTGGATCATCTGAGTGCTCGGACATGATGGAAATCCATGCGCGAAAAGATGTATAGCTATGGGGTAGTTGACATGGAGTGGTCAACAGGCAGTATGATGCAACATGTTGAGAGGGAGCTGCGATACAGATGTAGCAGTGGCAGTGGCAGTGTCATGGGCAACAATGCTGAAAGCAATAGTGCAAGGGATGTGAGGCAACAGGTCAAGCATCAACACAGGTATTGGTGTAGAGGATCAATGTGATGTTTCTATGGTGAAGCATTACTAGAGCACATTTCTCGCTAAGAGGGTGTGTTGATTTTTGGTAGCATCGGATGTGCTTTAGCCATGAAAATTGGTGGATAGGCTAAGGCACATGAGATTTCCAAGACTAAAAACCTCTTAGGATAGAAATCATCATCAGAAAAATAAATTTACCTAGGTTATATACATTTGTCTTACTAGGATCATTTACATTACAAAATGCGGAATGGGTTTACAAAACTCCAGTGTACATATAGCTGATAAAGATGAATCTGTGGATCATCTGAGTGCTCGGACATGATGGAAATCCATACGCGAAAAGATGTATAGCTATGGGGTAGTTGACATGGAGTGGTCAACAGGCAGTATGATGCAACATGTTGAGAGGGAGCTGCAATACAGATGTAGCAGTGGCAGTGGCAGTGTCATGGGCAACAATACTGGAAGCAACAGTGTAAGGGATGTGAGGCAGCAGGTCAAGCATCAACACAGGTATTGGTGTAGAGCATCAATGTGATGTTTCTATGGTGATGCATTACTAGAGCACATTTCTCGCTAAGAGGGTGTGTTGATTTTTGGTAGCATCGGATGTGCTTTAGCCATGAAAATTGGTGGATAGGCTAAGGCACATGAGATCTCCAAGACTAAAAACCTCTTAGGATAGAAATCATCATCAAAAAAATAAATTTACCTAGGTTATATACATTTGTCTTACTAGGATCATTTACATTACAAAATGCGGAATGGGTTTACAAAACTCCAGTGTACATATAGCTGATAAAGATGAATCTGTGGATCATCTGAGTGCTCGGACATGATGGAAATCCATACGTGAAAAGATGTATAGCTATGGGGTAGTTGACATGGAGTGGTCAACTGGCAGTATGGTGCAACATGTTGAGAGGGAGCTGCAATACAGATGTAGCAGTGTCATGGGCAACAATACTGGAAGAAACAGTGTAAGGGATGTGAGGCAGCAGGTCAAGCATCAACACAGGTATTGGTGCGGAGAATCAATGTGATGTTTCTATGGTGAAGCATTACTAGAGCACATTCCTTGCTAAGAGGGTGTGTTGATTTTTGGTAGCATCGGATGTGCTTTAGCCATGAAAACTGGTGGATAGGCTAAGGCACATGAGATCTCCAACACCCAAAAATCGTTTGGATAAATTCCACCCGGATGAAGGATATTAAAATAATTAATATTTTTAATGGGGTTCCTAAGTCTAAACTTAGGAAAATTAAAATATTAATGTGTATTAATATAATATGGGTGAGAAAGTTCTAAATAACGAGGATCAAGCTAGATCTAATCTTAGCCGTTGATTAGGGATTTAATCTCGGCCATTGAATCGTCAACAGGAAAATTATAAGAGGATGCTTGAGGGTCAGTTGGAGACACACTAAGAGAGATTAATAATTCGATTTTCTAGGGAAGGGTTTGCTAAGGAAATTGAGTGAGTGATCAGTTGCGGTGAGGGGCAGTTGAACAAGAGGCTAAAGAATACATATTAGAGAGGCAACAGAGTGTCGGAAGAGGCAGCATAGAGCTTAGGAGAGCTGACGCAGAGGCAACAAGGGTTGACGCAGAGGCTGAGGCCAGCGTAGAGGATGCAGAGGCTAAGGAAACTGACGTAGAGGCCGTAGTGGCCGACGCAAAAATTTTCAGAGGCTGCACTGAGGTGATTTAGTGGGATTGATTGAGAGTTGATTGGATGACACAGACTTGAGAGGGTGACGCAGTTCCAGAGTGGGTGACGCAGTTCCAAAGGAGTGCAGGGAGTAGCTTTCGCTGTCCCGCACAAGGAACAACTGGAGTCACTGTGCGATTGTTCATCTGGTTGCTGATGTTGATTTGGGGTAGCAGTGGATGAGCTCTAGCCATGAAAATTCGTGGAAAGGCTAAAGCACATGAGATCTCCAAGACCTAGAAATGGTTTGGGCAGATTCTAACCAGTTTTGGAGATATTAAAATAATTAATATTTTTAATGGAGTTCTTAAGGCTAAACTTAGGAAAAATAAAATATTAATGGGTATTAATATAAAATTGGGATAGAAGGTTCCAAAAGTCATGGATCAAGCCAAATTTAATTTTAGCCATTGATTAGAAATTTAATCTCGGTCGTTGAAGGATCAACAAGAGTATAAGAAGAGGCTTGAGGGTTATTTGGAGAACACACTGAGGGAGATCAGTCAATTTAATTTTTGGAGCGGGGTTAGCTGAGAAATTTGAACTAGTGGTCTAGAGAGCAGCAGTAGGCAGCAAGTACAGAACAGAGAGTCAGGAACAACACTAGAGGACTAGCGTAGAGGTTGGAGAGGCAGAAGCAGAGCCTCTCAGGCAGATGCAGAGGCAGCAGACTGCGCAGTCACTGGAGGGCCTGCCTGGGTGACGCAGAGAGGCCCAGTGCTGACATAGAGAAGCAGGAGTTGACGTAGAGGAATTGGGAGCTATACAGAGGTGAGCTAGCTTGACGCTGAGACTAGGAGAAGTGCTAGAGAATTTTCTCTCTGTTGGGTAAGCCAGTTTGGCACCCAGTTTTACTGATGAATTGTGTTATGAAACCAGCTCAAGAAAAAGATAGAAAAGATAGATCAATGCCTTAAAATTCAGCCTCTTCGAGGGGGCAACCTCCTTTACATTACATAAAATGAACAATTCTTGGATGATACAAATGAAAAGACCTCCTTTCTATATATAAGAGTCTAAGGGGTCATAACATAATCAGAGCCGACATAACAATAATAATGTAAGGGCACAATAATAACAATAGTGGGCTTCTATGGGGCACAATAGTAACAATATGGGCACTACATGGGTACATCAATATAATAAGTGGGTTGTACTAATAACAATAAGGGGTTACACTAGTAGTATGGGGGCCTAACATGCCCCTCTCCTTCAAAAAGCATTGTCCTCAACGCTTGAGCAGTTCTTGATGCTTCTGTATAAAATTTTTGTCCTCCCATGTGGAATCTTCAGCGGGTAAGTTCTTCCACTTGATGAGATACTCTGAAATTGATCGATTTCGTAGCTGTCGGGTTCTTGTGTCTGTGACTGCTCCAGGTTCCAATATGATTTTTCCTCCCTCTTCAATTTCTGGCAATATTGTTTGAATTGGGATCTTTTGCAACTTTTGAATAAGTGGCCATACTTCTTCGTCCTTCTTCCATTCATCCCTTGCTTTGGTTGGATAATAGAAATAGTACAAAACAATGCTTCCACATCCTCATCCTTGAAGAGTCTTCCCATTCGGTAAGGTCGCCATTTTTTAAGTGCATGTAGTATTGCCAACATTTCCTTCTCATAAATAACTTGCTTGAGATGTAGCAATAAAAATACCCAATCACCTACATCAAAACATTTTTCACTACGATGTTGATCTACCTGTTGTTTCGTTTGATTTTGCATCGAAGTGGCGTTATCCTTTAAAAGTTGGAAAACTTGTTGTTGTTGCTCGATGTGATCTTTCACTGCTTGAACCTTTTTCTTCTTGATATGTCCTTCTACCTCTAGAGTTTGAGGAGTGACAATTTCTTCCAATCCTTTACAAGATATGGTCGGATTCATTTCTTGATGCTCGATGTGATCTTTCAATTCTTGAACATTTTTCTTCTTGATATGTCCTATCTTGATAGTTTGAGGAGTGGTAATTTCGACCAATGAATTACAAGATATGGTTGGATTTATTTCTTCTTCCTCGATGTGATCTTTCACTTCTTGCACCTTTTTCTTCTTGATATGTCCTTCTATCTTGAGAGTTTGAGGAATGGTAATTCTTGCCAATGCTTTACAAGATATGGTCTGATTCATTTCTTCTTCTCTGGGGTGGGGTCCTGGCGTATATCCTCTTCTTTTGATGTTTCTTGATCCTTTTCTTCCTCCTTTTCATATTTTATGTAAAATAATTTCTTCTCAGCACACTTATGACCTTTAGTGCATTTGCTATCACAATTGTAACAAAGCCCTTTTTCTCTTTTTTCTTCTAATTGTTGTGGTGTAACCCTTGTAGGTTGTGGAATGCTAGGAGAAACAACACTTCCATCTTTATAGTTGTGAGGGGTATGCTTCCTGGTTTCCATAATTTTGCTTTCCACTATCTCACAAAGCCCTTTTACCATTTCCAATTGTTGTGGTGTTGCTCTAAAGAAGGTGTTGCTCTTTGTATCCTCATAATGTGCTACCATTTCCTCCGTGAAAATTGACCATGTAACAAGTTGCTTACGAGAACAAAACCCGTCATACCCTAAAAATTGATCTGGTTCTAAATATAAAGATGCAATACATATCTTTTGTAACAGTGGTACACCATGTAGATCAAAATATTTCTCCATCTGTAGTATCCAATTTACCGGATCCTTGCCATCAAACTTCCTCATCTCGCTTTTTCTTGATTTTAGGAGCTCAATCTTGAAACAACTGTAACTCTGTAATTACGGATCTTCTAGCTCTGAAATTGCGACTTGTAGTAGCCCTCTGTGCCCTCTTTCCAATGCTGCTAGTTTGATCCAAATTGGATTCTCCAA
The DNA here is from genome assembly GCA_031772625.1 of Pinus tabuliformis. Lineage (NCBI taxonomy): Eukaryota > Viridiplantae > Streptophyta > Pinopsida > Pinales > Pinaceae > Pinus > Pinus tabuliformis. Next base: position 1,080,231,962 of record CM062807.1, on the reverse strand, counting down.
GGAAGAGTTATGCACAATCTCCCAAGATGACCTGATTATAGACTAGTTCAGTAGAGCGAAATTGTACGACGTGCCACGAGTCACTGTTTCGACCTTTGGATCTGAAAAAGATATACAGGAAACTACAGTCCGTCCTCTTTCTGTACTTTCTTTCGAAATTTCAATCCGATGCTCAGAGAGAAAGTTATGACGATTTTCCCCAGGTCACCTGTTTGGAATGTAATTTAGGAGTTTGCAAAAAGACCAACTTCCTCAGATCGTATCTCCGCAAATATAGCGCAAAAAGCTCTGAAATTCGAACCTGAGATTCAGTGCGATTTCTTTTCAAATTTTTTTTTTGTTAAGCTTTTGAAACGTCGTAGAAAAAAAGTTATAGCGAAAACGCCACGATGACCTGTTTGGAGCAGCAAAACCTTAGAATCCAAAGCTCTGATACCAAATGTTATGAAACCAGCTCAAGAAAAAGATAGAAAAGATAGATCAATGCCTTAAAATTCAGCGTCTTCGAGGGGGCAACCTCCTTTACATTACATAAATGAACAATTCTTGGATGATACAAATGAAAAGACCTCCTTTCTATATATAGGAGTCTAAGGGGTCATAACATAATCAGAGCCGACATAACAATAATAATGTAAGGGCACAATAATAACAATAGTGGGCTTCTATGGGGCACAATAGTAACAATATGGGCACTACATGGGTACATCAATATAATAAGTGGGTTGTACTAATAACAATAAGGGGTTACACTAGTAGTATAGGGTCTAACAAATTGCTGAATAATAAAATCCTCCCTTGCTGCATCGGTTTTCCCACATTTGGTTTTTCTGGGGATTATTGTCCAAAATATTTGTGTCGATGTGTTGATTCTTGTGCATGTGTTTGTTTCTGTATTATGGTGTGATATCTGCAGTAGAATTTATTTTAATGTTTACTAAAGGATTTTCATAAATAACTTATTGGGAAATAAGTAGGTAAAATAAATCAGTTGTTGGAGTGATAGAATTTTCACATGGTATCAGAGCAAGTAATCAGAGACAGGAAGGGAACATCAATTATGGGTCGAGACCATGATGCAGAGGCATCTACGTCAAGAGACTCGCACAATTTTTCAAAAAATTGCACAAGAGAAAGTGATTTTGATTTCTTTATGTTGGCTTCGAGGCTGGAAAAGAAGTGGCTTGTGTGACTAGCTGTGCATCATCAGAGGTATGGTATATAGACAGTGGAGCCTCTTGGCATATGACTAGAATCCGGGAATGTTTCTCAGATTATCGGGAGGAGAAGATGAACTTTCAGATCACCATGGGGAACAAGGCAAAATGTACTCCAGTAGGGAGTGGTACCATAGTTTTTCAAACTGAAACGGGAGAGCGGTTCTGTGCTACCAATGTGCTGCATGTACCAGGATTGGGGATGAACTTACTCTCCATGTCGCAGCTTCAAGGCAAAGGCTATGACATTTTCTTCATCAAGGAGAAAGTATACGTCAAACACCCGAGCTGGAAAAAGAAAGTGTAGACCGGGATCAAAAGTAATAGGTTGTACAGACTACAACTAGAATCACCAATGACACTAATAGGCAGTGATGGAAACAAGGATTTGAACGAACTATGTCACAGAAGAATGGGACATTTGCACCATGGGGCTCTGAGAATTCTCAGGAGCACTGTAATAGGAGTTTCATATCTTAGTACGGAACGAGATGATGTATGCAGAGAATGTGCTCTTGGAAAGTATGCCAAAGCAACATTTCCTAGAAGTAAAAACAGGGCCAAGAGTGTACTATGATTGATACACTTAGATATCTACAGACCCATGTCCACTAAAGCTCTTAGTGGTGCTGAGTGCTTCCTAATCTTCATTGATGACCACTCAAGGAAAACTTGGATTTATTTTATGAAAACCAAGGACGAGGTTTTTTGTCGATTCAAAGAGTTCGAGGCTTTGGTGGAGAATCTGACTGGGAAGAAAATAAAAGTTTTGTGCTCATATAATGGTGGAGAGTATGTCTATAAGGACTTCACTAATTTTTGCATTAAGGAGGACATTAGAAGAGAGTGGACAGCTCCTTACAATCCAGAGTAGAATGGAGTAGCAGAAAGAAAGAACAAGATTATTGTAGAAGCAGTTAGCGCCATGATGCATGATCAGGATATGCCAAAATTCCTGTGGGCAGAAGCATGCAACACAACAGAGTATGTTCAGAATAGGACTCCTCATTGAGCATTGGGCAAGATTACTCCAGAGAAAGTCTTCACAGGGAAGATGCTTAAATTCAGTCATTTTAGGATATTTGAGAGCTTAGCATATTGCCGCATACCTGAGGAAAAGAGGAAGAAGCTGGATCAAACTGCAGAGAAAGGATATCTAGTGGGATATAGCAAGAACACTAAGGCATACAAAATCTATCTTCCAGGGAGTAGGAAGGTAGTAGTTCAACGAGATGCGAAGTTCATGGAAGACAAGGCCTTCAGAAAATCTCGAGAAATGCCTTCGGAGGAGCAGTCGAAAGAGGAACCGTTGGTCAAACCTCTTCAACAAACAGAAGAAAAGAATTCTTCCTTGGGTCAGGAAGAATCACACGATGAGGACGAGCTAACAGAAGCACCTGCTGGCAGAGGAAGAACGAGCAGGGAATTTCGTCAGATTCTTCGAGATGCAGTGGACTTCATTGGTGTGCCAAGGAAAAATAAGAGGGAGCGAAAACAACCAGATAGATATCAGGCATTGGTAGCTTAGGATGGGGAGCCTGCCAGTTTTCAGGAGGCAACTCAACATCAGGTTTGGCTGGATGTGATAATAGAGGAGTACAACTCCATAATGGTGAACGATGTCTGGGAGGTAGTGCCAAGGCCTCAAGACAGATCAGTGGTAGATTCGAGATGGATCTACAAGATCAAATACGCTGTAGACGACAGTGTTGAGAAATACAAAGCTAGGTTTGTGGCTAAGGGGTATGCTCAGAAGGAAGGAATTGACTACAAAGAGGCCTTTGCCCCGATAACCAGGTATACATCTATGAAAACCGTGATATCTCTTGCAGCACAGATGGGGTGGGAGATTTCTTAGATGGATGTCAAAATGGCATTTCTGAATGGAGTGATAGAAGAAGAGTTATACATTGAACAACCAGAGGGCTTTGAGACACATGAGAAAAAGTCTCATGTATGCAGATTGACGAAAGCCTTGTATGGGCTAAAACAGGCACCTAGAGCATGGTATGGTTGAATCGATGGCTACTTGCAGAAAATGGGTTTTGTCAAGAGTGACATAGATCCAAATCTCTACTATTTGGTTGTAGAGAATGAGCCTCTAATTTTAGTATTATATGAGGATGATCTCTTCTTGACAGGATCATCCAGGCTCATCAGTGACTGCAAGAAGAATCTAGGCACAGAATTCAACATGAATGATTTGGGACGAATGCATTATTTCTTGGGGTTGGAAGTTTGGTAGCAAAAGGGGGAGATCTTCCTTGGGCAAGGGAGATATGCTACAGAAATCTCTAAGAGATTCAGGATGGAGGACTGTAGACCCATGGCTACTCTAGTGATCACCAACTGGAAAAAGATTGATGCATTAGAAGACAAGGATGTTGATCCCACCTTATACAAGCAACTCATAGGGTCCCTGATGTATCTAGTAAATACCAGGCTAGACATTTGCTACGCTGTCAACACTCTCAGTCAGTTCATGGTGGAGCCGAAGAGGGCACACTGGGCAGCAACCAAACATATTCTCAGGTATTTACAGGGAACGATCGATTATGGACTCTTGTACACCAGGAGTAAGGATATCAAGATTGAGTGGATTTATTGATGCAGATTGGGCAGGAAGTTCAGTGGATCAGAAAAGTACCTCTAGGTACTGTTTCAACATTGGATCAGGAATGACCTCCTGGTGCAGTAGGAAACAGAAATCTGGTGCTCTGAGCTCAACTGAGGTAGAATATATGGCTGTGAGCACAGCTTCGTGCAAGTCCATATGGCTTAGAAAACTGCTTGTGAACCTATTCAGAAGAAAGATGGAGGCAACCAGGATCATCTGTGATAATCAGAGTTGCATCAAGCTCTCTGAGAATCCAGTGTTTCACTATTGGTCAAAGCATATTGATATCCGGTGTCACTTTGTAAGAGACTGTTTCCAACTAGGAGCTGTACAGTTGAGCTACACTCCTACAGGAGAATAGGTGGCAGACATCCTTACCAAGGCCCTTGGAAGAATCAAGTTTGATTATTTCAGGGAGAAGATGGGGATGATAAAGAATCCATTTCAGTAGCAGAAATGGGTATGATGTTGAAGTGCAGTAGCAGTCAACAGTAGCACGATGCAACATGATGAGAAGGAGTTTGCAGTGCAGATGCAGTGTTGGGAAGAAGGACTGATGCAGAGGGAGTTGCAGTGCAAATGCAGTGTTGGGAAGATGGACCAGCAGTAGCACGGATGCAGTGGGAGCTACATTACAGATGTAGCAGTGGCAGTGATAGAGCCATGGGACGTAGTACAAGATGCAACATTGCAGAGGATGTTGAGCAGGGAGGCTTAGCATCTGCATAGGTACCAATGCCATATGATCAGAGTAATGCTCAGTGTGGAGTATTACTAGAGCACAGTGCTCGCTAAGAGGGAGTGTTGATTTGGCATAGCATCGGATGAGCTCTAGCCATGAAAATTGGTGGAAAGGCTAAAGCACATGAGATCTCCAAGATGCAGAAATGGTTTGGGCAGATTCTAACTGGTTTGGGAGATATTAAAATAATTAATATTTTTAATGGAGTTCCTAAGTCTAAACTTAGGAAAAATAAAATATTAATGGGTATTAATATAAAACTGGGATAGAATGTTCCAAAAGTCATGGATCAAGCCAAATCTAATCTTAGCCGTTGATTAGAGATTTAGTCTCGGCTGTTGAAGGACCAACAGGAAAAGTATAAGAAGAGGCTTGAGGGTAAGTTGGAGAATACACTGAGGGAGACTAGTCAGTTCGATTTCTGGGGCGGGGTTAGCTGAGAAATTCGAACTAGTGGTCTGGAGAGCAGGAGGCAACAAGTACGGAACAGATAGTCGGGAACAGCACCAGAAGACCAGCGTAGAGGTTGGAGAGGCAGATGCAGAGGCAACAGACTGCGCAAACACTAGAGGGCCTGCGTGGGTGACGCAGAGAGGCCCAATGCTGACATAGAGAAGCAGGAGCTGATGTAGAGGATCTGGGAGCTACACAGAGGTCAGCTAGCCGGACGCTGAGACTGGGAGATGTGTTGGAGAAGTTTCTCTCTGTTGGGTAAGCCTGTTTGGCACTCAGTTATACTAAAGAATTGCTGAATAATAAAATCCTCCCTTGCTGCACCGGTTTTACCACATTGGGTTTTTCTGGGGACTGTTGTCCAATATATCTGTGTCGATGTGTTGATTCTTGTGCATGTGTTTGTTTCTATATTATGGTGTGATATCTGCAGCATAATTTATTTTAATGTTTACTGAAGGATTTTCATAAATAACTTATTGGGAAATAAGTAGGTAAAATAAATTAGTTGTTGCAGTTATAGAATTTTCAAAATCAGCCGGAATATCTGTCTCCGGATAAAGGTATCGCTGCCAAGAATATTCTCTGAAGGGTGAGCCATTTTTGGCACCCTAATTGTATTTAGAAATCTACTTAATAATTAAACCCTCTATATGCTGCACCAGTTTTCCCACATTGGGTTTTTCCGAGGACGATTGTCCAAAAATAACGGTGTCCGTTGTGTTGTCTCAGTTTATTTCAGTTGTTGATCTATATATCTGTGAAGGCTGCATTTGTATTTACTTCGATATTTATGCATTTAAATAACTTGGTGATGTAAAGAACAAGTAGGAGATAGTAAACCAGATATTGCAGTAGGGGTTTCTGATGTGTTAGATTCAGAAATTTTCACACAACACGGAGTCTAGCAGCAGTCAGGACTCAGATGATAGATGCATCACACTAACCACAGTTGGTTCAGTGTGTTGGATATTTCTCAGTTGCAGATGTTGTAGTGCAACAACAACAATTGAGAGGGAGTTGCAGTGCAGATGCAATAGTTGACGACAGATGCAGTGCGTATCAAATTTGTGCAGTGGTTTGTGGGGAGAGTATCCAGACATCAACAATGTGACAGGAGATGATGCAAAGATAGGGTGTTGCTTCAGTGGGTTGCAATGCTAGAACACATTCCTTGCTAAGAGGGAGTGTTGGTTTTTGTAGCATCAGATGTTTTTTAGCCTTGAAATTTTGTGGAGAGGCTAGTATACATGAGATCTCCAAAACCCGGAAATCGTTTATGGAAATTCCACCTAGAGACAACTTAATTAAAATAAATTAATCGTTTTTTAATGTTTATTCAGTGTAAACTTAGAAAATATGATTAATTAAAGGGTATTAATTAAGTGATGGTGAGAATCTTCTAGAAGAAGACTTGGATCAAGTTCTAGTTAAGCTTAGCTATCGATTAAGTTTTAATCGTGGTTGTTGATGTCTCAATGGGAGATTATAAGAAGAAACTCGATGGGTCTTGGAGAATACACACACTTGAGGAATTCAATTTTGTTGGGAAATCGATCTCTAGAGTAGTAGCATTCAGTTGCCAGAGGTGATTCAGTGAGATCGAAACTGTGAGAGAGGGGTGGGGATAGTGAGGTCGGAGGGAGATTTTCCAGTTTTGGTGAGTGCATTGCAGAGAGGCAGCGTAGAGCCATGTAGAGGCAACACAGTGCTTTAGAGGGGATTCTGTATTTTGCTAGGGAGAAGCAGTGATTCAGTGCCAAAAGCCGGAGTGAGTCCAAAGGCTAGGAGGATCCATCTTCTAGACGACAGCTGATCAGATAACAAGAGGGAAGGAATTTCGAGTTGTGGGACCCAATATTGCGTAGGTTGACGCAGTGACTGCACAGAAGCAGCAGAGAGCAGCTCAATTTGAGCCAAGGTCAATGTCAGATCGCCTGTGGGAGTGATAATTTTCTCACTAGATTTACTGTCAGTCATTTCTCTGTATGGATTGCTAGATTTGAACATCCATAGTCTTGTACTCAAATTTACTACTGCATAATAATAAAACACTCCGCTGTTGCATTGATTTTCCCGAGATGGGTTTTTCCGGGGACTTAGTCCAAAAATAACTGTGTATTTGTGTATGTGTGCATCTATTCTTCTAACATTATTTTTCTTTCGTAGTGTTTTATTTGTGAAGGCTGCAGTTTGATATTTACTATAGAACACAGTAAATAATTTGTTCAATTCGTTTAACAAATAGAAGAAACTAAATCAGTTGTTGCAGTAATATTCCGGGTTACAGAATTTTCACACATCATGCTTATACGAACATCTTCATCATCTTGAAGATTATGTACCTACAAAACTTTAATAACAAGGACAACCAAATACAAACATATAGAATGATATTACTATAAAGGAAGCATTTTGACTTTAGACATTAAATACCTAAAACTAGTTAGGTTCATAATCAACAAGAGACACATACTCAACTTCTTGCTAGGGTTTTGTCACAAACCCTAGACTACATCAAGACTTAAAGTAACTCAATCAAGATGTTAGTCTTATTATATCCGGGGACTCGATATTACCTTTAGAGATATATGACAGACTCAACCATGATTTAATGCAAACCCCAGATTCCATCTTTGAGACACAAGGCCTTAGATATCCGTAATTTGATAACAATCCATTCATAGTACTATGCATCTAAGGTTTCAACAATATGCTTTTGCAAACCCTAGATTTTATGATCAAAACTAAATCATATTAGAAGACAATACCATCATATCCTAGAATATCAATCTCTACTATAGAATTCACAAACTAAAACATGAGTATCAACAATTAGGTTAGCAAACATGCATATGGATATCTAGGATTTCATGCACTAGAATTTCTCATCAATACGAACATCAAAGTTAGACAAAACAATTTTTACTGAGCTAAGGTTTCGATCAAACATACGAACATATATCTTGGATTTCATTCCTAGAATCTTACTTACAAGGGTTTTGTTCACAAACCCTAACGATCTAGGGTTTCAATACATAGCTTAGACATTGACAACAAACCCTAAAGGACTATGGTTTCTATAACAATACCAAAACTTAATCAAAAGAATAGGAATTCTAGATTTGATCAACAACCCTAAGTAGACTAGGGTTTCATAATCAATATTGACATACCCTTAGCAACAAGAGGTTAGGGTTTTATAGTGAACCCTAAGATTTAGGGTTACACAAGAACGATCAATTAATAACATGAGGGTAGATTCAAGCTAATTATTAATCTCCCTAACAAGGATCATTATGGTCCAAAATCCTAGACATGAAAAAGTTAATAGCAAATTTCAAAATAACCCCAACTTGTAATATGAAGAAGAATTATAATTTTTTTTATACTTACCTTGAGTTACACTTTTTACAAACCTATTAGTTTTTCTTAATGAAAAGGGTGTTAGTTTTTGGTAGCATTGGATGTGCTCTAGATATGAAAATTGGTGGAGAAGCTAAGGCACATGAGTTTTAAAGAACCTAGAAACCATATGGTGAATTTCTACCCGGATTGTATTTTATTAAAACAATTAATATTTTTAATGGGGTTTCTAAGTCTAAACTGAGGAAAATTGAAGTATTAATGGGTATTAATCAAAATTTGGGTGAAAATGTTCTAGAAAGCGAATCAAGTCAAGTTTTAATCTTAGCCGTTGATTAGAGACTTAATCTCGGCCGTTGAAGTATTAACGATAAAAGTATAAGGAGGCTTGGGGTTCATTTAGAAACACACACGCAGAAAGCTGGAACTTACGGAACAACCGGGAGAGGTTGACGCAGAAGTTCCAGAGGAAGAAGAGACAACGCAAAAGCTCCGTCAAGGCAGCGACTCCCTCTACCTTGGTTTTGTCCCGTTAGGCACTGTTCTGCTTCGACAACAACAACCCACTAGCTTCCTAATCCACAATCTTCCCACAGCGCCCTATGCCCCAACAACTGAAGAAAATAAACCTTCTAGCTCTGCGCAGTCCCGACAAAAGCTGAATCACTCCTCTAGCCAACTGCGTCAAGCCTTCTGCCTCTCTCTGCCTCTGTGCTGGCCCTCTCTCTGGCTTGAAATGATGACGTAGGCCTTTTGTGTCACTCCTTCTCTGTCGCTTTCCGCTTAGGAGCAACTTTGTCTCTCGTGACAACTGCTACTGTTGCAAATACTTTTGATTATGCTGGTGCCTTCAGTCCTCCTGTGATCTGCGACGCTCTGATACCATGTTGGAATTTATAAGTTTGACATGTTACAAATCCTACTGCATTATCTGGTTTATTTCTCCTACTTGTTTATTCCTTTAACAACTTATTTATACATATAAATATCGAAAATAAACACAAATGCAACCCTAACTCATATACAGATCAACAACTGAAATACTAGACAAACACACAAGGGACACCATTATTTTTGGACAATCATCCCCTGGAAAACCCAATGCGGGAAAATCGGTGCAACAGTTTTGAGGGTTTTATTATTATGTTGATTTCTTGAGTACAACTAGGGTGCCAAATTGGCCCACCCAACAGAGATTTTTACACGACAGTAATACCTTTTCTTGGAAGCAAATATTCAGCTTCTCAGCACTAGTCCGCCCCACGAAAATCCTTCCTGCACTTCTCCAAGGCTCTGCGTCAGCCCTGCTAGCCCCTGTGTAGGTTTGGAACCCCCTGTGTCAGCCCTTTGCCTCTCTGCTTAAGCTCTTTGGCCTTCTGTGTCACCCATGCGGGCTCCTCAGCCTCTATGCAGTCTCTAGCTGCGTCTGCGTAGCCTCCTCAATCATTCTGTTGGTCCTCTGGCACTATCTCTGCCTCTCTGCTATGTACTCACTACCACTCGTTGAAACTCAGATCACTTGTTCAAATTTTCTCAGCAAACCCCACTCCAGAAAATCGGACTGACTGATCAATCTTGGTGTATCTCCAACTGACCCTCAAGCCTCCTCTTATACTTTTCCTGTTGAGTCGTCAACGACTAAGATTAAGTCTCTAATCAACGACTAAGATTAGATTTGGCTTGATCCATGTCATTTAGAACATTCTCACCCAGTTTTATATTAATATCCATTAATATTTTAATTTTCCTAAGTTTAGACTTAAGAACCTGTTATCACTCCTCCAGATCTCCAAGGCTGAGGAAGAGTCCAACTGAGGTAACCACAGACCAACCTTTTGACTTGGTAGCTAGCCCTACCAAGCTGGAGAGGGCTCTCTCCACAAAATCATAGCCAAGAGGGCTAGATGAATTAGGGTTTTAGGCTAGTTATGAGTGCAAAGGTTGTTTTGATTTGATTTGATATGATCTGATATGATTGGGTTTTTGCTGGATGAGGATATTAGGTCAAAAAACTAGGTCAGGGCAAATTAGATATGATTGCAGACATTCAAAGGGGCAAGGTAGGTAGGTAGGCTAGCACATTAGGGTTTCTTGGGATGAGATGATTCAGACAGGTGAGGAGCTAGGAAGAGCATGAAAGATGTATTCTTCCTAAACTGAAGAAAGATGAACAAACTATGAAAACTTCCCCAAAACAGAGCATGTGAGATGATTTCTGTTTATCAACTTGAAAGAGATCATACAATAGACATGAAATGGAATATGGAGCAACAATACATTCATACAAATGAAACTGAAGAAAAAAAATGCTAGACAACCATACCACAGGTATCCCAAGGAAATAGCTGCAACTCATCTATTAAAATTGGCCAAATTCTGATACAATAGTGTCTCTGATCAATACTACAACATCCAACTGAGTCCAACCTTTGAAAAGACTGAAAAATACAAGATATAGGCCTCAAAACAAACTCCTCCCAACCTCAGGGGTCGAATCCATGAGAGGAGTAGTTCCACAAAAATCTGCACTGATAGCTAGAGTGTAGGGTGGTCAAAGTGACTTATCCCTAATTACAATGGAACTAATTCATTACACCTCATAAAGTCTATTTACCTAATGTATTTACCCTAGGTTATAGTAAAAAGATCATAATTACATTTACATCATGGATTACATATGTAAAAACTTGATTTCCCAAGATGAAAATCAAATCTGGAGAAAAACAGTGAAAAATCAGACAACTGGTCAAACGTGCCATCTCTTTGTCAAACGCGCCCTCTCTGTGTCAAACGCGCCATCCATCTTGTAGGCTAATTTTGACTGCCTTCCCGGTGTCCAAATTGAGCACAAGATAGCTCATTGGAAAGCTTGTCCAGTCTAGTTTCCAGATCTACTTTTAGTTTCGAAAATGGACTTGATTTGACCCTGCAAAAGTTGATTCTCCCAACACTAGTCAAACGCGCAACATAACACACAAACGCGCAACGTAACACTGAAACACGCCCTCCATGTTGCAGATTGATTTTGAGTGCCTTCCCGATGTCCAAATTGAGCTCAGGATAGCTTGTTGGAAAGATCTCTCTCTTGGCTACACAATGGACCTATCAAGCACTAAAAATGATCAAGTATAGCCCCTCAAAAATCAATTCTCCCAAGACTGGTCAAAAAGTGCAGAATGGGGGTGCAAAAATGCAGTGTGCTCTTGCAGGAAACTTTTGGAGGCCTTCCTCAACTCCAAATTGAGCTCATGATAGCTCATTGGAAAGCTATTCCAGTCTAGTTGTCATTTAACGTATAAAGTTATTTGGACACTAGCTAGGAGAAAAATGGATTTTTCCAAGGTCACTCTAGAAGTGCAGAAAACCTCTTATAGCACTTGTATGTTTTACATTTCTCCAAAACCATAACACTTGTGTAAAAATGAAGGAGGTTTTTGTTCCTTGGCCTATGATGGACAAAAACCTCTCTCACTTTTGTAAAATTCATCTCTATTTGGTTGGAAACATATTTTGAAGCAAAATTGGCCCTATGTGTGGCAAATGATTGTCCCATCGAATGGATTTTTGAAAAACGATGGAGACATGATGTGTATGAGTTGGAGTGGCCTCATACTTGTTGATATGACCTCCCTTATGCCTCCTCTGCTGAGATGTCTCTGATTCCATAGCAAACCTTAGCTCAATGGGAGATAAAATTAGGGTTTAGTGTAGGCAAAACAGGGGATTTGGGAAATTTATAGGAATGAAGGGAAGTAAAGGGGATAGGGGGCTTCTAAATTCTTAGGAAAATTTTGGGAGGTAGGGAGGGATGTTAGGAAGTAAGGGAAGCTGGAATTTCAAGGATTGAGTGAGGGGAAGGGGTCGAAAAGGGAAAAACACAAACCTAGTCTAGAAAAGTGTCAAAAGCATAGCAATAGGCTAGGGTTTGTAGAAAAATGATGATTTAGAGGGATAGGAGTGATGGGAAGTGTTTAGGAAGGTATATTAAGGATAGGGGAAGGTGTAACAACATCAGGATACAAGTTTTGTTGATGATTCAACCATGGAGGTCATGAAACCAAGAAAAATGCCCTCTAAACCCTAGGAGAGGGAAATGAGAGGAATGGGCATAGGAAAAGGTCAAGGGAGGTAGATGGAGTGTAGGTGAGTGAGATATTGATGGATAAGAGTGCAAATGAGCCTTCCCTTGGTCTTTGATGGTCTTTATACCTTGTTTAAATTTTCAAAATTGATCTTGGGACCCACTTTCTTCCTTTTGTCATTTACCTTACTCTTGGAAACTATACCCTTACACTTGACTTTTTCTTTGACAAATTGATCACTTGATATACAGTGAGAACACTTTGACCTTTGACTTTTTGGTCTTTTAGCATTTTGGAACTCTGAATTAGCAGCTTGGAAATCATGTGCTTATTACATTTGAAAGACATAAAATTACATAGTGAAAAATAAAATTACATCTCCGTTTTTTGGAATAAAATTACAATTTGGAATGAAACTCATACTTGAAATCAAAATTACAACTTTGGCAAGCATCTTCAATGTTTGCAAATCCTCTTTAAATGAAAAAGGGATATTATTTTGTTCACTCATACTTTTGCTGGCCTTTGTTGATTTGGGGTAGTATCGGATGTGCTCTAGCCACGGAATTTGGTGGAGAGGTTGGGGCACATGAGATATCCAATACCTAGAAAGGGTTTGGGCAGATTCTAAACAATTTGAGAAATATTAAAATAATTAATATTTTTAATGGAGTCGACTTAGGGAAATTAAAATATTAATGTGGATTAATATAAAACTGTGTTAGAATGGTCCAAAATACATGGATCAAGCCAGATCTAATCTTAGCCGTTGATTAGGGACTTAATCTCGGTTGTTGATATGTCAACGAGAAAAGTATAAGAGGAGGCTTGATGGTCACTTGGAGAGTACACCAGATGATCAGTGATTCTATTCTCTAGAGCAGGGTTTGCTAAGAGAGATAGAATCAGTGATCGAAGTTGCCACTGAGGGGCAGTGAGCACATAGAGGCAGAGATAGTGCCGGTAGATTAGCGCAGGAGCTAGAGAGAGTGACGCAATAGCAGCCAGGGCTCACGCAGGGCCATGCAGAGGCAGCCAGGAGCTGTGTAGTGCTTCAGAGAGGTCAGCGTAGCTGATGCAGAGGGCCATAAGGCTGACACAGGGCCTCCTGAGGTTGACACAGGCCCATCTAGGGTGACGCAGGGCTAGCGCTGGGCCGAGAGAGGCTGACGCAATCCAGAAAGACAGATACTAGGGTTTCTGGGGCAGATTGGAGCCGAGGAACTGTGGAGGGTTTATACGGGGTTTCAGCCAGGACATCTGTCTCAGACTGAGAGGTACTACTGCCAAGGGTATTCTCTGTTGGGTAAGCCGAATTTCGCACCTAGATTGTACTCTAAAATTGCTTAATAAAAAAACCCTCAGATAGCTGCATCGGTTTTCCTGCATTGGGTTTTTCTAGGGACATTGGTCCAAAAATAACGGTGTCATTTTGTGTGCTTGTTTATGTTTCCTTTAGTTGATGATCTGTAATATGTTGAGCATGCACTAGTGTTTATTTTTAGTATTTACATTGTAAATAACTTGTTAAGTAACGGAACAAGTAGGTAGGAATAAATCAGTAAAGTGCATGGAGGGTTTCTAACTGGTAGACTTAGAAACTTCAACAACCTTATGCAGTGAAATCTTGTTTTATTGGACCTTGAAAGAATGAAACCTAGAGACCTAATGAAAACCTTGAGCGAGTAGACTTCATGGTGACTTGACTGACATAAAGACATGATGAAATGAGCTTTCATAATTGATGTATGCTCAGTAAGACATGAAGGTGGGCCAGCAAGTATGAATTTTTGAGGGAGAGTGAGGTTTTTGACTAGGGCTACCATCAGTGAGTAAATTTTTGAATGAGGACCTAGGTGGAATGACAAAAATTTCTAAGCGAGACCCTAATATGAATATGAAAAGAGGATTTTTGATCACTGATGGCAGTATGCAAACACTGACACTAACAGAACCCCATTAAAAATATTAATTATTTTAATATCTATCTAACCGAGTGGAATTTCCCCAAATCATTTATGGGTCTTGGAGATCTCACGTGCTTTAGCCTCTCCACCAATTTTCATGGCTAGAGCACATCCGATGCTACCACAAATCAACACTCCCTCTTAGCGAGGAATGTGCTCTAGTAATGCTCCACCACTGAACATCACATTGATCGTCAAACACAGGTACCTGTGCTGGTGTTGGGCTTGCTGCCCTACATCCACTGCACTGTTGCTTCCTGTACTGCTACCCATGGCTCTGCCACTGCCACTGCTACATCTGTATTGTAGCGCCCTCTGCATTTGTGTTGCCGTTGGTCCTTCCTTCCGGCACTGCATTTGCACTGCAACTCTCTCTCAAATGCTGCATCATGCTGCCCATAACATTGCCACTGCTAACTGCTGCATTGCATCTCAGTTATCAAGAAGTAAGTAACTGATCTACCCAAATACTGGCATCCTTGTCAGCCTAGAAGCCTCCTGATGTTGAAGCTACCTCTTCTGCTATCCTGTGCTCCCTTTGCTGCCTCTGCGCTGGTGCAAACACCTCTGTGCCTCTCGCACTACTGCAACCTCCTCTATGCCTCTCGCACTGCTGCAAGCACCTCTGTCTCTTGCACTACAGCAACCCCCACTACACTGCTACAAACCTCTGCACCCTAGCACTACCTTATCACTCCATCCGCATCTTACTTCTACTGACATCTGTCATCCTGCGACTGTCACTCGTGGCTCCTGTAGCCGGATATGATCTAAGAGTTTGGGTACCTCAAGGATCCTACCCCCATCTTCTGTAGTCCTCCTGACTACAGCTCGATGTCAGCCCACCTCTTCTCTAGAGGTGTATGAGCAGTCATGGCACAATCATCATCAGTCTGGACTTCGCTCTCTGGCTTAGCCGAAGATTCCTTGGAGTTAGAAGCCTCTCCCTTATTTTTCTTCCTAGTACACTGGGTTGCATAATGACCGATCTCCCCACAATGGAAGCACTTCACCTTGGAGATGTCCTTCTTCTTCCTCTTTCCTTGTTGTCCCGCAGATGCCAGAGCCGCATCCTCCTCCTCCTCTTTCTTGATTCGACCTCCTTTGTTGCTACTTCTTGCCTTGGTCAACCGTCTGATCTCTTCTTGGCAAAGAGCTGCCCACATCTCTTCCCATCCTGGAAGAATAGCTCTGCCCAAAATGCCTTGGACAAATGTCTCCCACTTCTCGGAGACTGCATTTAGAGCGGTCCTCACCATGAACTCCTGATCCGATGTGGCCCAAATGGAAGTAAGTTAGTCTTGAATCTCCTGCAATCTGAGGAGGTATAGATCTATTTGCTCCCCTTTTTGCATCTGATACGACCGCAACTGATTCTCGAATAGCATATTCCACTACATGGAAGTGCCCTGATACAATGTCGTCAAAGTATCTCACATCTACTTTGCCGTGTTCTTTTCGGCAATATGTGTTACGATGTGATCCTTGACCCCATCAAGGATTATGCACTTTGCCCTCGCCATTGCATCCTCATATTTTTCATTATCAGTTGGGTCTATTGGGATAGCCACGGTTCTCAAGGCGAAGCCCTTGATGCGATGTCTATCCAGAATAGATAGGATTCTGGTGTTCTAGATGACAAAGTTGGAGGCCCTGTCCAATCTGTCCTAATCCCTTAGTTTGTTCATTGCCATCTCTGCTCCTCTTTTGGACTCCCTCTGAGTCTTGACTTCCCTCCTGGAAGTTCTCTTCTAGATTGCCTCTGAGTCTCGATTTCCCTACTGGAAATCTTTCTACCAACTGTTGATCTGCTTCTCTCCGATCCTCTTTGCAACTGCAACTTGGATCTGGATTTCATGGCTAGAAATTCGTTAAGGCAACGACTCCCTCTACTTTGGTTCCGTCCCGTTAGGCACTGTTCTGCTTCGACAGCAACAACACCCCACCAACTTCCTAATCCACAATCTGCCCACAGCTCTCTATGCCCCAGCAACTGAAGAAACTGAGCCTTCCAGCTCTGCGCAGTCCCGACAAAAGCTGAATCACTCCTTTGGCCAACTGTGTCAAGCCTTCTGCCTCTTTCTGTCTCTGAGTTGGCCCTCTCTCTAGCTCGAAATGATGACGCAAGCCCTCTGCATCACTTCTTCTCTGCTGCTTTTTGCTTAGGAGCAGCTCTATCTCTCGGGATAGCTGCTACTGTTGCAAATACTTTTGATTATGCCGGTGCCTTCAGTGCTCTTGTGATCTGCAACGCTCTGATACCATGTTGGAATTTATAAGTCTGACACATTACAAATCGTACTGCATTATTTGGTTTATTTCTTCTACTTGTTTATTCCTTTAACATGTTATTTATAATTTTATACATATAAATATCGAAAATAAACATAAATGCAGCCCTAACTCATATACAAATCAACAATTGAAATACTAGACAAACACACATGGGACACCATTATTTTTGGACAATCGTCCCTGGAAAAACCCAATGCAAGAAAATCGGTGCAACAGTTCTGAGGGTTTTATTATTATTCAGATTTCTTGAGTACAACTAGGGTGCCAAACCGGCTCACCCAACAGAGATTTTTACACGACAGTGATATCTCTTCTCAGAAGTAGATATTCAGCTTCTTAGCACTAGTTCGCCCCACGAAAATCCTTCCGGCGCTTCTCCAAGGCTCTGCATCAACCTTGCTAGCCTCTACATAGCTTTGGAACCCTCTAAATCAGCCTTCTGCCTCTTTGCGTCAGTTCTCTGGCTTTCTGCATCACCCACGCAGGCCCCTCAGCCTCTGCGCAGTCTCTAGCTGCCTCTGTGTGGCTCTTGCTGCCTTTGCGTAGCCTCCTCAATCACTGTGCTGGCCCTCTGGCACTATCTCTGCCTCTCTGCTATGTACTCACCGCCGCTCACTGCAACTCAGATCACTTGTTCGAATTTTCTCAGCAAACCCCGCTCCAAAAAATTGAACTGACTGATCAATCTTGGTGTATCTCCCACTGATCCTCAAGCCTTGTCTTATACTTTTCCTGTTGAGACTTCAACGATCGAGATTAAGTCTCTAATCAACGACTAAGATTAGATTTGGCTTGATCCATGTCATTTAGAACATTCTCACCCAATTTTATATTAATACCCTTTAATATTTTAATTTTCCTAAGTTTAGACTTAGGAACCCCATTAAAAATATTAATTATTTTAATATCTCTCCAACCAGGTGGAATTTCCCCAAACCATTTCCGGTCTTGGAGATCTCATGTGCTTTAGTCTCTCCACCAATTTTCATGGCTAAAACACATCCGATGCTACCACAAATCAACATTACTTACTTGAGCGATTCTTCCTTCAAGCTGCTTCTTCCAATGATGTTGTTTCAGGAACAAAATACAATATGCTACTGCTCTTCTGCTACAGGCCTTAAAGATAGGTTTTGAAACTGTGTAGAGGATTTCAAGGAGACTAATCCTTCTCAGACTCAGAGACTCGATGCCTTACTGCTACAAGATCACAAATACATGCCTGTAGGTTCTCCACTGGTCTTTTATATAGACTTATCCTTATGCTTCTAATCTTGAATTCTGGTTGCCTTTTAATGATTTCTATGGTCCTTTGGTTAGATCCTCATAATAGAGATTCTTTTGTTGATTGTAATTTCACCAGAGGCCTTCCAAAGAAGACTTGTTATAGACTGCTCTTATTTCCACTGTATAAGATAGATACAAGATTGTAAATTAACTCCATATACAATGACTGTTTTATGCACAAGTTCACGGTTTCCTTTTCAGATGCTTTCTTCCAAAGTGTTAATTTTAGGTATGTTCTATGCTTAGAGAAATTTATTTCAATTTTCACAGTTAACTCAATATCTTTTCCAGATTAGCAATAGCAATCACATCAACATAATAGTAAATTGCAGATAGAACATAAACATAAATCGCAAAAGACAAGCCAAGACAAGAGGACACAAGATGTGGCGCTAGCCAGGGACAAACCCCAATGTGGGGAAACCCTTGATCAATTCTTCTTATATGTTCTTCAATAATTCAGTAGAGAGAGAGAGCGAGATAGTTCATATGCAACAGAAGTCAACACTTTGACTTATCTAAATAAGAGCATAGATCATCCTAAGAAGATGATACATGAGGTAGCTGAACTCAATTGAAGACATGCTGCTTCAATTGATTCTCCAAGGTGACTCCATCACCTTGATGCACCTAACATTGCGCTGCTCCTCATCATCATGTTGCACCTCATTGTGCTGCACCATACTGCACCCATCATCACTATGCTGCATTTCATCGTGCTTCACTAATCATGACTGTACCCATCATTGTACTGCAACATGTACCATGTTGCACACATCATACTGCAACACCTTATGCTACACCTTCCTGTACTGCATCATCTTGCTGCACTCACCAGTGCTGCCTCATGCTGTACCTCACTCTACCCATCCTGTTGCATCTCATTTATTATCGTTATACTATGCTTTGCAAGTGCTGCACACAAGATGCTACACTTCACTTTGTCACGATGCCCATCATTATGCTACAACGTTTCACATCATGCCGCCCCTTATCACAATGCTGTCACATCTCATACTGCTGTCCCTTCCTGAACTGCATCATCATGTTGTTTAGACGATTTGCTATTTGTTGCATTGGATGACATTCTGGGCAGCCTTTATCATGGACAGGTTAGGCCATCAATAGTCCTACCTACCCTCACACTTTGGCATGCTGCTCCAACACTGTTTGTTAGTGCACATTGCTGTAGCCTTAATGTTATCCCACAGTCAACAAGTCAACCCCATAAGGACTGCGGCCAGATTTCTCCATGAACAACATTTAGAGTGAGACTAGAAACCTTTCTTTAGGACTGCGGCTAGCTGTAAGTTGATCTCCACTTATTGACTATGGCTAGGGTCCTTGACCTTCATTAGACAACGAGTAGAGTCTTCCTAAGGCCGTGTATTTAAGCCTCTCATTGCTGTGATGAATAACCTCATTTGTGATAGTGTATGACTGTGATCTTATCTTCCCATGACTGCATCTAGGGCACTCTAGAACATCAGCATAGAACATGCGTTTTAGGCCTCTCCATACAACATTGTGGAAGCCTCCTTCACAGCGTTGAGGCTTCTCCTTCATTACAGCGTTAGCCCTCTTCTAGGACAATGTTAGGCCTCTATAACCATGCTGTTCAACTCTCCTTTTCTGCGGCTAAGACAGAGTTCCTTTGCCTCTAGCTTAGGGCTATCTCCTTTACTACATGACTACGTCTTCTTGGATTAGGGCAGACCGCAGCTAGGGCATCATCCTCCTAGATTTCTCTTCCACTAAAACCCAAAGCGAGTGGAGAGAAATCAAGAGAGAAGTGTGTGTGAAATGACACTTAAGTCATCTCCTTTTATACTAAAATGTTGAGCACATGTGGGGGTTATTTGGTTGCTGGCCGACCTTGACGAATTGTCCCATAACACAAATAAATTCATATCTCCATGAATACTTATCAGAATAAGATGATCTTTAGATCAATCCTATACCTCTCGATGAGAGGGATGCAAGAAAAAAATCAGCTTTCATAAATAAGATGACCCACATGGAGTTTGGCCCTAGTTGCCAATTTTAACACAAAGTTTCAGTTCCTTTGGGAGGCACTGTAAATTCGGTCATCCACAAACGTGCAGGGAATTCAGACTTTTGAGGTGGCATAGTGAGTTTGGAACCCTTTTAAACATAATATCTATGCCCAAGACTTTAATCAAGGAATTCGGTCTTGAAGTAGGTTGCTCAGAAATGAATTTAGGTTCCTTGACTGTAGATAGAATTTCATAATTGCAGATTTCTGAGATGACTTGTAAGTTGGTTCTTTGAGGTCAATTCAGAGCTTATATTTTATGTGCAAACCTTTTGTTTTTTTCTTCAAAGATTTCAGTCTTGAATGAGATATCTTCTTAGCCTTTTATCCTTCCAAAACAATGCTCCTATCCTTTCAACACTTCTTCGTTGTTTAGGCATAATCATGCGGCTTAGTCATTGTAATTAGGGATTGTTAGGGTGACCAAACTTTTGATTTTCTTTCCTTTTCTAGGAGCTCAGTGCTGAGTAAAGTACTTCCTTTGCTTATGATCTCCTTCCTACCCTTATGTATGTGAACCAAGGTCTGATACCCTAAGTTACTGGATTCGACCCTCTGGGGTCCAAGATCCACGGATCCACGGATCTGATCCGGATCCGCCTAAATACGTCCAAGAACTGGCGCGTGGCGTATTTATGTTGGCTGGAAACGGATCTTGAAATATGGAAACGAATCCTGAAATATGGAAATGGATACTGTGTAACTTTTCCGTTTCTGGAATTGAGCAAGCTTCTCGCCTCACTTGGCCTCGCGGTTTCGTATATAACGACTCCATGTTAGGATATTCCGACACATAGGATATAGTTAAGTTCAACTTGGTCTAGTATAGAGTTAGGTTAGAGTTAGGTAAAGTGTGTTTTTTTACCGTTGTACATTTTGTAACTTACAATCCGACGGTCACGATATGTAGTGATCCGACGGTTCACTCTCACCTCGGTATTACCGACACTTGATCCGTGGCTTGACACCCGATTGGTCCATGAGTTCTATTTAAAGCGCATGGAGGGTCATTGTTCGGGTAATCCGTGCATGAGAGAAGCTTATGTAAATTTTCATTCTTTGATTAATAAATTGCCTGTAGTACCCACGTTGGGACAGGCCGTGGACTGTTTCCCTCCTTGCACTTTGAGGGTTTTAACCACGTCAAAAATACTGGTGTATTGATTTGAGATCTGGTTGTGAGCGGTGTCCTTTTGGTGTTCTTTCTGAGGAACTTACCCTGTAAATTCCTACATGGTATCAGAGCTATTTGAGGGCCGCGTCCGTTGGTGATCCA
Source organism: Pinus tabuliformis (assembly GCA_031772625.1). NCBI lineage: Eukaryota > Viridiplantae > Streptophyta > Pinopsida > Pinales > Pinaceae > Pinus > Pinus tabuliformis. Next base: position 1,080,210,604 of record CM062807.1, on the reverse strand, counting down.
AATCTGAAGCCGGTAGAACTGCATGCGGCTGTCGTTTCCTAGATCTGCTGTTTCTGACTGCTTTCGGGCCGAGAGGACTGCTCTGTTGCGTTCGGAGCATCTGTTCCAGTGAGGAACCCCTTTCGTTTCACGCGAAAAGGTTTCCGGTAGCCCTAGCTGCGTCATTTTTCAGATCGGGAGGTATACAGTGTTTTTTTGCAGTTTACTGTTATTTTCTCTCTGCTTATTTCGGTCTCAGTTTATTTAGCCTTTTTTTTAACCGGATCTATACCTTTCATTTCTGCGTATGCTCTTTGCCCTGCGACTCTGTGCGATCTGGGCAAATCAGAAACAGAAAGGAAGGATTTTTCTCATGCGTATGCTCTTTTCCCTGCACCTTAGTGTGATCTCGGAAAATCAGAAACATTGAGAAAAATATTTAGTTTTTCGGCTAAAGCTAACTTTGAGATTTTTTTTTAAAAATTTCTAGTTTTTTGGCTAAAGCTAACTTCGAGCCGCAAGGTTCGTTTTTCTTTGCATATTCGTGTTGGGTTTTGTGTTTTGTGTTTTGTAGGGAAAAAGAGCTTTCTCAAGGCAAGCACGCAAACCAAGGCCCCCCCCCCTCTCTCTCTCTCTCTCTCTCAATTTTTTTGTATAGATCAATTGGTTCAAAGCTATTTTAAGAGAGTAGAGGTCTTGGGTTCAAGTCTCCATTTTGTGGGGGCGGATTTTTTCATTCCCGCACATTCGCGCACTTTGCCGGCAACTTCAACAATTTTTTTTCAAAAAGCCATAACTTCTTCATCCGGAAGCCTTTTTCAGAGCCGTTTTTTTTAAAACCGCCTATTTTTTCGAGATCTATCCATTGGAACACTTACTTTCAGCATCTTCAGCTTCAGTTTTTAAAAAAAATGGAAAGTCCATGCCAAGTCATTCTTGACAGCACTAACTACTTCCAATGGGTAGCCTACATGGAAGATTTACTTAGAAGTAAAGGTCTCTTCAGAATAGCCACAGACCAAGAGAAGAAACCAAAAGATGAAGACAAGGCTGCAAAATGGGAAAATAGACAAGATCAAGCACGTGGTTTGATAGGGATGTCTATTTCTCCTGATCTTAGATTCCACATTGCAGAACTTGAGACTCCTCATGAAGCATTAGAAAAACTCGCTAAAGTTTTTGGGATTAAAAATGAAATTAGAGCCCATCAACTTGAAAATGAGCTGCTTACTTTGGATCCTAATAATTTTTCTTGCATTGAAGATTTCTTGTCCAAATTCAAGACCCTTAGATATCTCTTGGAAGGTGTTAAAGTTAAGAAAGAAGATGGTAACCTTATTTATTCCATCCTTACTAAGTTGGGACCAGCCTACTCTGTATTTGTTTCCACTTTCCATTCTACAAGGGAAGCTTTCATTTGTCAAGGACAAGACTACAAGGCCCCTTCCTTTGACTCCTTTTGTGATTCCTTAATAAGAGAACAAGAAAAACTCTTACACCTTGGTCTTCTTAATCTTGGAAACTCTTCCACGAAAGCGTTAGCCGCCCAGCAGCAACCAAATTCAAAGAATCCTAAGAAGTCATATCCTCAAAAGAATGGTCCTAAACCATCTCAGCCTCAAAATGAAAGATCATTTCAGCAAAATGATAAGACCAATAAAAACAAATGGAAGAAGACTGATAGACATTGTAACTTTTGTAATCGAGATGGCCACTTAGAATCTAAATGCTTTAAGAAGATGGAAGCCTTGGAAGCCGCAATGAAGAAACATAACATCCATGTGGAGCCTACTTCAACTTCAACTTCCGGAATGGCACTTTCTGCATGTCATTGTCAATCATCTCAGTCTGGTTATGCATTAAATGTATCTTCTTCTTCTTCTCATTCTCATGAGTGGCTCATTGATTCTGGAGCCTCTTGTCACATGGCCAAAAACCAAGCCATGTTTTCTTCTTTAAATGATTGTAACACCAAAAATATATATGTTGGTGATGATAGATCTCTTAATGTTGTAGGGACTGGAACTGTTCATCTAGACAATGGTCAGTTTAATGATGTATTATGTGTTCCAACCTTATCCTGCAACCTTCTATCTGTCTATCAGATAACTCATTCAGGTGAAGGTAAAATTGTTGAATTTTCACCTCATGATGTTGTAATCAAGGATCTAAAAGATCCTAAACAGATTCTAGCTACTGGTCTTGCTGATGATTCCAAAAGGTTGTATAAGTTTCACAACTTTGGGTCATCAAATCTTCCCTCAGTATTTGTTGCTCATAATGATGAAGTGAGCAAACTTTGGCATGAGCGATTTGGTCACTTAAACTATCGCTCCCTTCAGCATCTATGTAAAGAAAATATGGTGACAGGTCTTCCTATGGTATCTTGCAGAGATGGTGTTTGTTCCGGATGTGTACTCGGAAAACATCATCGGGACAGTTTTGACAAACGTGCCTCTTGGCACGCCTCAGCCCCTTTACAGCTTGTGCACAGTGATTTATGTGGTCCTCTTCCTGTTGCTTCATTCTCTGGCTGCAAGTACTTCTTAACTTTCATTGATGATTTCTCCAGACGCACTTGGGTATACTTCTTAAAACTCAAGAGCGAAGTATTTAACACCTTTTTGGCCTTCAAAGCCTTTGTTGAAAAACAATCTGGACATCAAATTCTTAAGCTAAGAACTGATAATGGTGGAGAATATGTTAAAAACACATTCATCAACTTTTGCACCGAAAATGGAATTCAAATGCAACATACTGTTCCATACACTCCACAACAAAATGGTGTAGCTGAAAGGAAAAATCGCACCTTAAAGGAAATGGCTAATTGTATGCTGCAATCTAAAGGACTCAGTCTTAGTTTTTGGGCCGAAGCAATTAATTGTGCAAATTATATAATCAATCGCACTCCTACTAAGGTTCTAGAGAATATCACTCCAGAAGAAGCTTGGAGTTCCATTAAACCAGATGTAAGTCACTTTCGTGTGTTTGGAAGTGAAGCATGGGCCCATATTCCAGATGAAAAGCATAAAGCTTTAGAACCTAAGAGTGAGAAATGTACTTTTGTTGGATATTCTGAAGATGTAAAAGGTTATAGACTTATTCCATTTAAGTCCAAAAATGTTATCATTAGAAGAGATGTAAAATTTGATGAAAATAAATCGGCCTGCGAGCCTAGTCCGGCGGATGTGCCACCTCTTCCTATCTCTTCTACTTTTGAAAACATTTCTTCTTCAGATGATGAAAGCGAGGATGATAATCCTCCCCCACCTTCTCAGGATCCTCAACTTCCAAGATGGGTCCGTGCTACTCGGGATGCAGCAGGTGATCTTGCCGGTGATCCTACAGATCAGCGACGTACACGTTCTCAGTTTGAAAGAGCCTCTTCTTTACTGGCTCAAGCTCCAGTAAATCATGATCCTGACACTTTTGCAGAAGCTTCAGGCCATCCACATTGGGAAGCAGCTATGAATGAAGAATATCATTCATTGATGACAAATGATACATGGGATCTTGTTCCTCTACCAAAGGGACGCAAACTTGTTAGATGTAAATGGGTTTACAGAACCAAGTATGGACCAGATGGGAAAGTTGATAAACATAAAGCTCGTCTCGTTGCTAAGGGCTTTTCACAGGTTGAAGGCATTGACTACACTGAAACCTTCTCCCCTGTTGCCAAAATGAACTCTATCCGCCTTGTTCTTTCCCTTGCTGCCTCTTTAAAATGGGAAGTCCATCAGATGGATGTTAAATCTGCCTTCTTGCATGGGGACTTGCAGGAAGAAATCTATATGGAACAACCCATTGGCTTCATACAAACAGACTCCAGCCTTGTTTGTCGACTTAAGAAATCCCTTTATGGCCTCAAGCAAGCTCCTCGGGCTTGGTATGCCAAAATGGATAGCTTTCTTTTAGAATCTGGCTTTTCTAGGTGTCATTCTGACAATACTGTCTACACCAAGAAAGTGGGCAACTCTCTTATCATCCTTGTTCTTTATGTTGATGATCTTATTCTTACTGGTAGTGATCCCAACCTTATAAACCATGTGAAGTCCAGCCTTAAAAAGAAATTTGAAATGACAGACTTAGGACACTTACACTATTTTCTCGGTCTTCAAGTCTTGCAATCCCAGGAGGGTATTTTCCTTTCCCAGTCCAAGTATGCTTGTGATATTCTTCGTCATTTTCACATGGAAGACTGTAAGCCAGCCCCTTCTCCCTTTCAGTCTGGAGTCAAACTTTCAGTCTCTTGTACTTCTCCTGAAGTTGATGCTACCTTATACCGTCAACTTGTCGGAAAACTCTTGTATTTAACCCATACTCGTCCTGATCTTTCCTTTGCTGTTGGCCTTGTTGCTCGTTTTATGCAAAACCCCCGTGAAAGTCATTGGAAAGCAGCTAAAAGAATACTTCGTTATGTTCGAGGTACAGTACAGTTTGGGATTCATTACAGTGCCAAAGCAGCTCCTCTGTTAGTTGGTTTCACTGATTCTGATTGGGCTGGTGACCCTGATGATCGGAAGTCTACTGCCGGTTATGTCTTCACTCTTGGTTCAGGACCTATTACATGGGCTTGTAAGAAACAGGCTGCCATTTCTCTTTCGTCAGCAGAAGCAGAGTATCGTGGTGCCGTGGAAGCTAGTAAGGAAGCCTTGTGGCTTCGTCAGATCCTATCAGAGTTTGGCTTTGAGCAGCAGCATCCAACCACACTTTGGTGTGATAATCAAAGTGCCATTCAGCTATGCAAAGATCCAGTCCAGCATCAGCGCAGCAAACACATTGAACTACACATGCACTTCATCAGAAAGCTCATTCATGACCATGTTCTTGAAGTGCAATATTGTCCAACAGATGATCAGGTTGCAGACATCTTCACAAAGGCTCTCACAGAGGCGAAGTTCACTAAACTTCGATATATGCTTGGAGTTCAGGAAGTTGTCACTAAGGGGGGATAGGCTCTAGTGCCTCCTTCCTTCTCCTATTGTGTCATATTTGTAAATCCTTCAATCCTATCCCAAGTTGTTCTTAAGGGGGGATGTTAGGATATTCCGACACATAGGATATAGTTAAGTTCAACTTGGTCTAGTATAGAGTTAGGTAAAGTGTGTTTCTTTACCGTTGTACATTTTGTAACTTACAATCCGACGGTCACGATATGTAGTGATCCGACGGTTCACTCTCACCTCGGTATTACCGACACTTGATCCGTGGCTTGACACCCGATTGGTCCATGAGTTCTATTTAAAGCGCATGGAGGGTCATTGTTCGGGTAATCCGTGCATGAGAGAAGCTTATGTAAATTTTCATTCTTTGATTAATAAATTGCCTGTAGTACCCACGTTGGGACAGGCCGTGGACTGTTTCCCTCCTTGCACTTTGAGGGTTTTAACCACGTCAAAAATACTGGTGTATTGATTTGAGATCTGGTTGTGAGCGGTGTCCTTTTGGTGTTCTTTCTGAGGAACTTACCCTGTAAATTCCTACACTCCATGGCATGCCCAACACCTCCAGCCTCAGGTACAGAGTTCGAGTCTGGACACACAGTTGATATCTCTGCCACTCCCTCCCAGCGAGGAGTCGTCCTTAGGAATCGAAGGTTCAGGCAATGTTCCCTGCCATGTCATTGTTGATTTGGGGTAGCATCGGATGTGCTCTAGCCACGGAAATTGATGGAGAGGCTAAAGCACATGAGATCTCCAATACCTAGAAATGGTTTGGGCAGATTCTAAACAGTTTGGGAGATATTAAAATAATTAATATTTTTAATGGAGTCCCTAAGTCTAAACTTAGGAAAAATAAAATATTAATGTGAATTAATATAAAATTGTGTTAGAAGGGTCCAAAAGTCATGGACCAAGCCAGAGTTAATCTTAGCCGTTGATTAGGTACTTAATTTCGGCCGTTGAATTGTCACGAGAAAAGTATAAGAGGAGGCTTGAGGGTCACTTGGAGAATACACAGAGAGAGATCAAGAACTCCATTTTCTGGGGCAGGGTTTGCTGAGGAAATTAAGTGAGGTGATCTAAGTTGAAGCTGAGGGGTAGTGAATACAGAAGCAGAGAGGCAAAGAGAGTACCAGAGCAACAACGCAGAAGCTGAGACAGAGGGACGCAGAGCCAGCCAGGGCTTGTTGACCACTGGAGTGGCAGCCGATGATTATATGAAGACTCCATGCCCAAGGATGATCCAGAGGACACTTGTACCATTATATATCATCAATCAACAGAGTTTTTTAACTCTACTTCTATCTTCTCATCATCTTTCTTGTACTTAGATTCCACACCCTACGGGGAATTGTAATAAGTGATACTAGTAAATGATGAGTTTTGAGTCTGTGACAGGCCTAGGATGTTGGGACTCGATCAGCAAAAGAATACACCTTGGAGTGTTTTTTTTATCTGGTTAATTATCCATTTTTTCAGAGGCGGATAATTTTCTAGGTTTTTTCACTCACGTTTTATCCCAAAATCGGGGTGACGGTTTGAAGGTTAAATCCTTGACACATTTTAGTGTTTAGAATCAATGTATGTTACCATACTAGATCACACAAAAAATAGCGTGGAATTTGGTTAGGTCTAGGTAGTCATTTTTTAATTTTTTAGATTTCCCGCAAGTCAAAAATTGCAAATAAAATTGTATTTAAATTGTAATAACCAATGTTGTTAAAAGCGCGATGGGGATTAAATCGGCGCGGGGAACGAATCGGAAAAAATCGGAAAAATCGGGAAAAAATCGGAAAAAAGCGGGAAAAAATCGTTTGGTACAAAAATATTCATTTTTTTTCATTTTTTTTAATATCTAAACCATCTACAACATAAAATAAATACATTGACACATAAATATGATAAAAAAACTAATATATAAGATGTTTAATATCATTTCTAGCGCTAAAATCACACATAACATTGAATCATGTCCTGAATAGTAAGTCCTGACTCCTGAGTCCCAACTCAGCCTCAAAATATCAACAAAAAATATGATAATGTATCTCATCATGTCATAATGTCATATACAATAAAATGAAGTCTAATCCTATTGATTTCCTTTGCCCCTCTTGCGAGAAAATGCCACAGCTTTCCCTTTCCCTCTAGATGTAGATGTTGGTGCCTGTGCTGGTGGAGATGGCAGTGGAGTCTGATGTGCTCTAGAAGCTGAAGAACTAGAAGTAGGAGCTATAGGAGGTAGACCATGTCCTCTACTGGTGGCAGGGGTAGCCCGAGCAGGTGGTGTCACCTGGAAACATTACAATCTCCCAATCCTGAAATCCTGAAAAACTGATAAGTCTGCTGGATTTTAAATGAAATCTAAAATTCTACTTTCTCCATATGAAATCCAATGAGGCTGGAACCACTCTCAAACATCCTGAGTCATTTCATGGTAATGTTAAAAATTTAAGTAAAAGGATGAAAATGAAGATTAAGGAGAATGTCACTTTTACTTTAAGAATTTAACATTACCATGAATAGCATATCCATACTAGGGCCTAGACTTTATCATTAAGCTGCCCCACTCAAAAATTATTTGTTTCTTTCAAAAAAAATTGCATGAAAAAACCCAAATGACCAAATGAAAAACCAAAAAAAAAATTATAAAATCGCGCTGTCCCAAGCCCCCGCGATTTTTTCGTTAAAAATCGCGATTTTTTTAAAAAAGCGCGATTTTTTCAATAAAAATCGGCAAAAAAAAAATAGGCGATTTTTTCGTATAAAAATCGCGATTAAATCGGCAAGCTGAAAAAATCGCGATTTAATCGCGATTTTAACAACACTGGTAATAACTGTATTCTAGAGAAGTTGTATGGGGTATGAGTAATCAAATTTACACCTCTCACCTTCAACTTTCTACTATGACACACTTTGAGGGGTTAATAATGTGTTTTGGATCTTCAAAACTCACTTTTAAGTTTAGTGGGAAATCTGGCAATTAATTAAGCCAACAATTAAATAAATGGAGAAAAATAAATATCCACACATGATAAATGTTGTGGAAACAAAGTGGAAAATTATGGAGGAGTTAAAATGAAGTCCCAAGGTGATGTGGACTCCTAAAATCAAGGAAATGACATGTGCTCAAATAAAATCGAATTTCTGGGATTAAATAAAAAAGCTGCTTGGAAATTCGAATTTGTGAAGTTAATGCACATTTTGGAGGATTTGGGAGAATATTAGGTGGAGATTTTTGTGGGAAATTGTCCCCACATGGGTTACCACCCATATACACTTGTCATTCCACCATAAAATTCGAATTTGGCACATAAGGAAGAAGAAAATGATGTCCACTTGCCAAAATTCGATTTTTACACTTGGCATTGTAGCTCCATTCAACAAATTCGAATTTCTCTTTGGTATTGTCACCTCATGCCACTTGTTTAATCACTTTTACATTGAGATTGGCTCCAATGCCATTTGTCATTGTTATTCTTCATTGGGATTTGCTCTCAACTCTCTATATAATAGAACCATGGGCTCTCACATTGTAATAAGATTGCTACTAGCTATTGTGCTTGTGGAAGCGTTGCTGCCTTGTACACTTTCAGAAATATCAATAAAGACTCTGGGGTTTCATTCATGAGGTGTTCCTTCTTTTCGAGTATGATGAATTGTTGAGCATTGGTATAATTCCTTTTACCCATGCTTTGATCTAATTTGCTTCCATATGCTCTTGTAGATTTGTTAATGTAGAACTATTTTGCATTGACATTTGATTTAGAAGTATGCTCTAGGTATAGAATGCTTTAGTTGGTTTTAAATAAATCTCTAGAGTTTCTTATCATTGTTTATTGCTAAATCTATATGAAACTAATTCTTGATTGAAGTTTTGTAGAGGGAACATCTTGTTGGGATTACAGAATCAAGCATGAGGGGAAGTCTTTGGAGAGATCAACCCACTCTTGATACATTCTTAAAGGAGCTCTCATTTGTTCTTTGAACCTTCATAGTCTTATCTTACAAAGTGGTTTTGTAGGGATTTCGGCACATAGTTTGTACACAAGTCGAGAACATCTAAATTTAAATCTCTTTTAAAAAACATTGTACTTCATTTCTTTCATTTGCTATCTAAGAGCTTGAAGATGACTAAGCAAAAACGAGAGTTTACTCTCACTTTTTAGCTTAGCCTTTTGTAAATTATAATTGTACATATACATTTTATCTTGCTGATTTTTCCATTAATACTTAACTTATTTTGCAGCCATTGTTTGGATTGTTTGCTAACTCTTGTGTGGTAGATTTTGAAGAGCAACTTTCCGCAACATCTGACAAGTGTTTGCAGGGCCTTTGGCAAGTGTTGACGGTTCGATTTCCAAGGATGTCGTGAGCCCTTTTGAGGCTTATTTTGGCCAAGTCAAGTTCACTAGAGGGTTGCCCATTTTCCTCTTTAAGCCGTGGGCATTTGGAGAAAACTCACACTTTGTTTCCCTTGCATAAGTTTTGTGAGATCTTGTCACTACTTTCTCAAGAAAGGAGGTCTAGTGTCCAAGTTTCAAGCAGTTACTGTGAGGACTCTCTTTGAAGTATAGGCAAAACTTTGAAGGGCCCTCTTCTCATTGTAATATTAATAGGGATTTCTCCCATGGTATCCTATCTCCCCATTTAGAGGGAGGCTTCTCTTGGGTGGATTGACATTTGCATGGTTTAAGCTTTCATACTTCATTCACTTACTTACATGCTTTAATTGGGAATTAACACAACCTCACTATCACATTTCATTAAGTTAAAGTTTGTTACAATTTCATTTGAGCTTTGCATATCTATCTCATTGTTGCTTGAAGCTATAAGCTTACACTTTACTTTGGGCAATTCATCCTTTATATGCAAGCATTTTATATTCTTAACAAACTTTGATTCGTTTCCATTTATCTTCGTAAATTGTTTCATGAGCACTTGAATACATGCTTCAATTTTATGTTACATTGTTATCTTGAATATTGGAGCAATTTATTGTCATTGTCTATTTGAAACAAATTTGACTTTCAAGCAAATTACTTGTATCATTTTAATTCATTGATGAAACACATGCAACACTTGTAAGTTAGTTTTATTCCTCCAGTTGAAGTTATAATTGCAACTTATGTTGAACACTATTTCATTCTCAAGCATTGCAAATCAATCTCTTTGAAGCATTTTCATGTATCATTATTTTAATTTGGGGAATTAACACAATTTGCATTTCATCTAGGCATTTTAGTGTAGGAAGGCCCCAAGCTTCATTAAAATTTTACCTCCAACATAAGTTGGTTGAAGTAGATATCTTAGGGATTCTCTACTCCTCTATTGACTCCTCACTGTGAGATCCATATCATTGGGCAAGGGTGAAGTCTGAGGATTGAAAAGTTAAATTGTAATTTTGTTGTAGAGCTAATTAATAAAATTAATTAAGAGCACTTTACATTACATTTACTTTACTTGTCTCTTGATGGTTTGATTTTTCATATGCAAAGTCTATTCCAAAAGCAAGTATTGTAATCATTTCAAACAAGTGTTTTCTTTTCATGTTTCGAGTCTAATTGCATATTGATGTCTTGATTTAACACTTCCTTTTTTTTACATTTCCAAGTTAATTACTAATTTTTGTGTTTTTGCAAGATATGTTTCACATGTTTTGATTTATAAAGTTGATTATCTCGAAAGCATTTTGTATCCTACATATCTTGTGCTAGCAATTCTCATTTACATTTCAGAGTGACTTTGTTTTCTCTTTTGAGAGAATTGCATTTTACTTTGAGCAAATATATCTTTAAATTGTTGAGCAAATTCCTTATAAGGCACTGGTTTTATGGTTTTAATAATATTAATGAATTACATTGTTATTTCAAGTTGTTCACTTCATATTTTCTCATAAATCTTTAAAAGTAAACCATTTTTACTATAACACTCTCCTAGAAACTCACATCTTTTAACTTAACTTTCATTAGGGACCACCCCCCTTAGCTAACCTAGGAGATAGCTCAACCAGAGAGAGTCGGGATTAGTGTGACAACGCCTTATTTGAGTTCCCTGCCACCAACCACACCTTGTGGGGTTGAAGGCTTTTCTCACTGACTTGTAGGCGGCAGGGTCAACATCTTTGGCGTCATTACTGGGGACAAGCTTTTTTGTACCTAGGTAATACGACTAACTTTTGGTTTTTGCATGCTGGATTTTAGAGTTAGATTCTTGTTCAAGTGGCGACTCCACTTGTTTCATTTTCTGCAAGGATTTCTACTTGAAGCTTTCTTCTTGTAGATTTCTTGCTAATCTTGGACAGGAGCCTCTCTCTAGTATGCATTTGCTCTTTTCAGGGTCAAGTGAGCATGACATCGTGAATGATTTGTTCGCCCCTTGTGATTTTACTAACATTTTAGGCTATCTGAATTTCATTCCGGATGATGCCATTGACGCTGTTGAAGAGTTGCCTAGTTTTCTAGGTGACAATGCCATCAATACTGAAACTCACCTTAGGAATTTCCACCTTTGTGTGAGCAAATGATGCCATCATATTAACCATGAGGATGTTAAAATGAGACTTTTCATTTTTTCATTAGATGGCGATGCTATGGATTGGTTCATAGACTTACCTGTAGAATCAATCATTGGCACTTTTGAAGAAAAATATGGAGATGAAAGGAAGATGAAAGTGAAAGCTAATGAGAATGATAAGGATCTCATTAAGGGGTTGACTCAAATGATTAAGGATATGCAACTCAACCAATTTCAACTCATTAAGACCATGGAGGAAAATCATGCACAAGTAATAAAAGCCATGGAAGTCAATCATTCTAATCAAATGGCCAGTTTTCAAAATAGGTTGCTCGCCATGGAAGAAAAGCAAGTGAAAATAATCAACACCATGGAAACAAATCATGCCAAGGAAATAAGTGTATAAGGCTAATCAAGTCATTTTTCAGAATAGGTTAGATGAAATGGAAAGATTATGAGTACAAAAATTCCAACTTAGGTTAAATGACGAATGGGAAGAGAACAAAGAAACAAATCATAAGCCTCCCGGTCCACTGAAGCAATCTTCATCTCATTATGAGGAGGTCATTTACTCCATTGAAAAATGGCTAATTGATGGAGACTTGGATAGCAAGGAAACTAAGGGGAATCAGGGTTATACCAATGTTTTAAAACTTCGACTCCGACACCGACTTGGTTGAGGGTCGACTCTGACTCCGACTCCAACTCGGTATCGACTTAGCCGGCTCGATTTCAGTGACTCGGTCGTTGTAAAAAATACATTAAATATTTTTTTATTTATTTATAAAAAAACATAGTTTTAAAGATTTTCATTCACGTTTCCAAACACACAACATTATATAGATAGAAGACAACATATGATCAAAGTAGGCTCATGAATATATCCTTTATATCAAAATGGCACCTATTGCACTGTCCAATACATACATGATCATGAATCATGATATAGAGATCAAAATAAAAACACATAACCAAGGAGGCTAGAAATGGCCTCTACAACAAAAGTAAATTGTGACCAGTACTACTGGCTACTGCTAGAGGAGCCAAGATCATGTGGATCAATCTCTGGATCATCATCAGAGTTAGACAAGGGGCCCCATGGCTCCTCCTCATCATCATCTCCAATTGCAACTGTAGAAGTGGTAGCACTAGCAGGCTGTGCAGCAGATGCAAGCTGAGATATGCGCTTCAGTCATGGCTGAGCAGAGGAAGCGCCTGCAACTGGAGGACTTGTTGGCTGTGAGGCTGAGGCTGGTACAAGTGGATCAGGATCTGCATTCAATTGAACATTATGTTCGAGTGATGCTATTGTCTGTAATTCATAATCCATATCCTCATTAGAAGCAAACTCTGTTGGATGACTCTCCACTACCCAATCTGATGTTGGATCAATGTCTTCCAACACAATGGGATTTGGATCAGGTCTTTTGTTCAGCAATTGGTTGCGTCTGAGCCAGAGGTTTTATTGGACATAGACCAGATCATTTAACCGTTTTTGATCCAAACGGTTTCTCTTCTTTGTGTGAATCCTCTCAGTGACAGACCAATTGCGCTCACACCTAGTAGCACTGCAAGTTTGACTCAAAATATGAATTGCAAACTTCTGCAATTCAGGACAATGGCTACCAAAAGCCTCCCACCATTGTGTTGCAAAAAACATAGGAGTGTAATGAGTTAGCTCAACAAAATTACAAATTATATCCAACATTCAAATTATAAACGATTTAACAAAAAAACTAAGAATTTGAAAATTGATATTTTTGTTTACCTGTCTCATCTGCTTCTCTTGCAATCTTTGCTAGGTTCTTCCCAAAGGTACCTGAGGCATTGGTGAAGGTTGTGACCTGTCGGTGTATCTCCAGCTGATCATACTCCAATGGGATCATGCGATCAATGAAGTCAATCAGTCCATCTCTAACCTCCCCCCCTCAAAGCTCTCGTCGCCTTAGCTTTATAATGATACCGTGGGTTCAAAAAATACCCAGTTGTATGTATAGGGCGATGGAGTTGATTGTTCCATCTTTCATCAATGATTGCCCAAATGGGCCCATACTTAGCCACTTTATCCTTGTATGCCCTCTTTATTTGCTCCTTTGCTTGATCCATAGCTTCATAAATGAAGCCCATAGCCAATCTTTCCCCATCCACCAACCGCAACACCTTAACCAGTGGCTCAGCAAGCTTCACAATCTCTGTTGCCTTTCTCCAAAATATTTCTTCATTAACTTTCTTTTTCTATTCGTTGCCTTCCAGTTTGTGAGACCATTGGCTTAGATTCCATTCTTCACTGGAAAATATCTTTTGCAAGTTTCTATGTTGTGAAAGCATAGATTGCAATGTGAAATAATGAGTAGCAAATCTAGTGATGGCAGGCCTAATAATATCCCTGCCCCCAATGTGTTTCCTCATGAGGCTCAAAATCCATGAATGGTTGTAGAATAATTTTGTTATGCTTTTGGCATGATCTATAGTGTTTTTGACCCAATCTAATTTTCCAATATCCTCAAGCATGAGGTCTATGCAATGTGCAGCACATGGGGTCCAAAAGATGGTCTTGTGTTTTTCCTCTAACAGTTTACCAGCAAGAACATAGTTAGAGGCATTATCTGTGATGACTTGAACAACATTAGCCACCCCCACCTCCTCAACAACCTCATCCAATAGCTGAAACAACAATTGCCCATCTTTTACCTTATCAGATGCATCAACTGATTTTAGAAACATGGTTCCTTGTGGGCAGAAGATAAGAAAGTTTATGATGGTACGGTTTCTTTGATCAGTCCATCCATCTGACATGATGGTACATCCTGTTCTTGCCCATGAGTCCTTGAAATCTTTCAAATAGTCATTAATGGATAAAATTTCTTTCTGCAAATGATACCCCCTTAGCTCATGCATAGTAGGGCCTTTGAAGCCTTTTCCAGCAGCATGTATGGCATCAAACATAGGCTCATAATATGGTGAACAAGAAGCATTGAAGGGGATATCAGCATCATACCACCATCTAGCTATGTAATCACAAGCAGTCTTCCTCAATTCTTTCTTCCAATGGTCATCTAAAGTGGGTTGCATTTCACTTCTACTAGCTTGAGGACCATGTGCATTTGATGGAGAGGAGGGAGTGAAATAACTTTTGATATTCATATCATCCTTTTTCATTCTACCCTTTCCTTTTTCTTGAATACTCAAAAGAGGGAGGAACATATTGGAAGGGGTTGGATGCATCAGTATAAGGGATAGAGGAAGAACCCTCAAAATCAAAATGGGGGTTGGTAGCCATCATTTTTTGTATATTCCTCTTCCTCCCAATTTCAGCTTCTAACTCTTTTTGCCTAGCCTAATCTTCTTTAAACTTCTCAAAGCCGGCTAACAAATCCTTCCTAATCTCCCCAATTTCTGGTGAGGTACATAGAGTAATTTGGCCACTAATCCCCACCAAGTGTTGTTTCAGCGTATTAATGCACCCAGGACCTTCCTTAATTTTCCCATGGCAAAATTTGCAATGCATTTGACTTTCAACCATTTCAACATATGCCCAAGCAACATCTTTCACTCTAGGTACCATTTTTTGACTTGGAAATGAAAGCAAACAATTTGAAAATGAAAAAAAACATTGATTCAATGTTCATTTCTTTCACAAAAAGCACTCTTTAGGATTTCTAGATTTGCACATAAAATTTAGTAAGCAAAAATAGATTTTTACAAGTGAAAAAAGATACCTCCAGGCACAAACTGCCTCCTTAAGCTTTCTCCAAGAAACCAACTTCTCAATGCTGCTCCAAATGGCTGCCCAAGAAGCTCCTCACTCCAGCTACAATTCTTGCCCAAGACTCCTCACTACTGCTCCAAAAACAAACTCAACAACTTCTCATAAACTCTCACCGAAATTCTCACTCAAATGCATGAGATGGCTGTGAGAGAATGAGAGGGGTTGAGTGGGTTAAATTGGGTTTGGGAGAGGGGAATGGACCCCAAATACCAAATAGGCAATATTAAAACCGGTTTGGAGTCCACAAAAAGAAGTTAAAAAAAAAACGCTTTTTCCGGTTTCATTAGGCTGCTGTCTCTAACTCGGCCGAGTTAGAGCGGGCTCGATCGAGCCAGCGAGGTTAATACCGAGCCGACCGAACTGAATCTTTGGCCGAGTCATAGTTTTGAGGCCTGGCTCAGACCAACTCGGCCGAGTCGGTTCCTAGCCAGCCATTTTTTAAACCAGTGGTTTATACTTATGCGATTGATCCATCACCCATGTTAGAGCAAGCAAAATGGACAAAAGCAGGTCAAAGAAGTCTTGGATACTTCGAATTTTCCATCTGAGCGTCTTTAAGATCGGGCAGAAAGGTCTACTTTGATCATATCAACATCAACATTACAAGCTGTTAAGAAGAAAAGAAAAAAACGGAAAGGATTTGGTAAATCTAATGGCCATGTACAACACAGTGTTGGGATTGATCAAAGTCCTCAAATATTCAGAATTGGACAGGGCACATCAGAAAAGCAGCCCATGGATCTGCCTGAAAGTAAGCAGGTTCTCAACATGAACTTCATTAAGGACATCTGATGCTATGGGGCATCTTTCTGTATCATATTTCTAACCTTATCCCTCGTCATTTTATTTCATGAATAAATTGTCATGTATGCTTTTAGAATAAATTTTCATTTCTTCGTTTTTGTAATTGGTTTCTTTTCATGATATTTTTGAATGGATACTGCCGATATATGTCTTTTGTCGATGGATGCAGATTCCAGGTTCTTGCAAACTATCATGTTGTATCTAGCGTGCATCCCCATATGGAGCCAAATGTTGACCATTGGAGTGGCACTTGATGATTATATGAAGACTCCATGCCTAAGGAAGAATCAAAAGACACTTGTACCATCTTATATCATTAGTGAACGGAGTTTTTTAACACTACCTCTATCTTCTCATCATCTTTCTTGTACCTAGATTCCACACCCTACGAGGAATTGTAATAAGTGATACTAGTAATGATGAGTTTTGAGTTTGTAACAGGCTTAGGATGTTGGGACTCGATTAACAATTGAGTACACCTTGGAGTGTTTTCTTATCTGGTTAATTATCCCTTTTTTTCCAGAGGCGGATAATTTTCTAGGTTTTCACTCATGTTTTACCCCAAAATCGGGGTGATGGTTTGAAGGTTGAGCCCCTGACACATCTCAGTGTTTAGAATCAATGTATATTACCATACTAGATCACCCAAAAATTTTCGTGGAATTTGGTTAGGTCTAGGTAGTCATTTTTTAATTTTTTAGATTTCCCGTAGGTAAAAAATTGCAAATAAAATTGTATTTAAATTGTAATATGTGTAATTTAGAGAAGTTGTATGGGGTATCAGTAATCAAATTTACACCTCTCACCTTCAACTTTCTACTATGACACACTTTGAGGGGTTAATAATGTGTTTTGGACTTTCAAAACCCACTTTTCCTAAGTTTAATGGGAAATCTGGCAATTAATTAAGCCATAAATTAAATAAATGAAGAAAAATAAATATCCACACATGCTAAATGTTGTGGAAATAAAGTGGAAAATTATGGGGGAGTTAAAATGAAGTCCCAAGGTGATGTGGACTCCTAAAATCAAGGAAAGGACATGCTTAAATAAAATCAAATTTGTGGCATTAAATAAAAAAGCTGATGGAAATTCGAATTTGTGAAGTTAATGCACATTTGAGAGGATTTGGGAGAATATTTGATGGAGATTTTTGTGGGAAATTGTCCCCACATGGGTTACCACCCATATACATTTGTCATTCCACCATAAAATTTGAATTTGGCACATAAGGGAAGAAGAAAATGATGTCCACTTGCCAAAATTCGATTTTACACTTGGCATTGGAGCTCCATTCAACAAATTCGAATTTATTTTTGGGATTGTGACCTCATGCCACTTGTTTAATCACTTTTACATTGGGCTTGGCTCCAATGCCATTTGTCATTGTCATTCTTCATTGGGATTTGCTCCCAACTCTCTATATAATAGAGCCATGGACTCTCACATTGTAATAAGATTGTTACTAGCTATTGTGCTTGCAGAAGCGCTGCTGCCTTGTACACTTTTAGAAATATCAATAAAGACTTTGGGGTTTCATTCATGAGGTGTTCCTCCTTTTCGAGTGTGATGAATTGTTGAGCATTGGTATAATTGCTTTTACTCATGTTTTGATCTAATTTGCTTCCATATGCTCTTGTAGATTTGTTAATGTAGAGCTGTCTTGCATTGACATTTGATTTAGAAGTATGCTCTAAGTATAAAATGCTCTAGTTGGTTTTAAATAGATCTCTAGAGTTTCTTATCATTATTTATTGCTAAATCTATATGAAACTAATTCTTGATTGAAGTTTTGTAGAGAGAACATCTTGTTGGGATTACAGAATCAAGCGTGAGGGGAAGTCTTTGGAGAGATCAACCCACTCTTGTTACATTCTTAAAGTAGTTCTCATTTGTTCTTTGAACATTCATAGTCTTATCTTACAAAGTGGTTTTGCAGGGATTTTGGCACATAGCTTGTACACAACCCGAAAACTTCTAAATTTAAATCTCTTTTAAAAAACATTGTACTTCATTTCTTTCATTTGCTATCTAAGAGTTTGAAGATGGCTAAGCAAAAACGAGAGTTTACTCTCACTCTTTAGCTTAGCCTTATGTAAATTATAATTGTACATATACATTTTATCTTGCTGATTTTTTCATTAATACTTAACTTATTTTGCAGCCATTGCTTGGATTGTTTGCTAACTCTTGTGTGGCAGATTTTGAAGAGCAACTTCCCGCAACATCTAAAAAGTGTTTGCAGGACCTTTGGCAAGTGTTGGCGGTGTGATTTCCAAGGATGTTGTGAGCCCTTTTGCGGCTTATTTTGGCCAAGTCGAGTTCATTAGAGGGTTGCCCATTTTCCTCTTTAGGCCATGGGCATTTGGAGGAAACTCACACCTTGTTTCCCTTGCATAAGTTTTGTGAGATCTTGTCACTACTTTCTCAAGAAAGGAGGTCTAGTGTGCAAGTTTCAAGCAATTATTTTGAGGACTCTCCTTGAAGTATAGTCGAGAACTTTGAAGGACCCTCTTCTCATTGTAATATTAATAAAAGACCTAACTTACTTGTGGGAGCTTGGGATTTCTCCCATGGTATCCTATCTCAACATTTAGAGGGAGGCTTCTCTTGGGTGGATTGACATTTGCATGGTTTAAGCTTTCATACTTCATTCACTTACTTACATGCTTTAATTGGGAATTAACACAACCTCACTATCACATTTCATTAAGTTAAAGTTTGTTACAATTTCATTTGAGCTTTGCATATTCTATCTCATTGTTGCTTGAAGCTACAAGCTTACACTTTGGGCAATTCATCCTTTATATGCAAGCATTTTATATTCTTAACAAATTTTGATTCGTTTCCATTTACCTTCATAAATTGTTTCATGAACACTTGAATACATGCTTCAATTTTATGCTACATTGTTATCTTGAATATTGGAGCAATTTATGGTCATTGTCTATTTGAAACAAATTTGACTTTCAAGCAAATTACTTGTATCATTTTAATTCATTGATGAAACACATGCAACACTTGTAAGCTAATTTTATTCCTCCAGTTGAAGTTATAATTGCAACTTATGTTGAACACTATTTCATTCTCAAGCATTGCAAATCAATCTCTTTGTAGCATTTGCATGTATCATTACTTTAATTTGGGGAATTAACACAATTTGCATTTCATATAGGCATTTTAGTGTAGGAAGGCCCCAAGCCTCATTCAAATTTTACCTCCAACATAAGTTGGTTGAAATAGACATCTTAGGGATCCTCTACTCCTCTATTGACTCCTCACTGTGAGATCCATATCATTGGGTGAGGGTGAGGTCTGAGGATTGAAGAGTTAAATTGTAATATTGTTGTAGAGCTAATTAATAAAATTAACCAATAGCACTTTCCATAACATTTGCTTCACTTGTCTCTTGATGGTTTGAGTCTTCATATGCAAAGTCTATTCCAAAAACAAGTATTGTAATCATTTCAAACAAGTGTCTTCTTTTCATGTTTCAAGTCTAATTGCATATTAATGTCTTGGTTTAACACATAGTTGCGGGGGAGCGAACCCTCCCTCGAACCCGCTCCCGAATCGCGCTGCGGGCCGGAGCGGCTCCGGAGCGCGCTCCCAAAATCACTCCTGGACGGGAGCGATTTTCGGGAGCGCGCTCCCTAAAAAAAATTTGCACTCCCTGCCCTGTTCGAGAGCGTTTCGGTCCCGGAGCGATTTTTAACGCCTGGGAGCGATCGCTCCCCGATCGCTCCCGGGCGTAAAAAATCGCTCCGGGAGCGTTTCGACGGGCGCCGGGAGCGATCCGGCGGAAAAAATTTCCGCGGACGCCAAAAAAATCAAATTTAATTTTTTTTTTTTGGTTTTAAAAGCCCAATGGGCCTAAAAAAATTTCATTGTGACTTCATTGAGCAAAAGTTTGGATCAAGAGCAAGAGCAAAGGAGCGAGGAGCAAGTGCTGAGGAGCGAGGAGCAAGTGCCAAGGAGTGAGGAGCAAGCCTGCAGAAGTAAGTAACTTAGTAATTTAGTTAGTTTAGTTAGTTAGGTAGTAATTTAGTTTATTGAGTTTAAAAATCATAAATTTAAATTAAATTAATTAATCCCAATAAATTAAATTAATTTGGCGATTCAAGAATCAAAACCCTACAAACATCAAACACCATGGACCTGGGTATATTTCTTGGCATTTTCCTCTTCCTGGTCCCTTTTATGGTTATTATGGTGCTGGAGAGTAGGAAAAGGAGGGGCCAAACTGAAGAGGGGGATGAAGAAGCTGGAGAAAGTCAAATTGGTGAAAGCCCCGGTGAGGAGGAGCTGGAGGAGGGTGAACATGACCCTAAAAAAACTAAACAAGAACAAAATCCATTGTGGAAATATGTTAACAGGGCTGAAACAGGGAGAGGGGGTGGAACCACTAAATTTCATTGCCCCCATTGCAACACTGATTACACAGGTTCATACACCCGTGCTAGAAGACACCTCTGTGGGAAAAGGCCATGGGATGGAGACAAACAAATAGGAATCAAAACTTGTACAGCGGTGTCAACGGCGGATAGAGCCAAATACATAAGGGTAGAGGAGGAAGGCCAACACAGATCAAAAAATCAAGGGGTTTCTTTGAACCAAGCTCACAATCACAAAGAACTCCTTCAACATCCTCCCAAGGCAGTGGATATGGAGGCACATGGTCATCATCTTTAAGGCGTAGAACCATATCAGATTTCCTTGATGTGGGGTGTAGGAATGATGTGGATTCAAAGGTTTACAGGTTTCTCTATGCATGTGGGATACCATTCAATGTTCTTCGCTCACCTTATTGGCACGAAATGGTTTCTGCCATAAATGATGCCCCTAAAGGATATAAGAGCCCTGGGTATGACAAGGCAAGAACCGTTGGCCTTGATCATGAAAAAGCAAAAATATCACATTCTTTGAATAGAATGACAAGTTCTTGGACTGACCATGGGGTGTCCATTGTATCTGATGGATGGACAAATGTAAAAGGCAAGCCATTGATAAGTGTTCTTGCTGTGTCTGTTAGTGGTCCCATCTTTCTAGCTGCACATGATTACTCAGACAAGTTCAAGACCGCCATCAACATTGCAGAAGCATTACTTGAAACAATTGAGCGTATTTGTCCATACAATGTCATCCAAGTCATCACTGATAATGCTCCTAATTGTAAGCAGCGGGAGCAATTATTGAGGATAAATACCCCAACATATTTTGGTCTGGATGTTTGGTTCACACATTGAACCTTCTGTTGCTTGATATTGTCAAGAACAAAAATGAACAATACCAATGGATTGGTGATTTGTACAAGAAAGGCAAACAAATGATAAAATTTATTACAAATCATAGCAATACCCATGGCCTTTTCCGCAGTCACTCAAGATTGGAGTTGTTGAAGATTGCGAAGACCGGATTTGGTAGCTATTACCTCACCTTCAGGTGCATTTTGAAGGTAAGAGAGGCATTAGCTAGCATGGTATCAAGTCCACATTGGCAGGTATTAAAGGAAAGGGCTACAAATGTAGCTGACATGGTAGGTATTAAAGGAAAGGGCTACAAATGTAGCTGACATGGCAGGTTTTGAAATGGTAGAGGAGGCCGCTCTTGATGGGCAGTTTTGGACAACTGTGAGGCAGGTATTGGATTTCACCAAGCCAATTTATCACATGATTCGTTTTGCAAATACAGACAAACCAGTGATTGGCGAGGTGTATGAGCAAATGGATACCATGTTGGGGGAAATAAAAGACATTGTTCATAATAGAGATCCCAACTTGTACAAATTGATTCATGATTGTGTGTGTGAACGGTGGAATAGGCTTACTCTTCCACTACATTGCTTGGTGTATATCCTTACGCCAAAATACTACTCTACATCTTGGTTGGGCCAACCTGCAGCAGGGGGTGGGGTTAGGACCAAACCCCATTTAGATCCAGAGGTAACTAAAGGATATTTGGAAGCATTAGAAAAGTTGGTACCTGACAGGGAGGAATGTGCTGCTGTGTGCTTTGAAATAGGCAGATACTTCAGTGGCACTGGTTTGTATGGTAACTTCCTTGCAATGGACGACAAAGATAGATTTGATACTCTCACATGGTGGGAAACATATGGCAGGCATGGAATTTTGCCAAAATTGGAAAAAAAAGTTCTTTCACAGGTTGTAAATACTTCTTCTGCAGAGAGGTGTTGGAGCACCTACAGCTACATACATAATGTGAAAAGAAACAGACTCAATGAAAACTGAGCAGAAAGCTTGGTTTATGTGCACTACAACTTGAGGTTGTTGAGTCATTACTGTGATCGGGCTTATGAGGATCCCACATATAAAATTTGGCACAATCACCCAGAGGATGACAATTTGGAGGATGGCATTGTACATATTGAAGAGCTGGAAGAGGAACTTGTAAGGGATGAAGATGAAGCAGCTGCAGCAGCCATGCCACCTCCACCTCCACCTCCACCATCCAGTAGCAGTGCTCGAGGTCCGAGTCTTGTTCCTTTGCTGTCGCCACCTCCATCTACACCCTCACGTGGAAGTTCTAGTTCTGGTCGTCCGTCTGTGCGGGAGACTCCTAGAAGACCACCACGACTTGCTTATACTCCTGGAGACTCTCGTGGCAAGGGCCACATGTAGATTCTGATTTACAGTTTACTTGTCTTTTTTAGTTTCTATTAGACTTTAGTTTTCATAACTATTGAGTTTTGAGTCCTTGACTCTTGACTCTTGACTCTTTCATATCATAATGATATTTTTTGTAACCAATATATCACTGTGACAATGAAAATTTGAAGTTTGAAGTTGGGCCTTGGCAATTATAACTCATTGGTAATGATGTGAATTATGAATATGATGCTTCGTGAAAGACTAAAGTTGTTTCATTTCATTTCATTATTGATGTTTCATTTTATAAATATATAACATTTCATATCATGTTAATAGTTAGAAGTTAGGATTTAGAAATATCTTAGATATTACTTCTTGTAATGGTTAAACTTAGCTTACAAGTACAACTTTGGTGATCAATGATGATAAATGTTATTGAATTTTAAATTTTGAAAGCTTGAAGTTGAAACTTTAAGATTGAATTTGATGAATCATGATTCATGAGACTCAATATGTTGCAGTTGTAATATGTATTTTACTAACTTGTGGACATGGTTGATGACGATTATAATTTCTAGATGATTGATGTGATATGGTTCAATGGTCAATCTATGTTTTTTTTATGTTTTTTATGTCTAATTCATCATTCTACATGTTTTTGTTGACATATATGTATCAAAAATTAAAAAATATAAAATATATATATTTTTAAAAAATCGCTCCCGGATTCGCTCCCAAACTGGGAGCTTCTGAAAATGGTCGCTCCCGCTCCCGTTTTCGCTCCCGCTCCCCGCTCCCACTCCCACTCCCAAGCAACATGGGTTTAACATTTCCTTTCTTTTATATTTCCAAGTTAATTACTAATTTTTGTGTTTTGGCAAGATATGTTTCACATGTTTTGATTTATAAAGTTGATTATCTCAAAAGCATTTTGTATCTTACATATCTTGTGCTAACAATTCTTATTTATATTTTAGGGTGACTTTGTTTTCTCTTTTGAGAGCATTGCATTTTATTTTGAGCAAATATATCTTTAAATTGTTGAGCAAATTCCTTATAAGCTAGATAATCGGATTCGTCCTATAGGCCCCACGAATCCCGAATCCAACGTGTCTGACGCGATTCTGCCCTGATTCGTGTCCAAAAACCATGACACGTCGTGTCCTTTCCTGACTTGGCGAATCCGATGTCGTGTCACAATTTTGGCAGCGTGTCCTGTTTTTCAGGACTCGTTAGGCGGTAAAAGTGACCTGCACGGGTATGAAAAGGCCGCATTTGGTCATTACAGCGACGCATATTTTCTTTTTGGCAAGCGTTTTGGCAGCTTAATGATCAAGTCTAGGCCCTAGTATTGATATGCTATTCATGGTAAAAGTGACATTCTCCTTAATCTTCATTTTCATCCTTTTACTTAAATTTTTAACATTACCATGAAATGACTCAGGATGTTTGAGAGTGGTTCCGGCCTCATTGGATTTCATATGGAGAAAGTAGAATTTTAGATTTCATTCAAAATTTAGCAGAGTTATCAGTTTTTCAGGATTTTAGGATTGGGGGATTGCAATGTTTCCATTGAATTTTGTCATGTATTAGGGTATGGAACTCGTATTTAATCAAGAGCACCAATCCCTCTATGTACCTTGATGTTATTGACATTGGTTGTTAAACTCCTGTATCATGACCCTCCTAAAAATGTACGCATCACTCAAACAAAATCTTGACTTAACATGTTATGCTTGTTCTATCTTATGTTAATGCTTAAAGGGTGATATTAATGACAAAGATCCCTATACAGATACAGAGGTAATGACAAAAATACCTCTGGATATTAATGCTTAGAGGGTGATATTAATGACAAAGATCCTGATTTTCCAACAAGACTAAAAAATTAGACATTTCTCGTGGTGGCAAGAGGGCCAAGCATAAGAAATAGATAATAGATTGACATGTATTTGAATTTTGTATGTACTATGCATGCTAATAGCTATAGATGAAGATCTATATTTGAAATTAATAAATTTGTATCATTAATTAAAATTTGTGTAAGAAATATCTAATTTTTAATTAATATATATATATATATATATATATATATATATATATTTAATAAAATAATATATAACGAATCCTACGTGTCATGTTCCGGGGGGTCAACATGTCTGAATCCGACACCATGAATCTCGAATCCTACGTGTCCTGAATCCCCGTGTCAGGTGACTTAGCTTATAAGGCACTGGTTTTATGGTTTTTAATCATATTAATGATTGGCATTGTTATTTCAAGTTGCTCACTTCATATTTGCTCATAAATCTTTAAGAGTAATCCATTTTCACTATAACACTCTCCTAGAAGCTCACCTCTTTTAACTTAACTATTCACTAGGGACCACCCCCCTTAGCTAACCTAGGAGATAGCTCAAACGGAGAGAGTCAGGATTAGTGTGACAACCCCTTCTCTAAGTTCCCTGCCACCATTGTTTTACAACCAGGCCGAGTCAACTCGGAAACGGCCGGGTCAAACCGAGCCATTAAAAAAATTTGCGACCAGGCCAGCAAACCGGCTCGGTTGACCGAGTCAACTATGACTCGGCCTAGTCATCCAATGACCAGGCCGAGTCATAGTTGACTCGGTCAACCAGGCCGAGTCCGTATTGACTAGGCCGAGTCAATGAAAACCGGCTGGGCAGGCATAAAAGACATAAAAATTTTTTTGGTATTTTTCAAATGTTTAATGGAGTTTAAGGATTCCAAACTGTTTAATGCAGTTTAAGTCACATATGTTTTAATATGGAATCGAAATCTGCCATATATCTATTATCACTGTTGACTATTCAAGTGTGAAGGGAGCTGAGTTTTGCTGTATGTGTTTCCTCATTCCACAATTATTTCAGATCGTGTCCATTGTTGGAGTGACATGGTTATGCACTGATTTTCTGAGCTGAAGAGTGAAAGGGCTGATATCACTATCATTGTTGAAGATACCAGTGGTCAATATCTTTGAAATAAGCCCAGGTTCTTCATATCTGTTTAATGTACAGATCTTATTACAGCTAGTAAATCTGATATCTAGATTCTATATATCAGTCTATATATAAGGTATCGTCCAAATTACAATTGAAATGTCAAACAATGCCCTGGATGAGGGCCTACTCTTGCACTCAACAGAATACCTAAGAGACTCAAAGTTACAAAACAAATTAATGCAAAAAGGACCTAAACAGTGCTATGCTGCTGGTTATAAGGCCTAAAATCTGCAGTTAATATAACTTTTCCTCAAGCCCTACTACACATGTCCGAGCCCTAAACACTTTACTTGAGTCTTCAGTGCAAATGATTATCCACAGTCAAGCATAAGTCCTGTAGTTCATTGTTAGTGGATGTCGAGTTCTTTGGAGCAGGTTTGTAATAAAATTCTGGGTGTGCAATTGAAAAGGAATCCCAACCGAATCACAAGGGAAAAAGGAAGAGAACAGATCTTAAGGATAAAAATTTAAAATAACCCTAGACTCAAGGTAAAACAACACCAACGGATCAAAAATACAATAAAGTTCTGAAATTATACTCAAAGAATTACCCAAACAAATTCCATTGGAAATTTGGAACACACAAAGGAATACAAATTGAAACCCTTACCTTGACACCTAGAGCTACTGTATATTTTTTTCACTGTTCTGATGATGATGATCCAGACTCCAGAGATTGGTCGAGATGATCTTGGCTCCTCTGGCAGTAGCTACTAGCCAGTAGTAGTGTAGCTGCTAGCAGTGCTGCAATAGTACTAGTATTGGAGTCTGGTCACCATCACAGTTTACTTTTGTTGTAGAGGCCATGTCTAGCCTCCTTGGTTATTTGTATTTTGTTTTGAGTCTTTGATCATGTATGACAGTTGACTATGTATTGCCATTGGGTACCATTTTGATATAATGGATTGGTTCATGAGCCTACTTTGATCATATGTTGTCTTCCATCTATATTATAATGCTATGTGTTTGGACTTTGGAAACATGAATGAAAATCTTTAAAATTATGTTTAAAATATTTAAAATTATGTTTTTTTATAAAAAAAATAAATATTTAATGTATTTTTTACAACGACCGAGTCATTGAAATCGACTAGGCCGAGTCATTACCGAGTCGGAGTCGGAGTCGGAGTCGATCCTCGGCCGAGTCGAAGTCCGAGTCGGAGTCGTAAAACACTGCCTGCCACCAACCACACCTTGTGGGGTTGAAGGCTTTTCTCACTGACTTGTAGATAGGTGTAGGCGGCAGGGTCAACAGGGCCCACACAGAGGCAGCGAGGAGTTGCGCAGTGCTTGAGAGAGCCAGTGTAGGTGACGCAGAGGCTCTAGGGGCTGGCACAGTGCCTCCAGAGGCTGACGTAGGGCAAGGAGGGGTGACGTTGGGCTGACGCTGAGCCAGAGAGAGGCTGATGCAGTCCCTAGAGCCAGACGCTGGGATTTTTGTGGGGTAGATTGGAGTTGAGAGCTGTTGGATTGGTCATCCAGGGTTTTAGCCGGAATATCTGCTTTCAAGTAGAGAGTTACTACTGCCGAGATTATTCTCTGTTGGGTGAGCCAGTTTTGGCACCCAGATTGTATTCAGAAACTGCATAATAATAAAACCCTTAGATAGCTGCACCGGTTTTCTCGCATTGGGTTTTCCCGGGGACATTAGTCCAAAAACAACGGTGTCACTTGTGTGCTTGTTTTTCCTTCAGTTGATGATCCGTAATGTGTTGAACATGTTTGTATTTTCAGTATTTACATGGTAAATAACTTGCTAATTAAACAGAACAAGAGGCAGAAATAAATTAGAAAGTACTTGAAGGATTTCTAACAGTTAGACTTAGAAATTACAACATGGTATTAGAGCGTGATTGCAGATCATCGGGTAATTGAGGGCATCAACTGAGTAGAGGAGCAGCAACAGAAACAACTGTCACGAGTGACATAAGCTTTTCTTAGCAGGGGAGCGGTAAGGAAGGGGTGACGCAGTGCATGCGTCATCAAGTTTGAGCAGGGAAGAGGATCAGTGCAGTGGAAGAGGGGAGTAGACTCGACCTACGCAGTGCTCGGTCATCTTTCTCTGTCAGGAAGGATTGATGCCCGTAGCTAGGAGGTGCAGATTTTGCTGGTTTCGGGATTGTGCAGAGCCTAAAAGCTCTAACCTTCAGTTTGTTGGAGCTTAGGAGGTTGAGGGAGTTGCTACCGAGGATTTCTAGCCAAGAAATCCGGATCAGTGGTGCAATTGCACTAACGATCGGAGTGGGGGCAT
Source organism: Pinus tabuliformis (assembly GCA_031772625.1). Classification (NCBI taxonomy): domain Eukaryota; kingdom Viridiplantae; phylum Streptophyta; class Pinopsida; order Pinales; family Pinaceae; genus Pinus; species Pinus tabuliformis. Next base: position 1,080,182,715 of record CM062807.1, on the reverse strand, counting down.
CTCGACATTGGCAGAAGGGTTTCCACGAGGGAAATCGATTCTCAGAGGAAGTCACACCGAGAACTTCTAGAAGGGAAGTAGAGGAGCTGCAAGATGGTAGTGAACAGGGTAAGAGACCAGGACAAACTGGACAGAGCCTCAAACTTCGTAGTCTGTAAGGCCAAAATCTTGTCCGTTCTACATAGGATTCGTGTCAATAACTTCGCCTTAAGACTGATAGTGATCCCAGTTGACCCAGCTGAAAGCGACAAGTACGAGGAGGCAATGGCGAGGGCCAAGAGCATCATCCTTGACGGGGTCAAGGACCATGTAGTACCACATATTGCAGAAAAGGACACGGCAAATGAGATCTGGGAGGCCCTAAAGAAATTGTACTAGCATACTTTTGTGCCGAGAATGATGCTACTAGAAAATCAGCTATGGTCATACTAGATGCAGAAGGAAGAACATATCGACACCTTCTTCAGTCGATTGAAGGAGATCCGGGATTGACTGAATTCCATAGGGGCCACGCCAGATCAAGAATTGGTGGTGAGAACAGCACTAAACGCAGTCTCTGAAGACTAGGAGATGTTTGTCCAGAGCATAATGGGTAGGGCGACCATTCTAGATTGGGAGGAAATGTGAGCGACTCTTCGCCAAGAAGAGATTAGAAGGCTAAGCAATGCGGGAAGCAACAACAAGGGGATCAGAATCAAGGAGGAGGAAGAAGAGGATGCTGCACTTGCATTTGAGGGAAAGCATGAGAAATGAAAGAAGGACCTCTCCAAGTTCAAATGCTTCCCTTGTGGGGAACTGGGTCACTATGCGAGCCAGTGTCCGAGGAAGAAGAGCAAGCGAGAGGCTTCTGAGATCAAGGCAGCGCCAGCAAGGGCGGAGAAGGAAGTGGAGACAGATGATGACTGTGCCATGAGTGCTCACACGCCACTTGAGCGGAAGTGGGGAGACATCGAGCTGTAATCGGACGGACTATAGGCGATGAGGGGCTCCTTGAGGTACCCAACCTCTTGGATTATACTTGGCTACGGCAGCCCCAAAGAGTAGCATTATTGGTGGATGTCAGTAGAGATGGATGCAGATGGAGCGTCAGAGGGAGCTATAGTGCAGGATTCCCAAGACAGCGTGAGGCAGGAGTGTGAGATGCATAGAGTTGTTGTAGCAGCGCAAAGGTCAAAGAGGGAGCACTTGTCAGCGACAGAGGGAGCTTCAACATTGAGGGTGTCTCTAGCCTGACAGAGATGTCAGAGTTGGGAGATCAGTTACTTACTTCTCAGTAACTGAGTTGTAGTGCAACAATTAGTAGTGGCAGTGCTATAGGCAGCACGATGCAACATGATGAGAGGGGATGCAGTGCAGATGCAACAGTGGCAGTGGTAGGGCCATGGACAACAATATAGGATGCAACAATGCAGAGGATGTTGGGCGAGGAGGCCTAGCATCAACACAGGGACCAATGCTGGATGATCAGGGTGATACTCAGTGAGGAGTATTATTAGAGCACAGTCTTCGCTAAGAGCGAGTGTTGATTTGGGGTAGCATCAAATGTGCTCTAGCCACAAAAATTGGTGGAGAGCCTAAAGCACATGAGGTCTCCAATACCCAGAAATGGTTTGGGCAGATTCTAAACAGTTTGGGAGATATTAAAATAATTATTATTTTTAATGGAGTCCCTAAGTCTAAACTTAGGGAAAATAAAATATTAATGTGAATTTATATAAAACTGTGTTAGAAGGGTCCAATAGTCATGGATAAAGCCAAATTTAGTCATAGTCATTGATTAGGGACTTAATCTCGACCGTTGAATTGTTAACGAGAAAAGTAAAAGAGGAGGCTTGAGGGTCACTTGGAGAATACACAAAGAGAGATCAAGAACTCAATTTTTTGGGGCTGGGTTTGTTGAGGAAACTGAGTGAAGTGATTTGAGTTGCAGCTGAGGGGCAGTGAATGCAAAAGCAGAGAGAGTACCAGAGCAACTGCGCAGAAGCCGAGACAGAGGGACACAGAGCCAGCCAGGGCCCACGCAAAGGCAACCAAGAGCTGCACAGTGCTTGAGAGAGCCAGTGTAGGTGACACAGAGGCTCTAGAGGATGACATAGTGCCTCCAAAGGCTGACGTAGGGCAAGGAGGGGTGACGCTGGGCCGACGCTGATCCAGAGAGAGGCTGATGCAGTCCCTAGAGGCAGACATTAGGATTTTCGTGGGGCAGGTTAGAGCTGGGAGCTGCTAGATTGGTCATCCATGGTTTTAGCCAGAATATTCGCTTTCGAGTAGAGAGGTACTACTGCCAAGATTATTCTCTGTTGGGTGAGCCGGTTTTGGCACCTAGATTGTATTTAGACACTGCATAATAATAAAACCCTCAAATAGCTGCACCGGTTTTCCTGCATTGGGTTTTTCCAGGGACATTAGTCCAAAAAAAACGGTGTCACTTGTGTGCTTGTTTTTCCTTCAGTTGATGATCCGTAATGTGTTGAGCATGTTTGTATTTATTTTCAGTATTTACATGGTAAATAACTTGTTAATTAAACATAACAAGTAGGCATAAATAAATCAGAAAGTACATGAAGGATTTCTAACAGTTAGACTTATAAATTCCAACATGGTATCAGAACGTGATTATAGATCATCGGGTAACTGAGGGCATCAACTGAGCAGAGCAGCAACAGTAGAAACAACTGTCCCAAGTGACAGAAGCTGTTCCTAGCAAGAGAGCAGCAAGGAAGGGGTGACATAATGCATGCGTCATCAAGTTTGAGCTGGGAAGGTAGAGGGGAGCAGACTCGACCTATGCAGTGCCTAGTCATCTTTCTCTGTTAGGAAGGATTGACGCTCGTGGCCAGGAGGTGCAGATTTTGCTGGTGCCGGGATTGCGCAGAGCCTAGAAGCTCTAATCTTCAGTTTGTTAGAGCTTAGGACGCTGTGGGTAAGTTGCAGAGTGAAGTTGGTGGGGTACTGTAGTCAGAATAGTACTTAACAAGGCAAGACCAAGGAGGAGGGAGTTGCTACAGAGGATTTCTAGCCAAGAAATCCAGATCAGTGGTGCAACTGCACTAACGATCGGAGTGGGGGCATCTCGACATTGGCGGAAGGGTTTCCGGGAGGGAAATCAAGGCTCAGAGGGAGTCACACTGAGAACTTCCAGAAGGGAAGTATAGGAGTTGCGAGATGGCAGTGAACAGGGTAAGAGACTAGGACAGACTTGACGGAGCCTCAAACTTCATACTCTGGAAGGCAAAAATCTTGTCCGTTCTAGACAAGAATCGTGTCAAGCACTTTGCCTTGGGGACGATAGCGATCCCAGTTGACCCAACTGAGAACGACAAGTACAAGGAGGCAATGGCGAGGGGCAAGAGCATCATCCTTGATGGGTTCAAGGACCATGTAGTACCACATATTGTAGAAAAGGACACAACAAATGAGATGTGGGAGGCCCTAAAGAAATTGTACTAGCATACTTCTGTGCAGAGAAGTATGCTACTAGAAAATTAGCTACGGTCATACCAGATGCAGAAGGGAGAACAGATCGACACCTTCCTCGGTTGATTGAAGGAGATTCGGGATCAACTGACTTCCATGGGGGCCACGCCAGATCAAGAATTGATGGTGAGAACAACCCTGAATGCGGTCTCTGAAGACTGTGAGGTGTTTGTCCAGAGCATACTGGGCAGGGCGACCCTTCCAGATTGGGAGGAAATGTGGGCGGCTCTTCACCAAGAAGAGATCAGAAGGCTAAGCAAGGTGGGAAGCAGCGGTAAGGGGATCAGAATCAAGGAGGAGGAAGAAGAGGATGCTGCACTTGCATTTGAGGGAAAGCACGAGAAACGAAAGTACAAGGACCTCTCCAAGGTCAAATGCTTCCACTGTGGGGAACTGGGTCACTCTGCGAGCCAGTGTCCGAGGAAGAAGAGCAAGGGAGAGGCTTCTGAGACCAAGGTAGCGCTAGCAAGGGTGGAGAAGTAAGTGGAGACAGATGATGATTGTGCCATGAGTGCTCACATGCTACTTGAGTGGAAGTGGGGAGACATCGAGCTGTAATCAGATGGACTATAGACGATGAGGGGCAGGATCGTTGAGGTACCCAACCTCTCGGATTATACCTGGCTACTGGAGCCCCGAAGAGGAGTAGCAGTACTGGTGGATGTCAGTAGAGACGGATGCAGATGGAGCGTTAGAGGGAGCTACAGTGTAGGATTCCCAGGACAGCGTGAGGCAGGAGTGCGAGATGCATAGAGTTGTTGCAGCAATGCAGAGGTGAGAGAGGGAGCACTTGTCAGCGACAAAGGGAGGTTCAACATCGAGGGTCTCTCTAGCCTAACATAGATGTCAGAGTTGGGAGATTAGTTACTTACTTCTCAGTAACTGAGTTGTAGTGCAGCAATTAGCAGTGGCAGTGCTATGGGCAGCACGATGCAGCATGATGAGAGGGGATGCAATGTAGATGCATTAGTGGCAGTGGCAGGGCCATGGGCAGCAGTACAAGATGCAACAGTGCAGAGGATGTTGGGCGAGGAGGCCTAGCATCAGCACAGGGACCAATGCTGGATGATCAGGGTGATACTCAGTGAGGAGTATTACTAGAACACATTCCTCACTAAGAAGGAGTGTTGATTTGGGGTAGCATCGGATGTGCTCTAGCCACGAAAATTGGTGGAGAGGGTAAAGCACATGAGATCTCCAATACCCAGAAATGGTTTGGGCAGATTCTAAACAGTTTGGGAGATATTAAAATAATTATTATTTTTAATGGAGTCCCGAAGTCTAAACTTAGGGAAAATAAAATATTAATGTGAACTAAACTGTGTTAGAAGGGTCCAATAGTCATGGATAAAGTCAAAGTTAATCTTAGCCATGGATTAGGACTTAATCTCGGTCGTTGAAGTGTTAATGAGAAAAGTATAAGAGGAGGCTTGAGGGTCACTTGGAGAATACACAGAGAGAGATCAAGAACTCAATTTTCTGGGGGAGGGTTTGCTGAGAAAATTGAGTGAAGTGATCTGAGTTGCAAGTGAGCAGTAGCGCAGAAGCCGAGACAGAGGGATGCAAAGCCAGGTAGGGCCCACACAAAGGCAGCGAGGAGCTGCGCAGTGCTTGAAAGAGCCAGCGTAGGTGACGCAGAGGCTCTAGACGCTGACACAGGGCCTCCAGAGACTAACGCAGGGCAAGGAGGGGTGACGCTGGGGTGACGTTGAGCTAGAGAGAGGCTGACGCAGTCCCTAGAGGCAGACGCTGGGATTTTCGTGGGGCAGGTTAGAGTTGAGAGCTGCTAGATTGGTCATCTGGGGTTTTAGCCGGAATATTTGCTTTCGAGTAGAGAGGTACTACTGCCGAGATTATTCTCTGTTGGGTGAGCTGGTTTTGGCACCAAGATTGTATTTAGAAGCTGCATAATAATAAAACCCTCAGATAGCTACATTGGTTTTCCCGCATTGGGTTTTTCCAAGGACATTAGTCCAAAAACAACGGTGTGACTTGTGTGATTGTTTTTCCTTTCGTTGATGATCCGTAATGTGTTGAGCATGCACTTGCATTTATTTTCAGTATTTACATGGTAAATAACTTGTTAATTAAACAAAACAAGTAGGTAGAAATAAATCAGGAAGTACATGAAGGATTTTTAACAGTTAGAGTTAGAAATTCCAACAACCACCCACATGGAGAAGATTGCTAGACTCTTCGAAGAATTGTTACACCAACAAATGAATTACGACGCTCCCCGTGCCTCTCTGGCCTGCATCATCAGTGATGTATTTTATATAGGATGGGTTCACAGCTACCCATTATTCCTTGGGAGACAACGGGTTTGATTATAGCAAACACCCCTTCTAATTCTGATATGCTTTTTACGATACCGGAACTGAACTTGTTGCCCCCAACTCGGCCGGCAGTGCCTTTAGAGCCCAAAACCACCAATCCATTTGTGAACAGATCAATTGGGCTTTAGAACATATACCCTCTATGCATGGGATGGGATTTTCTACAGTTGTGTTATTACATATATAATAAAATTTTCAAAATTATATATATATATATATATATATATATATATATAAATTTTAATTTAGTTTTGTTTTGATAATCTTAAAATACAAGTGTGATGATAATTTGATTTTGTTGCGATAATCTTAAAATATATCTTAAATTTGCATTCATATAAAATTATGATGGCCATTATATCTTTGAAATTGCTAGGACTTTTATTAGTAAAAGATTCTTAAAGTTATCAAATAATTAGTAGGTCTCACTATATATTAGTGTATAATATAATTTTTTTTAAACGCTATACCAAAAAAAGGTTATAGAGAAGTAATTGAGGTATGCATTTTAACTTGATATGTCAAGACAAAAATATATTAAGTATATATTTTGTGTCTATTATTAATATTATTATATTTTTTGTACTTGATGTATCCAGATCCTTACCGTATCTGGATCCTGGATTTTAAAAAAACTAGCGAATCCGGATTCGGATCTGTATCTGTATCCGTATTTGAATCTTGGTAACTTAGGTGATACCATCTTGAGAAATCTAGGGTAATAAAATCGGATCTTTATTATGTTGATTTCTCTTTTGTTTTGATATATGCTTGTGATTTCTTAATTAAGTTTTTCTTCTTTTTCTTATATTTATTATTTCTTTGTCTATCAAACAACTATCAAGACCATAAAAACAAGGAGACACCGAATGTATGCACTCAGCGAGGGCAAAACCCTTATGGAGGAGAAAACCCAGTCAAGAAGTCTTCCTTCAGCAGATTCAAATCAAGATGAGATAGACCATGACTTTTGACACTGACTTTATCCCTCCATCCATTAAGCTAATCAGATAGGACTACAGTCCTCCTGCCGTTCAAACTTCGTCCTGCAATAATAATTTTGCCTTGCAATAACAACTTCATTATGCTACAGTAGCCTTTGTCCAACATTATCAATCTTTGTTTTGCAATTGTAACCTTAGCTTTCTTCCTATAATAGGCCCTCCTTTTGCCCTTTGTACTTTGTCCTTCCTTCTTGAATTGCAGATGTGAGTTACCTGAAATAGGTCGAGTATTGCTTGCTATTTATAGTGGTTTGCCACTGTACTTTGGGCCAACATGAGTAATTTGGCAAGCCGAATTCTGAAAATGAAACTGTAGCTAATTTGAAGGAGCTTTAGGTCGGCTTGATGGATGGAGGCTTTAAACATGACAAAATAAATTTCTTTCTATAATACAATGAGCCCAAGAAGGGTCCTTTATAATTTTGATTTTAACATAATATAAAAATCCTAGAGCACTATGTTGTCGCACAGATTATTTGGGCAGCGCAACAACGCTCAGACCGGGGGTTGTCACCCTTATCCCTGATCCCTTCGTTTAAGCCGTCTCCCGAGGCTAAGGGGGGTAGACCCTATGGGATGAATGAAGACCAATTGTGGACCAGTTGGGTTGGGAGACACAACAAAGCAATATAACACCTGATTGATTTTATAAATTAGTGTCCCAGTGCCTTATGGAGTTAATGATTAAATGATTATTTATTAAATGTTGCAGAAATATGAACCTTGTAAAACAATCATTTATCATCAAATAACCCAAGCGATGCAAGATGTTCAATAAATGCACAATGCTTTAACAATGCTCCAACAATTAAACTTCAAGAAAAATAAAATGCTTTAAATGATCCTAAAATTTAAATGCTGACTAGTTAACACTTTCATATAGCTAATCTACAAATAAACATTTAAGCATGTTTAACTATATAAAAATGATAAATATTAATCTCGCAACAGAAAAAAGACATGAAAAGGTATTTTCAATTTTTAATTAGTCTTTCTTCAAAAGTTTTTATTTTTAAATATATATATATATATTTATTTTAGGATTAAAATAAAATTTAAATCTAAACTAAAGCAAAAATTAAAGTAAATGAAACCTAAAATTATTAACACTAAACTAAACTAAATGAAAAAGAAAATAAACTAAAACTAAAAACTAACTTAAAAAAATAAAAAATTTAAACTAATCTAAATCTAAAATTTAATTCTAAAACTAAATAAAAGAAAACTAAAAAAAATTCCTTTATGCCTTTTTTAATTTTTATGATTTTTTGATATTATTTTAAAATCAAACTTTTAAAAATAAATCTAAATTTAAAGAAATCTAAAACTAAACAAAACTTAAAACTAAAAAGCTAAGCTAAAAAGAACTAACACCTAATAGCATCAAATATACAAAAAAAAAATCGAATTTCTTTATATTGTTTTTATTTTTTATGTTTTTTATAGATTGAAATCTAAATTAAACAAAATATTTTAATCTAGCCTAAAACTAATATAACATACGCATATATCGAAACAAAAATACCTACGCTAAACCTATGGAACGCTAATACGCTAACCTCAAATCATACGACTGACCAAAAAAATCGAATTTTTTCTTTTGTTTTTGTTGTTGTGTTTCAACGTGTGCAGGCCTGGTGAGTTCAACGGCAGAAGGGACAGCACGCAGGGTTGACAACAAGATTCGAGGAGAGTTTAATGTTGGAATGATAGAAACGCAGGAGTAACGGGTTCTATGTTTTTGTTTGCAGATGTGAGGAATTGTGGACAACATGTGAGGGTTTGAGAGAAAGGGACGCAGGTGGCTGAGGGAAATGAGAGGATTGGCAATGGAAAATGAGTTTGATGGCGGAGTTTGTTGCAGGTTTTTGGCGTGGAATGGAAGGAAGACGTGAGGATGCAACTGAAAGTGGCAGCGTGAAGAGTGAAGGGAATCACGCAAAGAATAGAAGAGCTGAGGGTGCAACGCTTGTTTGCAGGTTGGGTGGAAGCGGAAATGGGGACACAGAAAGCTATGGATGGATGGAGTAAAGTGAGCTGCATGTGAGGAACAAGACTTTGCGTGGATTTGAAGAGATCTGTAGGTAGAGATTGGCCAGATCTTTGAGAGGGCAAAAAAGAGACTGTTAGGTGAGCAGGGACGCTTGGAATGGCAGAAGAAATAATGATGGTAAAGGTGAGGCAACTTGTGAAGGCAGGATACCGCTGCGTGGAGAGCAACAGAAATGAAGCAAAGGGAAGGCGTGGGTAATGGCAACATGGATCTGCTAAGAAAATGATTGCGTGAGAGGCATCATACAGGGAGCGTGGAGCTGACAGATTGCTGAGAAGAGGGCTTGGTAGCAATCTTTAAAAAAATTTCGAAAAATTTTTCTGCAAAAATGAAACCCTGGCCCTGAGTAGCAAAACTGTACACCTGCAAAAGCTAGTTCTGAGGCCAGATCTTACCCTCCAGGGCTTAGATTTGGCTTGAAAATCAAATTTCGACTTCAGATCTTCAACCTGCAACCTGAAAACAATGAAAACAAACAGCCAGAACCTGAAAATGCAAAAATAAATGAAACCGTAAAAACCCTAAGAACCAGCTAAATAATTAGTATTACAGTATTTACAAACTGAAGGTTCTAGGTAGCCAGATTTATCGTTATGCCACATAAATATTTTCAGAATTTTAAATTTAATGTGAGGTACTTCAGAAAACCCTTCATGCATTCGTAAAATTTTTTTTCAAATGATAAGCCCGGGATCAAAAACTGGCTGGGCTCTTTCAGAAAACGCAATCTGGGAGTTGGCTGGTTCAGTCGAGAACTTCCCCTAACTCCCGATAAACTCAGAATTGAGGATATCCTGCACAACTTAAATCAACCATTAACATAGAGGGAGAAAAGAACAACGAAATTCAGATCAAATGGAGATACCTGCCATTATATTCAGAAATTAAACTATCATTCAAACCCCAATGATCAGACAAGATACCTGTGCCTAAATCAATCTTCATCGAGCTATCATCAATGGCTGAAAATAAAATTATGCAGAAAAATAAAACATCTTACAGCATTTCCAGAAGAGTAACACTAGCAAGATTTTCAACCCCAAAGTTTTTCTTTATTGCACAAGAAAAAGATTACAGGAGAGCTTTCTTCAGCACGAGACTCACAGATCGAATGATCTGAATGACCCCTGACACCCTATTTAAATGAAAAATTTCCCAACTACTAGTTCGATTGATCCATGTCAAAATGATCTCGACTGTCGATGAGGTTCAAAATCTCTTTTAATCTCATCCGTCGAAATTTTAAATGCATTTTAATATATTAAAAAATTAAAATTTTGCATTTATTTCCTCAAAACTTTGACTTATTATTATTTTATTTTATTTTTTCAAAATTTTATTTAGTTTTTAATATATTTTTTAAATTTTATTTTATATTTTAGTTATTTTTTAATTTTTTTTAGTTTTTTTAATTTTTTATTATTTTTATTTTTTATTTCTCGATCCTCGAACTTAGCCTTTGGAAAATCACCAAGGACCTAGGACTTAGGACTTATGAGGCGATAAAACATTTTCTAACCCTCAAGACACTTTACATCATGACTTTTACAATTTAACATCTCAAGGGGGAAAACCCATTTGACATAGACCCTCATAGACCACCTAGCTCTGCGACACAAATATAATCTAGCAGATCAAGTAATTTGTAATAACCTAACCAAATAATTAGGATTTTTTCCAAATTACTTTTACATAGACTCTAAGCACACTAGGATTCCCCTAAGATTCTAATGACCAAATCCATTCCGGCTTTGGGGTTAGGCTGAAGGAAAAATCTGCTGATCATGGATTGGTGAGACAAAAAACTTTCCAAAACGTAGATTATCACTAGAAAATTAGGTTTGCCTAGGCAATTTACATACATGACTCAGATCTGCTAAGATTATTTACAATTTATACATGCAGACTGGGTTTACAACATAACATGATCAGGCTGATGATGGCAGTTGAATGGCACGGACACGTCGATCAAGCGCTATCCCTTTTGCAAAAAAAGGGGGTGTACTGCTATGGGTAGTTGACATGTAGTGGTCAACACACTCAGTGGGTGATTTGACCCATTGACCGTTGACCCAAGCATGAAACCCATGCTTTAATAAGTCAATAAAAATTCGTTTTTTTATATTTTGACATATATATTACATGACTCAAATACAATTATGAAGACCGATACTAGTTACATTTTTCAATATCAGTTACAAATTAGCTTCAAGAGGAAGAGATCTGATCTAGTGATATGTCTGAGAGATAAGGGACTTCAGATCAGTGCTGTAGATGTCAGATCAACTTCAGATTAGAGTGTTATCCTACCACAGATAGGAATGCTTCAAAAACACAAGAAACCCTCAAGAAATATAACCCAATCAAGACTCCTAAAGCACACAGTTTACAAGAAGAGTTTTTAGGCGCAGAGCATCACTGCTACAGGTTACAGTATTTCAATGATTTGCCAGAAATATCAAGCATCTGAAATCTTGTGTACAGGAGAGACCTTAACCATCAATTTGCTCAACTTCTGATTCAGTAGATAAGACTGCTATTGGTCTTTAGCTTTAGCAACTATATACAAACTAGGCTGAATATCTTCAGTTTAGTGTGATCCAAAGATGATATTTTTGATCTCGGTCTGCAATACTCATTGAGTTGTCTTCAGATTGGAGGTTTGTCTGCTGATCAGGGCACCAGACCTGTGCTTTTACATACTGAGATATACCGCAGATATAGTCTCAGAAAGGGCCACAGATATAGCCTTAGATCCCTTTGAAGTCACTTGAAAACTCATACCGATCCTTGCACAGAGAAAAGCTTGAGAAGTCTGTGACTACATGTCTGCAAACAAGCCCAAATGAAACTTTGTCATGGTGCCAAATTTTGTCATTATACTGCCTCAGAAACTTGCATTTTTCACTCTCTGTTCGAGCGGTCAAAACATGCCTCAGGCTCAGTTTTCTAGAAGGCCAAAAGCTCAAAAGATGCCCAACAAATATTGCAAATAGATGACGATAAATCAGCAAAACCCATTTAAGAGAGATATAGCGGCCGTAGGCCTGTGCAATTGTTTGCAACCTCTGTGCCCTAGGGGGTCGAGAATTTCAGAGAAAGCTTGACTTCCATAGAGATTTGAACGAATGCATATCACTGATTGGTGAGCTCTATGCTGTACCAGAAGCCATAACCCAAAACATAACCATAAGCCTAGGCCCTAAACCCTCACAGAAAAAGTCTCCTCGTCACGTCTTCAATAGTCCTCAAGGCCACAGGGTTATTACAAAACTCCCTTTTTCAAGATTGGCAATGAATTCATGCTTTTGAGTGGAGTGAAGGTCTTGTTGTACAGTGCTAGAGAAAATGTAATTTGGAGAGGCAGTGGATATTACGTGGAGGGGAAGAGAAATTAAAAATTTGAATTTTAAATTTTTATTGTGAGCAAAAATATTTCCTCCAAGATTTTGGACCATATTTGCTTATATCCTCAATGAATTACATTTAGTCTTTTAATTGAAGAAGCATCCTTTTCCTTATGATGTGTACCATACATAGTTTTAAAAACCGATCGGCTTGCACTGGAAACCAGTCAAACCAGCGGGTTCATTGGGTGATTGGGTCAAACCGGCCAAAAAACCAGGTTCAATGGCCGATTTCGCCCAAAATCCACAAAAATCAGCCCTAACTGGTCGGTTTATGACAGACCCAGCTGGTGTATGGTCAAACAGGCCGGTTCGGTCCTAAACCGGCCAGTTCATTGCCAAGGCCACGACGGATCCACACGACGTCATTTATGAAGTTTCCTGGGTATTTTGGAGGGAAAGTAAGGGTTTTTTTGAGGGTTGTGGGGGAGTGCTCCCCCCCTTCACACCCCTGCTCCCAATTTGCACTCCGAGCGGGAGCCACTTTAGAGTGCGTTCTCGGTGAAAAAAATGCTCCCTGGTTTTTCGGGAGTGTTTAGTCTTTTTGCAAATATTTTTTTCTAGTGATATTCCAAATGCAAATTTTTTTCCAAGAAACAAATAAGTTTTGAGTGGGGCAACCTAATGATCAAGCCTATGGCCCTAGTATTGATATGTGATTCATGGTAATGTCAAAGTGACATTCTCCTTAATCTTCATTTTTATCATTTTACTTAAATTTTTAACATTACCATGAAATGACTCAGGATGTTTGGGAGTGGTTTCGACCTCATTAGATTTCATATGGAGAAAGTAGAATTTTAGATTTCATTCAAAATCCAACAGAATTATCAGTTTTTCAGGATTTCAGGATTGGGGAGATTGCAATGTTTCCATTGGCTTTTGTCATATATTAGGGTATGGAACTCGTATTTAATCAAGAGCACCAGTCCCTCTATGTACCTTGTTGTTAGTGACATTGGTTGTCAAACTCCTCTATCATGACCCTCTTAAAAATGTATGCATCACTCAAACAAAATCTTGACTTGACATGCTATGCTTTTTCTATCTTATGTTAATGCTTAGAGGGTGATATTAGCGACAAAGATCCCTATAAAGATCCAAAGGTAATGACAAAGATACCTCTGTATATTAATGCTTAGAGGGTGATATTAATGACAAAGATCTTGATTTTCCTACAAGACTAAAAATTTAGATATTTCTCGTGGCGGCAAGAGGCCCAACCATTAGCAATAGATAATAGATTTACTTGTCTTTTCTAGTTTCTAGTAGTGTTTATAAGTATTGACTCTTTCATATTTATTATATTTTTTGTAAACAATATATGACAATTTAAGTTTGAAGTTTGAAGTTGGCAATTATAACTCATTAGTAATGAATTATGAATATGATGCTTCTTGAAAGTTGAAAGTTGTTTCATTTCATTTCATTTTATAACATTTCATTCCATGTTAGGTATTATTTGTTGTAATTGTGTTGATTTGGGGTAGCATCGGATGTGCCCTAGCCTTGAAAATTGGTGGAGAGGCTAAAGCACATGAGATCTCCAAGACCCGGAAATGGTTTGGGCAGAATCTAACCTGTTTGGGAGATATTAAAATAATTAATATTTTTAATGTGAATTAATATTAATGTGAATTAATATAAAATTGAGTTAGAATGGTCCAAAAGTCATGGATCAAGCCAGATCTAATCTTAGCCATTGATTAGGGACTCAATCTCGGCCGTTGAATTGTCAACAAGAAAAGTATAAGAAGAGGCTTGAGGGTCAGTTGGAGAACACATTGAGTTGATCAAGAATTCGATTTTCTAGGGTAGGGCTTGTTGAGGAAATCAAAGGAGTGATCAGAGTTGCAGCTGAGGGGCAGTGAATATAATAGCAGAGAGGTAGAGATAGTACCGGGAGCATCAGCGCAGAAGCCGGGAGAGGGTTGATGTAGAGCCAACTAGAGGCCACGCAGAGCTAGCCAGGCGCTGCGCAGAGCCTGAGGAGGGCCAGTGTGGGAGACATAGAGGCTCCAGAGGCTGACAGTGGGCCAAATAGGCTAACGCTGGGCTGACGCTGGTCCAAAGAGGCTGACGTAGACCCTTGAGGCTGACACTGGTCCAGAGAGGCTGATGCAGACCATAGAGGCTGACGTTGGGAGATTTCGTGGGGCAGATTGGAGCTGATATCTGTCTCCGATTGAGAGGTATTACCGCTGAGGGCATTCTCTGTTGGGTGAGCCATTTCTGGCACCCAGATTATATTCTGAAACTGCTTAATAATAAAACCCTCTGATAGCTGCATCAGTTTTCCTGCATTGGGTTTTTCCGGGGACATTAGTCCAAAAATAACTGTCACTTGTGTTCTTGTTTCTTTCAGTTGATGATCTGTATGTGTTGATACTGTACTTGTTTTTATTTTCAATATTTACATAGTAAATAACTTGTTAAGTAAATGAACAAGTAGGAAGAAATAAATCAGATAGTACAGGAAGAATTTTTGACAGATAGACTTTGAAGTTCCAACATGGTATCAGAGCGTGGTTGCAGATCATAGGATAACTAAGGCATCATTCGAGTAGAGCAAGCAGCAGCAGAAAAAGTTGTCTCGAGTGACAAAAGCTGTTCCTAGTGGAAAGCAGCAACGAAGGGGTGACGCAGTGCCTGCGTCATCAGTTCGAGCTAGGAGGATGATCAATGCAGTGGTAGAGAGGAGTAGACCTGGCCTACGCAATGCTCGATCATCTTTCTCAGTCAGGAAGGATTGACGCACGTCGCCAGGAGGTGCCGGGATTGTGCAGAGCCTAGAGGCTCTAACCTTCAGATTGCTGAGGCATAGGAGGTTGTGGGTAAGTTGAGGAGTGAAGCTGGTGGGGTATGATGGTTAGAACAATACCTAACAGGGAAAGACCAAAGAGGAGGGAGTTGCTGCCGAGGATTTCTAGCTAAGAAATCCGGATCAGTGGTGCAGCTGCACTAACGATCAGGTGGGGCATCTCAACATTGGCAGAGGGGTTTCTAGGAGGGAAATCGAGGCTCAGAGGGAGTCACACTGAGAACTTCTAGACGAGAAGTAGAGAGACTTGAAAGAGTTGAAAGAGAAGCAGCGAAATGGTGGTGAATGGGCTAAGAGATCAAGATAGATTGGATGGAGCTTCAAACTTCGTAGTCTGGAAGGCTAGGATCTTGTCCATTCTAGATAGGTATTGCATCAAACACTTCGCCTTGAAAACAATAGCGATCTCGGTTGACCCAGCTGAAAATGACAAGTACGAGGAGGCAATGGCTAGGGCAAAGTGCTTCATCCTTGATGGTGTATCATGTGGTGCCACACATTGTTGAGAAGGAGACGACAAATGAGATGTGGGAGGCCCTGAAAAAATTGTACCAACATACTTCTGTGCAGAGGTGGATGTTACTTGCAAACCAATTGCGGTCATATGAGATGTAGAAAGGAGAGCAGATAGATGCCTTCCTCAGTGGACTGAAGGAGATCTGTGATCAACTAACTTCCGTAGGGGCCACATCGGATTAGGAACTGATGGTGAGGACCGCATTGAACGCAGTCTCGAAGGATTGGGAGGTACTTGTCCAGAGCACACTGGGTAGGACGAGCCTTCAGACTGGGAAGAACTGTGGGCGGCTCTTCGTTAAGAAGAGATCAGACGGGTGTCCAAGGTGGGGAGTAGTGGAAAAGGGGTCAGAATCAAGAAGGAGGAAGAATATGTGGCTCTCAAATCTGCGGGAAAGCAGGAGAAATAGAAGAAGAAGGACCTCTCCAAGGTCAAGTGCTTCCACTGTGGGGAACTGGGTCACTATGTGAACCAGTGTCCTAGGAAGAAGAGCAAGGGAGAGGCTTCTGAGACCAAGGTTGCGTCGGCTAAGGCGGAGAAGGAAGTGGAGACTGATGACGACTATGCCATGAGTGCTCATGCACCTTGAGAGAAGAGGTGGGGAGACATCGAGCTGTAGTCAGACGGACTACAGGCGATGAGGGGCAGGATCCTCAAGGTACCCAACCTCTTGGATTATACCTGGCTATGGGAGCCTCGAAGAGGAGTAGCAAGACTGGCGGATGTCGGTAGAGACAGATGCAGATGGAGTGATAGAAAGGGATACAGTTCAGGAATCCTAGGACAACGTGAGGTAGCAGTGTGAGAGGCATAGAGTTGTTGCAGCAGCGCAGAGGTCAAAGAGGGAGCACTTGTCAATGACATAGGGAGCTTCAACATCAGGAGTGTTTCTAGCCTGATAGAGATGTCAGAGTTGGGAGATCAGTTGCTTACTTCTTAGTAACTGAGTTGCAGTGCAATAGTTAGCAATGGCAGTGCTATGAGTAAGACGATGCAGCATGATGGTAGGGGATGCAGTGTAGATGTAGCAGTGGTAGTGGCAGGGCCATGGGCAGCAACACGGATGTAGAGGGAGCTACCGTATGGATGCAATAGTGGCAGTGGTAGGGCCATGGGTAGCAGTACATGATGCAACAGTGCAGAGGATGTTGGGCAGTAGGCCTAGCATTAGCACAGGGACCAATGCCGGATGATCAGGGTGATACTCAGCGAGGAGTATTACTAGAGCACAGTCCTTGCAAAGAGGGAGTGTTGATTTGGGGTAGCATTGGATGTGCTCTAGCCTTGAAAATTGGTGGAGAGGCTAAAGCACATGAGATCTCCAAGACCCATAAATGGTTTAGGCAGAATCTAACCAGTTTGGGAAATATTAAAATAATTGATATTTTTAATGGAGTCCCTAAGTCTAAACTTAGGGAAAATAAAATATTAATGTGAATTAATATAAAACTGAGTTAGAATGGTCCAAAAGTCATGGATCAAGCCAGATCTAATCTTAGCTGTTGATTAGGGACTTAATCTCGGCCATTGAATTGTCAACGAGAAAAGTATAAGAAGAGGGTTGAGGGTCAGTTGGAGAACACATTGAGTTGATCAAGAATTTGATATCCTGGGGTAGGGCTTGCTGAGGAAATCGAAGGAGTGATCAGAGTTGCAACTGAGGGGCATTGAATATAGTAGCAGAGAGGCAAAGATAGTACTGGGAGCATCAGGGCAGAAGCCGGGAGAGGGTTGATGCAGAGCCAGCTAAAGGCCACGCAGAGGCAACTAGGAGCTGTGCAGAGCCTGAGGAGGGCTAGTGTGGGAGACGCAGAGGCTCCAGACGCTGACACAGAGCCCCGAGAGGTCGACACTGGGCCAAATAGGCTGACGCTGGGCCAGAGAGGCTGACACAGACCCTAGAGGCTGACGCTGGGAGATTTCATTGGTAGATTGGAGATAATATCACTCTCTAACTGAGAGGTACTACTGCCGAGGGCATTCTCTATTGGGTGAGCCATTTCTGGCACCCAGATTGTATTCTGAAACTGCTTAATAATAAAACCCTCTGATAGCTGCACTGGTTTTCCCGCATTGGGTTTTTCCGGGGACATTAGTCCAAAAATAACTGTGTCACTTGTGTTCTTGTTTCTTTCAGTTGATGATCTGTATGTGTTGATACTGTACTTGTATTTATTTTCAGTATTTACATGGTAAATAACTTGTTAAGTAAATGAACAAGTAGGAAGAAATAAATCAGATAGTACAGGAAGAATTTTTGACGGATAGACTTAGAAATTCCAACAAATGGTTACACTTAGCTTACAAGTAGAACTTTGGTGATCAATGATGATAAATGTTATATATTGAATTTTGAAAGCTTGAAACTTTAAGAGTGATGAATCATGAGACTCAATATGTTGTATGTTACTATGTTACTATCGTGTGGACGTGGTTGATGAAGATTATAACTTCTAGATGGTTGTTGCTATATGGTTCAATCTATGTTTTTTATGTTTTTTAAATCTAATTCATCATTCTACATGCTTTTGTTGACATATATGCATCAAAATATAAAAAATATATATATTATATAAAAAATGCTTCCGGAATCGCACCCAAACTGAGAGTTTTTGAAAATTTCGCTCCCGCTCCCAAGTAACCTTGGTTTTTTCCCTCCAAAAACATTCTCTTCAAGCCTTTAAAAGGAGCTCACCTCCCTCATTTGCCTCACACATCTCATTTGGAGTTTTTGTGAGTTTCATTGGGAGCTTGGAGAGTGTTGAGTTTTTGCTAGAGCAGTCATCTTGGAGGCTTGGAGATTGAGTTGGAGCTATTTTAGAGATAGTTTGGAGCTGTTAGTAGAGTTGGCATCTTCAAAAGGAGGCTACGGAAGCTAGTTTGCATTTCCAGGTAAGGATTTTCACTTAAAAAATTCCTCATTTCACTATTGTCCATATATTGAATCTTTTTATGTGTTCTATGCTATCAAATCTCTAGTTCTATGTTATCGAATTTCTTATGCTACATATGAGTTTTTTTTTTTTCCTAAATTTATCTCAGGTTTTCAATTTTTCTTAGCTACAAACATTTTAAATGGGCACCAAAAGGCAAGGACACCGCATGGGCTCATTGTGATATGATTGATGGAAAAATGATATGCAAATTTTGCAATAAACCTATTGGAGGTGGGTGTATTCTCAAATTGGAACAACACTTGGTTGGGATAAGAGGCCAAGTAAATCCATGTGAAGCACCAAATGAAGTGTTGGGTCCTGTTAGGGTAGAATAGCTTTCCAAGTTTGAAAAGTTTGAGGAGAATAAGGCTAGGGAGAAGGTCATCCAAGATGAAATTGCAAGGAAGAGGGAATTATTAGAAGCCATGTAAGAGAGTGGGTATGATGATTATGAGATTAAAGACTCCTCTTCTATCCCTTCCACCAATGACCCCTTTCACTACGTTTCTCTTGCTCTTGACCAATAATTTAAAGGAAGGAAGAGAACAAACATCGAGAGTTATTTCTCATCCCCTGCCACCACTGCCTCAGCTAATCCCACTTCCTCCTAGCCAAGTCGTCAACCCACTTTGGATCAACATTGGAGAAAACAATGCAAAGAAACTTCTTATTAATACGTTGCTAGATGGTGGTATGATGCAGATATACCATTTAATGCTGCCCGCTCACCTTATTACCAAGCTATGTGGAACTCTCTTATAGCTGCAGGAAAGGGTTTCAAAGCAATGTGGAAAAAGCTCAAGTTGGGAGCAAATCAGAAAGGGTCCAAAAATTGAAAAATGCGTTAAAGTTGGGAGTTTTTTGAAAAAGTCGGCAAAATTAAAAAATACAAAAATATTCATTTTTTATTGGCATCTAAAGTATCCACAACATCAAATAAATGCATTTCCACATAAACATGTAAAGAAAGCTAATATATAATATTTATATGAAGTCTAGTGCTTCATCACATATCAAAATAGTGAATCAACTCTTGAATGTTGAGCCCTGTATCAGTTTCAACTCTCAAGAGTCAAACTATCAATAAAAAATATAATAAATGTATATCATGAGTCATCTACATGTCATAAAGTAATCAGTCACTGAGATCCTCTGCCCCTTTTACGGGAATAGGGAATGGATTTGCCTTTTCCTATAGAGGAAGAAGGCCTAGCCCCTGGGATACAAATGGACTCAATCGTCCTCTAGAAGCCAATAAAAGAGGTGGCCTCTGTCCTATGCTGCTGCTGCCCATCCTAGATGATGTCATCTCCTCCTCATCATCCTCCTCCTGCTCTGCCTCCTGACCCCGAGGCTGCTCCTCCTCCTCTACCTCTGGCTCTCCCTCCCTTGCAACTGCTACCTCCTTTGCCACTAGTGCCTCTGGATCCACATCTAACCAAGCAGGGATCGAGCCCATTGTTGACTTCTCAGTCTTGACCCTCCATGCAACAATGGTATCAATATTGTCCAATCAGATGGCTTCCACATTAGGAGTTTACTGAAGTTGTCTCACCCACAATCGAAAATTGTAGTAGACGTAAACCATGTCATTGAGGCGTTGGGACTCCAATTTGTGTTAGGGTAATAGATTGTAAATTAGTACTTAGAAAATTTAAATATTAAAATAATCAAATAAATGAATTCAGAAATTTAATTTGAATTTTTTTTGCCGGTTCACTTTTTGTTCTGTATTTTGTCAAATACACTCCAGTGGCGCTCACACCTTGAGGAACTGCATGTTTGGATGAGCACTCGAATGGCAAGCTTTTGGAGATGGGGTACTCTGCCACCATAGCTTGTTTGCCAAGCATCTACAAGTTAAAAGAAAAATGAGAAACATAAAAAAAAGTTAAAACATTGAAATTTTAAACTTGAAAGTTTGAAACAAATTGAAGCTTACCTGACATTTTGGTCGTCCTATTCTTAGTAGCCATGTTAAAACTAAATGTGTCACCTGCTATCCTATATACCTCCATTTCTTTATAAATATCTTCACGTTCTTACTAAGATGCCATCGTCCTCTCAACACAAGTGAAGAATCCATCCATCACCTCGGCATCAAATCTGAAATCACGAGAGTAAGCAAATGCGGGGTTAAGGTAGATACATACTGTTAATTTTGGGTAGCATCGGATGTGCTCTAGACACAATTTGGTGGTGAGGCTAAGGCACATGAGATCTCCAAGACCTAGAAATTGTTTGGAGAAATTCCACCCGGATGAAGAGATATTAAAATAATTAATATTTTTAATAAATTCCTAAGTCTAAACTTAGGAAAATTAAAATAATAATGTGTATTAATATAATATGGGTGAGACAGTTCCAAGTGACGAGCATTAAGCTAGCTCTAATCTTAGCCATTGATTAGGGACTTAATCTCGACCATTGATTCGTCAACATGAAAAGTATAAGAGGAGGCTTGAGGGTCTATTGTGTTGATTTGAGGTAGCATCAAATGTGCTTTAGTCATGAAAATTGGTGGAGAGGTTAAAGCACATGAGATCTCCAAGACCGAGAAATGGTTTGGGGAAATTCCACCCGGTTAGAGAGATATTACAATATTAATATTTTTAATGGAGTTCCTAGGTCTAATCTTAGGAAAATTAAAATATTAATGGGTATAAATATAAAACTCGGTGAGAATGTTCTAAATGACATGGATCAAGCCAAATCTAATCTTAGCTGTTGATTAGGAACTTAATCCCGGCCGTTGAAGACTCAATAGGAAAAGTATAAGAGGAGGCTTGAGGGTCATTTGGAGACAAACCAAGATTGATCAGTCAGTTCGATTTTCTGGAGCAGGGTTTGCTGAGAAAATTCGAACAAGTGATCTGAGTTGCAGCGAGGGGCAGTGAGTACATAGCAGAGAGGCAGAGATAGTGCCAGAGGGCCAACACAATGATTGAGGAGGCTACGCAGAGGCAATAGGAGCCACGCAGAGGCAACTAGAGACTGCGCAGAGGCTGAGGGGCCTACGTGGGTGACGCAGAAGGCCAGAGAGCTGACACAGAGAGGTAGAGGGTTGATGCAGGGGGTTCTAGAGCTACGCAGAGGCTAGCAGGGCTGACACAGAGCCTTGGAGAAGCGCTGGAAGGTTTTTCGTGGGGCAGACTAGTGATGAGAAGTTGAATATGTGCTTCCAACAAGAGGTATTACTGTCGGATAGAAATCTCTGTTGGGTGAGCTATTGAAATTTCCAAGTCTGACACATTAGAAATTCCTACTGCGTTATTTGGTTTATTTCGCCTACTTGTTTATTCCTTAACAAGTTATTTAACCATATATATACTAAAAATAAACACAAATATAGTCTCAACTCATATACAGATCATCAACTGAAATAATAGACAAACACACAAGGGACACAGTTATTTTTGGACAATCGTCCCTGGAAAAACCCAATGCGGGAAAATTGGTGCAACAATTCTGAGGGTTTTATTATTAAGTAGTTTTCTTGAGTACAACTAGGGTGCCAAACTGGCTCACCCAACAAAGATTTATACACGACCGTAATACCTCTTCTTGGAAGCAGATATTCAGCTTCTCAACACTAGTCTACCCCACGAAAACCCTTCCGGCGCTTCTCCAAGGTTTTGTGTAGCTTTGGAACCCCCTGCGTCAGCCCTCTGCCTCTCTGCGTAAGCTCTCTGGCCTTCTGCATTACCCACGTAGGCCCCTCAGCCTCTGTGCAGTCTCTCGCTGCCTTTGCGTGACTCTTGCTGCCTTTGCGTAGCCTCCTCAGTCATTGCGCTAACCCTCTGGCACTATCTCTGCCTCTCTGCTATGTACTCACTGCCCCTCGTGTTGAAGTTTCTAACTTTACTTAGTTTAGAAACCCTTCATGCAATTTTTTTGATTTATTCCTACCTACTTGTTATTTTTCTTTAACAAGTTATTTACAAAGTAAACACTGAAATAAACACCAGCGCATGCTCAACATATTACAAATCAGCAACTAAAAGAAAGAAGAACAAACACACCATATGACACCATTATTTTTGGACCAATGTCCCTGGAAAAACCCAATGCAGGAAAACCGGTGCAGCTATTTGAGGGTTTTCTTATTAAGCAATATCAGAGTACAATCTGGGTGCCAAAACTGGCCTACTCAACAGAGAATTTCCTTAGTAGCTATACCTCACAGTGTGAGAGAAATCTCTTGGCTGAAACCTTGGAAAATCCTTCCGGCAGCTCTTTAGCACAAAACTGCTGCTGCAACCCCAGCGTCTGCCCAATCTGGATTGTGTCAGCTCCTCTCTGTCTCAGGCTGGCCTTGCATCAGCCCCAGGAGGCCCTGCGTCAGCTCTGGGAGCCTCTACGTCAGCTGCGCTGGCCCCTCTAGGGCTTTGTGCAGCACTTGACTGCCTTTGCGTGGCCCTGCGTGAGCCCTTGCTGGCTCTTCGTCACCCTCCTTGGTTGCTGCGCTGCTCTCCCGACACAATCTCTGCCTTCTCTGTTTCTCTGTACTCAATGCCCCTCAGCTGCTCTCTCGATCACTGATTCTATCTCTCTTAACGAACCCCGCTCTAGAGAATAGAATGACTGATCATCTAGTGTGATCTCCAAGTGACCCTCAAGCCTCCTCTTATACTTTTCCTATTGACGATTCAACAGTTGAGATTAAGTCCCTAATCAACGATTAAGATTAGATCTAGCTTGATCCATGTCTTTTGGACCACTCTAACACAGATTCATATTAATACACAAAAATATTTTATTTTCCCTAAGTTTAAACTTAGGGACTCCATTAAAATTAAACTTAGGGACTCCATTAAAAATATTAATTATTTTAATATCTCTTGATCTGTTTAGAATTTGCCCAAACCCTTTCTGGGTATTGGAGATCTCATGTGCCCCAACCTCTCCACCAAATTTCCTGGTTAGAGCACATCTGATGCTACCCCAAATCAACACCTCACTGCAGCTCAGATCACTTGTTCGAATTTTCTCAGCAAACCCTGCTCCAGAAAATCAAATTACTGATCAATCCTGGTGTGTCTCCAACTGACCCTCAATCCTCCTCTTGTACTTTTCCTGTTGAGTCTTCAACGACCGAGATTAAGTCCCTAATCAACAACTAAGATTATATTTGGCTTGATCCATGTCATTTAGAACATTCTCTCACCCAGTTTTATATTAATTCCCATTAATATTTTAATTTTCCTAAGTTTAGACTTAGGAATCCCATTAAAAATATTAATTATTTTAATATCTCTTCAACCGAGTGGAATTTCCCCAAACCATTTCTGGGTCTTTAAGATCTTATGTGCCTTAGCCTCTCCACCAATTTTCATGGCTAGAGCACATCTGATGGGACCCTAGTTGTACTCATGGAATCTGCATAATAATAAAACCCTCAGAACTGTTGCACCAGTTTTCCCGCATTGGGTTTTTCGGGGACAGTTGTCCAAAAATAACGGTGTCTCTTGTGTGTTTGTCTATTATTTCAGTTGATGATTTGCATATGAGTCGAGACTGCACTGCATTTGTGTTTATTTTCAGTATTTATATGGTTATATAACTTGTTAAGGAATAAACAAGTAGGTGAGGTAAACTAGATAACGCAGTAGGGATTTCTAATGGTAAGATTTAGGAATTTCAACAAGTTGGAGACACACCAAGGGAGATCCAGAATTTGATTTTCTGGGGCGAGGTTTGCTGAGGAAATTGAGTTAGTGATTAGTTGCAGTGAGGGGCAGTGCAACAAGGGATTTTTGTCCGAGGCTGAAGAATACATAGCAGAGAGGCAACGCAGTGCCGAGAGAGAATGCAGGCACAATAAGGGTTGACGCAAAGGTCATAGGAGCTGACGTTGAAGGCTGTAGAGTCTAACGCAGAAGTCGTAGAGGCTGATGCAAAAGCCATAGAGGGCTTCAGAGGCAGCACTGGGAAATTTTGTGGGCCAGACTGGGAGCAGATTAACAGATCCCGAGCCAGGAGTGGAAGAAGCAGATCCTAGAGGAGTGACGCAGTTCCAGAGTAGTGCTTGGAGTAGCTTTCGCTATTCAGCACAAGGAACAACAGGAGTCGCTGTGGGGTTTGATCATCCGGTTGCTCATTTGTTGGAATATCTGTCTCGAAATAGAGGTACTACTGCCGAGGATATTCTCTGTTGGGTGAGACATTTCTGGCACCCTAGTTGTATTCACAAAGTCTGCTTAATAATACAAACCCTCTATATGCTGCACCAGTTTTCCCGAATTAGGTTTTTCCAGGGACGGTTGTCAAAAAATAACAGTGTCCCTTGTGTTATTGTTTCTGTTTATTTTAGTGCATGATCTGTATATCTGTGAAGGCTGCAATAGCGTTTACTTCGATGTTTATGCAAGTAAATAACTTGTTAATATAAAGAACAAGTAGGAGATTGTAAACCAGTAATTGTAGTAGGGGTTTTTGATGTGTTAGATTCAGGAATTTTCACACCTATAACGTGAATGGGGCGATGGAGGGTATTGTTCCATCGCTCACCAATCACTCTCCATATGGCCTGTTCTTTCTCTAACCCCTCGTCTCCCTTATCTTCATAATAAGCACGAATGGCTTCTTTGGCCCTATCCATGGCCTCATACAAGTAGCCCGTTGCAGGCTTGTCTCTATCAACGAACCGAAGAACCCTTACCAAAGGTTCTGAAATGGCACACACGTCCTCTACTGTTGCCCAAAAGCTCTGATCATATGAAACTAGTTCGCATATGCCCTCTCCCTTTGGTTTGCGGCTAATAGATAAAGCACGCCAATCCTGTGAAGGAAACTTGCTCTTCACATCCCACATAGAATTCAACAGAGATTCAAGAGATATGAAAGTAGTGGAAAATTGTGTAATGGCAGGACGCACAAACTCTTTGTTGTTGGTGAATCTTCTCATCGAGCTAAGCACAAATGCATGATTATATATAAATTTTGTTATGCTCCTGGATGATTCAACAATATCCCTCATAAGAGGAATCTTACCTATGTCCTCCAACATCAAGTGAATACAATGAGCAGCACAAGGCATCCAAAACAAGTTAGGATACCTCTTCATAAGCAACTTGCCCGCTGCAACATAATTTGTAGTGTTGTCCTTTATGATTTGGATAACATTTCGTGGCACTACTTCCCGAATGAAGACGTCCAACAACTCGCATAATAAGTGTGTACCTTTAATGTGTGTAGATGCATCAACATATTTCATAAACATTGTCCCCTTGGGACAAATAACCAAGAAGTTAAGAAGGGTCTTACCCTTCTGGTTAGTCCAATCACTTGACATGATTGTGCATCCAATGTGTTCCCTTGATGTCCTAAACTCCTCCATTCTAGAAGTGCAATCAGTCTTTTCATCTTGAAGAAGAGGCCCTCTCAATTCTGCAAAGGTAGGGGCTTTGTACCCCGAGCTAATGACAACAACAACATCAAACATAGGTTGGTAGAATGGGTTTGTCTTGACAATGTTGAAAGGAACATCACTTCATAGAGGACACTTACTGACCAACTTGTCAGCTTCTGCCTTTTCCTTATTTTAAGTGTCGATTTGATGCTAAGTTGTGCACTAGGTGTGGTTCTAGGAACAAAAAAATTGAGAAAGCTGAGGGGTTGGGACATGTGGGTGTGGAAGGTGATGTTGAAGAACCACTCTCACTTCCCCCCACTCTTGAGGCCCCTACAAGTTGGATTTTTAGAACTGGCTTGGTGTCTTTTTCCTCCTCTTTATCCATCAATGATTTAATGGCCTATCAAATGATTTTTGGAGATGGATCTGGGCAAAGGTCTACATTTTGCCCCGAAATTTGCCCCAAATGGAATTTTAATCTGTTGATACCCCCTGACATATGCTTGCCACACAACTTGCAAGTCAAATACATTCTATTGACCCCCCCAGATTCGGGTATAGTATCAGGTTCACCATATTCCCACATAGGGTCCAAAAGCCTTGGCATTTTGTTTGAAACTTTGAACTTGAATTTGAACCTGGGCACAAAAAAAAATTGAAAAAAATTAAAAATTGCCCATCACATAAGAAGCAAACACAAATGTAATTGTTGATTTTAAATTTTAAATGTCTCTTCTCACTCACTTGAACACACTCAGATTCACTAAACAAGGGTTTGAATTTTTGTCATTTGATTCTTGAAAGTTGAAGTTTTGCTTCAATCTAGATTCTAAACAATGTTTTGATTCAAAATTCTAAGAAAAAGTAAGATAAAAACAAACTAACAGAATTATAGAAAGATTTAAGAAGCCATTTGTGTAACAAAGGCTAAGAGAGAAATTAAAATACACACCTGGCAGCAACAAATCGACACTTTGAATCTCTCACGTTGAGCAGTGGACAAATCTTCAAATCCCCACCACAAAACTAGCGAATCTCCTCCTCTTGGGCAATGGAAAACAACTCCTCTCTCCACAGGGATGAATGGGAGCAAAAACAACAAAAGTGATGGTTTTTTTTCCACTTTTCCGCCTTTTATCCGCGACTTGGGAAGTCTCGACGACTTTTTGGGTCGACTCCTAATTAAATCTAGAGTTTTACGATTCAATCCCGATTTTTTTGGCAGTGAAAAAATTGGCAAAAAGTCGGCCGATTTAATTGGCCAGCCAAAAAAATCGCATTTTTGGGATTTAATCTTGATTTTTTCT
Source organism: Pinus tabuliformis (assembly GCA_031772625.1). NCBI lineage: Eukaryota > Viridiplantae > Streptophyta > Pinopsida > Pinales > Pinaceae > Pinus > Pinus tabuliformis. The sequence goes on along the minus strand of CM062807.1, from coordinate 1,080,155,503 downwards.
CGATTTCTTCCACACTGCTTCAAAGGCCCTACTATGCATGACTTGATGGAAACTCTTTTCCAAAAAGAGATTTCTTCCATTGATGAGTATTTGGCCGAGTATAGAGAGTCATGGCTCAAAACAGGTTGTTCTATCATGTTAGAGGGATGCACTGATGGAAAGAGCCGCACTAGTATTAATTTCCTTGTTTCTTGCCATCAAGGAACAATGTTTTTGACATCAGTTGATACATTTGATAAGGTGAAGGATGCAACCCTTCTATTTGAACTTTTGGATAAGATTATTCAGGAAGTGGGGAGCAGAATGTTGTGTAGGTCATCACAGATAATGCCTCAAACTATGTTCTTGTTGGAAAGATGCTTGAGTTTAAATATAAGACCATATTTTGGACTCCATGTGCTGCACATTGCATATATCTCATGCTTGATGACGTAGGCAAAGTGGAATGGGTAAAAAAACATTGTAGAGCATGTTAAGTGCATTACAAAATACATCTACAACCACTCATGGGTATTGAGCCTAATGAGGAAAAACACTGGGGGCAAAGAGCTAGTTAGGCCCGCAATTACGAGATTTGCAACTCACTTCCTCACGTTGCAGTGTCTCAATTGTCAACAAAAAACCTACTGAATTTTTTCTTCTTCTGATGATTGGACTGAATCTTGAAGGGCTCGTAGACAAGATGGCAAAGACACCAAAAATAATTTTTTTGACAATTATTTTTGGAAAAGGTCTATAGAGTTTGTGAAAATTACCGAGCGCCTTGTTAAGGTGCTAAGGATGGTGGATGGGGAATAATTGGCCATGGGAATTTATGAGGCTATGGATCAGGCAAAGGAGCATATACAGGCAACTTACAAGGACAGGTTAGTTAAATATGGCCGTATATGGGAGAACATCGATAACAGAGGGAACAATCAACTCCATCGTCCTATACATGCAGCTGGGTATTTTTTGAACCCAAAGTATCATTATAAAGCTCAACTAGGAGATCTGCAGGATGGGGAGGTCAGAGATGGATTGATTGATTGCTTGGAGCGCATGGTCCCTATCCATGCAAACCAGTTGGAAATACATAAACAACTTACTCTTTTCAGTATGGCAACTGGTACCTTTGGAAAAAACTTGGCAAAGATGGCAAGAGATGTGGATCAACCAGGTAAACAATTCCAATTTGTTTTTATTTTCAAGTTAAATTGTTTACAAATTTACAATTCAAATTATCTATAAATACTTGTAATTTGTAAATAAGTAATGAAATGAACTAAGTTACTAATTAATGTCTTTTTCTTTGCAACACATTGGTGGGAGTCATTTGGTGGTCAATGTCCTCAATTGCAAAAGTTTGCAATTAGAGTCCTTAGCCAAACTTGCATTGCTTCAGGTTGTGAGCGTAATTGGTCTGTTTTTGAGCACATACACACGAAGAAGAGAAAATGTTTGGAACAAAAATGGTTAAATGATCTTGTTTTCGTGCTTTACAACCTTCGACTAAGGCAAAACCAAATAATGAACAAAACACCTGATCTAGATGCCATTGTGTTGGACGATATTGATCCAACATCAGAATGGGTGGAGGAGATTGAAGATCCTTGTTTGATGCTGGTTTTGATATTGACATGACATTAGGGGGGGATGAAACAAATTTGGTAGTGTCATCAGAAGCAGGATTAGTAGCCGCATCAAGCAAAGGCAAACAACTAATGGAAGGCACTAGTCATGCAGCTCGACGAACTCGTGCTTCCATTAGGTCCACTTCTATTGTGATTGGTGGTAGTGTTAGTACTGAGGTTGCAGATGAGGCTGAGACATCCGCAGACTTTGAACCATATGATGTCTATGTAGCTCCTGTTGATGATCCTGTGTCTAGTAGTGGTGATGAATTTGATGATTGATCATGTGTAGACTATAGTCTTGTAGTAAGCCAATGGCCTCATAGCTTGTAGCATTATTTTTGGACTTTATAGGCCATTTAGAGCCTTATTGATTATGTATTTTGTCAATGCTATGTATTGTACTTAGTGCCATTTTGATATATTCACATTTACATGGTATATAAATGAGCAAAATTTGTATATTTTGTCTCTATTGGCTTGGAATCATGGTTTTAAATCTTAAAAACAATTTATTTTCATTAGAAAATAATTATTTAATGTATTTTTTTGAAAAACCAGTTCATTGAGATTTGACCAGTCCCGGTTTCAAACCCGTTTATTAGGTGGACCGGTTAGGTCACAGGTTCCGGTTTTTAAAACTATGGTACCATATACTTCAATAATTAACGTTAACACTTCCTTAAATCATCCTTCTTCTAAGGAAATGTGCCATAGTCTAGCAAATGACATGTTGCCACATCATCTCCCTTTGGGGACGTCAACCACAAGTAGGGGGCTTCATCTTTAATTAAGCATATCTCTCATACCATGAGGACCCGCGAGCACTCCACATATAAACTAAAACAACTTGACGGGGGCTATCTGTTGAAGAATCTAGGGCATGCATAATTAAGCTGTTTATTTGTTACATGATAACAATTTGTGAAGCATTTAAACAATTTATATTAGCTTGATGGTTACTTCATTATCAACATGTGTTTGTTAGCTTCATCAAACTGCTATCAAAAGAAAAGAGACAAGAACACAAATGTTTTGGCTTTTTGCCAGGGCCAAAATCTCTCCCTCTTGGAGAGGAAAACCCATGCGTAAATTCTCTTATAGAGATTCCATTGACGAATACCAAGACCATGATCCTTGACACAATTTGCCTCTCCAAGACCAAGCCATCAATCCTCTTCATGTCACTGCTGAGATCACTATCTGCACCACTGCTGCATCACTGAGATCACTGCTACATCACTAAGATTGCTGCTACATCACAGAGATTGCATCTTGAGATCTCAGGTCCTTATTGAGAGCATCCTCTTCTTTGCTATCATGCCAATGTCATCACATTGCTTGACTGCATCTTCATAAGATCATCACTTTACTGAGTGACTGTTATACTTAATATAAACCTGATTCAATCAAAATCAGAGTGTGATATTACACTCATCATAACTGAGATCTAGACATGTGCCAAGACTGTGTGTATGCAAGAGATCACTGAGATACACTCATAGACAAATCTGACTACAGTGATCCCTACCGAGAATAAGTATGCCGAGACAGATATCTATGATCATAGTGATATCTAATAAGTTGAAATAGTAAGGGGTTCTGAGATCTTTCTCAACATATACTTATACCTTGACTGCACTGCGATAGGCCGAGACTATTCATGAGAATCATTACTTCATTACATGCTGCCTGATATGCTCTTATTCATCGAGGACACCACAGGTATGCCGAGAGTATTAGCTCTGCTGTTGAGATATATCTTCATGGATCCATGTAAAGATGCCGATGCTTACTGCGGATCTGACTGCGGCTTCTTGTCCCTTGTCTGCGGCTACTTATCCTTGACTGCGGCTCCTCTTGTCTGCGGCTCCCTCTTGACTGTGGCTACCTCACTGTCTGCGGCTTCCTTACTTCATGACTGCGGCTCCTACTACGACTCCCTTCCTCCATTGACTGCGGCTTACCCTTTACTACGGCTCATCAGAGACATCCGAAATTTTTCTATATCATTTTCGTCTACCCTTCATGGGTATTTATAGTGGTTATCCATATATGTAAGCCGAACTTAACTCATGAACCGATGTGTCCATTATTTCAAGCCAACATGACATGTATTTATACATTTTAATTCATTTCTTTATAGCTGACGTGATCATCTCCTTATTGCTTCGCTTGCAGACTTTAGAGGGCTTGATTTGAGGCATTGATCTTGGTCTTGGAGGGCTGCTACACTAGTTGAAGACTTGTACACATTTACATGGACTCATGACATGATTCTTTGACATAGAAATAAATTCTAAAGACATCAAGAAGAAGTCTTTCACCTAATGACACCTCTTGCTCATGAAACCCATGCAACAAGATTACAAAGATAATTTATTCTCTTTTATTACATCAAATACAAAGATCATGTCATTATGAAGACCAAACCTAGTTACACTTTCTTCAATGCTATCAACCCGGAGGGATCCCATGCCAAGAGCCATGACGAACGTGATCAACAAATGTGGGGCAAGTGCACCGTATGATCATCTTCCAATGTATCCAAACCCTAGAGATAGGGTTTCATCAATGCATCATCTCATCCATGCATGTTGACACACTGAGGATATCAATGACGATATCTTACACCCACTTTGACATCAATGACCACATACTCAACGTCTTCAAATATGTAGCACATGCCTCAATCAAAGTGTCCTTGGCCAAATGTCTCAGAAGTAGAACACCCTTCAAAATGTGTGGAATACACCTCAAATAGGTTTAGTGCCCCATAAAGTCACTTTCCCACAATGCCCCTCCTACAAAGGGTAGACATGATCAAGCAACTAAAATGCTCCCTCGATGTGCAACACTCGTCATCAAGTGACCTCCTTTGATCGAATCACTGCTTCTACTACCATATGATCTCATCCACATTAGGATGTTCCTCTTTTAGTCTCTTTCCTTGCCACCTATCATGCTCCAATCCTTCTGTAAGCTAAGGAATTTTTCTTTCCCTATTATCTTTCATGTTTTGGAGGTCCATTGTGTAGGGTATTACCTACTTCTGACTATATTAGACCCTATTCTCTCCATTAACCATTGTCCTAGACATCTCCTAAATGTGTTTTTTTGTGGCTTCCTTCCTGCATTTGTTGCCAGTGTGCTCCCTGTTACCACTCAAATCAACAGGGGACCTAAAAGGGATTCCTAAGAGGGCAACTGTTAGGTTAAGGGCAACAGTGGAGGCTTAGCGCCCTATCACCACAGCTAAGTCTCCATGCTCTTTACGGACTTTCATTGAGGGGAGGAGTCTTGGTAGTGTAGGGATCACTTGTATTGTAAAGTATATGTCAATGGATAGGTGGAAAGTGACCCTAGAAAGTGAAGAATGGCACTTGCTTGCTCTTTAAGCAAGGGTTTTGGTCCTCCATGAGTAAGGGGTGAGGATTGGAGGGTTGAGGGAGAAGGAATAGGCTTATAGACGTGGTTCTCAATCCCTTAATCCTTGCGAAACTTGGATTCCCAAATGGTCCTCGACAAATAATCTATATTGAGAAGTGGGACCACACAGGGCCAAGTGGACCCAGTCCAGGTTCGGGGATGGAATGTAGCAACCAATGATGTTCCTATCCTGGACCAGGTGAAAGGAAACGCCCAAACAAAATTTTTTACTTCAAAAGGTTGAATTGATCCTGTAGAGTTATAGCCTTGGGGATGCCTAGGCAAAATTCGATCCTAGAGCTAGGGCTTGGGATTCCCAGAGGCTCCATCGTTAGAATTGCCTCAAATTTGGAGAAGAGGGAAGGGACTCACCAGCGTAGTAGCCTGTAGGTGATCGAAATTTTTCCTTGGGTCAATTCCCAGGAAATTGATGCCATAGGTGACCTAATGGGGCTAGACCTAGGGAAAAAAGGGAAAAGGGTAAAAAGAGGGTCAAAATGATCACCCTTTTTGAGGGATCAGTGCCTAATTCACTTGGGGATATGGAATCAAGGGTGATGATGAGTAAGAACTTGGTTTCTTGATCAAGGAGGCCCGAAAAGTTCGCTTCATCCAATGTTGAGAGAAAGAGAAGAAAAGTGACCTTCAAGCATTTATACTTCAAAGCAAATGATGCAAGCTTATTGAGACAAATAATCTCTAGGACATTTCATTCCTTTAACATTGGCCCATACATTAAATTAGCTAAAACATGCTTAATTCCACATTTCAATTATGCAACAGTTAGCCCTAATTTTAGCAGTATGTAGCAACAAGAATAACAATGTCAAAATTTACTTACAATGTAATAGAATGTATCCAAACAACATTTCTCTTGCAAGATAAAGCTCCAAGACAATAAAAATAACCCAAATCCATACATCAAAATTCATCCATCTCCAAAAAATATCCTGTAAGGAAAAAATGCGGATTAGAGAGATACCAAGTCAAGTGATGATCCAAATGAATGTATCTAACATCAATATATAGCCTCCTAAGGAGTTCGAATTAGCCTATGGGCCTACATTAGTCCCTAATGATAAAATAATGTGCAAATAAAACCCCTATTGGTGACAAGCTCACCAAACTAGCTCACAAGTGTAAAAATAAGCCTCACAAGGGGCCGAATAATAATATGCACATGTCGTGGGGTCCTCAAAAGGCCTAATAATGTCCTGAAGTGCCATACTGAGGAATAAATTCCTTGGAATATGATGGACAAGGGGGTGGCCCCTTATTCTCCAAGTAGTAGACCTATGGTGCTCCCATTGGGTCTGAGGGCACATAAATGACCCCATGGGTCTTCATATGAATCAGAGATGCCTGTACATCCTCTACAAATGTCCGAGTGGTGGAATGACTGCTGCCATGACATCGTACAAGTCCTGGGACACTTGCCAAGAGAGTGGGGCTCCTGTGAGTGTCTGCTGGGCATAATGTACCAAGCATATCACCATCATCCCAAAAATGGATCGCTAGTAGTCTATGAGCATCGATGAAGATCCATGGAGTTCTGTCTGCTGTTGCGGAGACCAATGGTTCTCTATGCACACCCTATTTTTGCCAATGTAGACCTGCGGGCTTAGGATCCCTTATAGGGAGACCAAACCCAAATGGAAACCACCTGTAATCCTGCAAAAGATCCAATGTGTGCCCTAGGCTTCCAGTTCAACCAGTCATTAGAGTAATTGGGTAAAAGAGTTTACAAATGATGGATAACAAAGTGGGCACTTCATAATGGCATGCCCTTCCGTAGTGGGCTTTGGCATGTGCTAGTGTCTCTAAGCTCCAAAGGGGGTTAATCAAGTACCTTATTAGGTGGTTTCAACCCTTAAAGGGGATAGTATGTCCAAGGTACATCTCTATAATTGGGGTGGCAGGTGATAAGTAAGTGGAATGGAATAGGGAATGAGGGGCAACCTTGGGCCACATATTGGGGCATAAGGGTAGTTGGATAAGAGGAAGAGCACACTTGGGTATGCAATGTGTAGGAGGGAGCAATCGTGGTACACGAGGTGCCCCAACCTTGAATTTTCCACTCTTATTTATATGCCTTTTGGCTTTTATGAATTTTCTTTCATTAACTGCTCGGGGTTGAAAGGACAAGAGCATGATGTGTAAGATATAGCAGTGATTACCCCCTTTTAGGTAGGGTTGTTCATTGCTCTCCAGGGGTTGGGATAATCATGGTTTCCTGAATGGTAAAGAAGGCTCATCTAGGGCCTATGGAACTAGGGTGATGACCATGGATTAGGGTAGAGCTCATGTATGGCTTTTGCCCACATGCTAATTATTTTGTCCCTGACCATCTTTTGCATTTTGTGGTACAAGCTCCTGTTAAATGTGGCCAATTATGCTTTTTTCTTTTTTTTTAGTTGCTTCAACTTTCAGGGCATCATTCTAGGCTTGACCCAAGGTGGGGGCAAGAGGATAGGGAGGCTGGCCCTATGTGGACTCAGAATGGAAATGTGGACATAGGTGGGAGAAATGATTAATGGGGGTATAGTGAGTGGAAAGGGGATAATATATGCGGATAAAGGAGCGTGACCACACACCCAAAGTCGGGTTTTCCCAAGTAGTACCACCCTGGAACCAAATGGTCAATAAAGGAGATCCCATTGGACTAAGATCCAAGGGTAACATCCAAAAGAGACCAAGGGGACAAGAGCACAAACTAAGCCCACCCTTTCCGCCAAATCTCCCCATCAATCCATACCTAGAAGTATCCATGAGGAGTAAACCCAATGCTCAATTACCAAATGATAGGACATACCAGGGTTGCGGCGGAGCGCCTCCCCCTCCCCCCCTCTCGCTCTCCTTCCCAATTTGCGCTCCGAGCAGGAGCGACTCCGGAGCGCCTCGGGAGCGTGCTGTCGAAAACGCTCTTGAGGAAGAAGCGTTTTCAGGAGTGTGCTCCCTAAAAAAAACGCTCCCTGCCTTTTCAAGAACGTTTAGTTTTTTTTGCAATTTTTTTTTTTTTGCAGTAATATTCCAGATGCATTTTTTTCAAAGAAACAAATAAGTTTTGAGTGGGGTAGCCTAATTGTTAAGTTATGGTATGTTCTATGCTTATAACAGTTTACTTCTTTTTCTTATTATATTCCATCGATTAGTAATCACATGTACATAAAGTAAAGTGTAGATAGAACATTAAACGATCGACAGAAAACAAGCCAAGACAAGAGACACAAGATGTGGCGGCTAGCTAGGGACAAACCCCACAATGTGTGGGGAAACCCTTTGATCAAATCTTCTTTTATCTTCAATAATTCAGCAGAGAGAAATAGTACAATAAATCTGATTCATATCAGCAGTAGCAAACCCTAGATCAGTAGCATCAGCATTAGCGGCTTCATTATCAAACTAGGGCAGACCATATCTTACAAACCGACAGTTGGATTGACTTCATTCCACCACCAAAAATTTCAGCTTCCAGAGGAGGTTCAGATGAACCTACAACGCAATTTAGATGAGGAGATCTTCTAGGCCACGCAAGTCAATCTTTACTTCTGCAGTTACAGCTTCAGTTTCAGCAGTTTCCGGCTTCAAACTAGGGCAGTCGATATCTTGCAAACCGTTCGTCGGATTGACTTCATTCCACCACCAAAAGTTGCGGCTTTCAAAGGAGGTTCAAATGAACCTACAACGCAGTTCCAAAGAGGAGATCTTCTAGGCCACGCAAGTCAATCTTTACTTCTGCAGTTGCAGCTTCAGTTTCAGCAGTTTCCGGCTTCAAACTAGGGCAGTCGATATCTTGCAAACCGTTCGTCGGATTGACTTCATTCCACCACCAAAAGTTGCGGCTTTCAAAGGAGGTTCAGATGAACCTACAGTGCAGTTCCAAAGAGGAGATCTTCTAGGCCACGCAAGTCAATCTTTGCTTCTGCAGTTGCAGCTTTAGTTTTAGCAGTTTTCGGCTTCACATGTGTGAGAGAGAGAGACCCATTTCAGCGCAGTAGAGAAGAGACTCATATCTGCGCAGTAGAGAGAGAGAGATGTGATGAGATGAGTGAGTCCAAATGAGGAAAAGTCCTCTTATATTTATACACAACGTTGGTGGGTGAATAGATGCGACTGTTGGGCTTCTGAGTCTACATGAGTTGTAGGTCGGCTTGATAATAATTCCATAATCAAAATAAATTCATATCTCCATAAATACTTATCGAAATTGGATGATCTTTATATCAATCCTACACCTCTCGACGAGAGGAATCTAATAAAAATATTATTAGCCATGAATAAGATGACCCACATGAAGTTTTTCCCTAGTTGCCAATTTTAACACTCCCTCTCAACCATGGAGAACTTCATCTGCAATCTGTCTATCGGTCGTTACTATTCATCCATCAAATGCACTGCCTTGTACAACCTGACCCTTGCCCTGCTCTGCTCTATTTTGCCTGTTCTGCTTTGTCTTGTTCTGCCCTACACTGATCTGTACTATTTTGTTCTGTTCTGCTTTGCTCTTGCATTGTTCTGTTCTACTCTGCTTTTGTCCGAATTATGAAGAAGAAGAAATGATCGAGGATGTATCATACTGACTCAAAGTCAGTCTCAGAGTATGTACCACTGGTCCCAGACCAGTCTCAACCAACCCAAAGTCAGCGTCATAGTGAGTACAACTCCAATGGTCCCAGACCAATATCATCCTCCACTGACTCAAAGTCAGTGTCAGAGTATGTACCACTGATCCAGACCAGTCTCAACCGACCAGAAGTCAGCGTCATAGTATGGTACAACTCCTACCACTGGTCCCAGACCAGTATCATTGATCCCAGATCAATGGAGGTCATCCTAGCGTAGGGAGTACGGTAGTTACAATGATGCGTCCATCGGTACTACTATGGTCCCTAACTTCATTTCCCTGCTTATTGATCAGATGAGAGGTACTTCCCATGAGTCCCAGACTGCATGGGTAGGATGCCTCGACAGGAGAACTAATCAATCCTGTCCTCACAGGAGAACACATCAATCCTGCTACAATTGCCATGGAGAACACATCAATCCAGGCCTCACAGGAGAACACATCAATCCCGCTACAATTGCCATGGAGAACACATCAATCCAGGCCGCCATGGAGAACACATCAATCCAGGCCTCACAGGAGAACACATCAATCCTGCTACAATCGCCATGGAGAACACATCAATCCAGGCCTCACAGGAGAACTAATCATCCTGCTACACAGGAGAGCAAATCATCCTGTTCCACAAGAGAGCGAATCATCTTGTCCCACAAGAGAGCGAATCATCTTGTTCTAGTGTGCACCACCAGGGGAGGGTGAGTCACCCTGTGGTCGTATGTTGCTCCAGTAATAATCGCAAGCCCTCAGAGCTCCCAGAGCTCAATGTATGCAACATGCAGGACCCTTGTACAAGGGTTTCTTACCGACTCCAAGTCGTTTGGGAAAGTCACAGATTAGATCTTTCCTCGGGGCTTTGACAAGGTGTATCAACCTGTACATCATCTTAATGTGATGGAGCCTCCTTGCTCATCAACTTACCATATCCAAGATGATGTCTATCTGTTGGAGCAATCGACGAATACGGGATTCCTCAATAATCGAATCCCACCTCTGGTTGTTATAGAGAATCACAGTGGTATCCAATGTAAATCCAAACAGCTCACTGAAGAGCTTTTGCAACCAGACTACCTCACACGAGGTTATGCTAGCAACAATATATCCTGCTTCGGCGGTGCTCAAAGCCACCGACTTCTGCTTCCTGCTCATCCAGGATATCGAAGCAGATCCCAAGGTGAAACAGTACCCGGAAGTGCTCTTACGGTCCACCACACTGCCTGCCCAATCAACATCAGTATATCCAAGTAGTGTCACATCTCCGGCAGTGTATCTTAATCCATGAGAGATTGTGTCCTGAAGACATCTCAGAAGATTCCTGGCATCAATCCAGTGAGGCTCAACCAAATATGAGCTCACAATGCTAACTGCAAAAAATATGTTCGGACGGAGGTTCACCAAGAACATCAATGCGAATGAGTTTATGAAACTCAGAGGCATTTCCCAAATCTGATCCGACATCACTACCATATAACTTCTGAAAGTTAAGATCCTCGAGGTAGTCACAGGCTTGCAGTCCATCATACCAAATCTTTCCAATATCTTTACCACATATTTCCCTTGAGATAGGAAAATTTCCCTCAGCTTATTTCTAAGAAACAAAACTTGATTTGCATCATTAACTTTAAATAAACTCACCAGTTTGTCGTAGATTTCCTTGGAGGTGTCTAGATCAGAGATGTAGGCCACCAAGCGCTTGTCGATAGAGTCCCGGATGATCTTCTTTGTTTTGACTTCTCCATTTCTCCATTTGTTCCAGGCAGCAGCAGATGCATTTGATGAAGGCTCAACAATATTGCCTCTTACATGGTCCAGCACTCCTTGATCTTCAAGGGTTAGATCGATAGACATCTTTCATCCGTGATAGTCAGCTTTCTCACGGAGCTTGTCTTCGGCAGGAAAGAGTGTTGAGGACCCCATAGTTCTTTTAGGATAGCCTTGCCAATCTTCTCTTCAATGATTGCTCTTGCTCTTGCTCTTGCTCGGGCTTTGTCTTCACCTCAACTCTGATACCATGTTAAGTTATGGTATGTTCTATGCTTATAACAGTTTACTTATTTTTCTTATTATATTCCACCGATTAGCAATCACATGTACATAAAGTAAAGTGCAGATAGAACATTAAACGATCGACAGAAAACAAGCCAAGACAAGAGACACAAGATGTGGCGGCTAGCCAGGGACAAACCCCACAATGTGTGGGGAAACCCTTTGATCAAATCTTCTTTTATCTTCAATAATTTAGTAGAGAGAAATAGTACAATAAATCTGATTCATATCAGCAGTAGCAAACCCTAGATCAGTAGCATCAGCATTAGCGGCTTCATTATCAAACTAGGGCAGACCATATCTCACAAACCGACAGTCGGATTGACTTCATTCCACCACCAAAAGTTTCGGCTTCCAGAGGAGGTTCAGATGAGGAGATCTTCTAGGCCACGCAAGTCAATCTTTACTTCTGCAGTTGCAGCTTCAGTTTCAGCAGTTTCCGGCTTCAAACTAGGGTAGTCGATATCTTGCAAACCGTTCATCGGATTGACTTCATTCCACCACCAAAAGTTGCGGCTTTCAAAGGAGGTTCAGATGAACCTACAACGCAGTTCCAAAGAGGAGATCTTCTAGGCCACGCAAGTCAATCTTTACTTCTGCAGTTGCAGCTTCAGTTTCAGCAGTTTCCGGCTTCAAACTAGGGCAGTCGATATCTTGCAAACCGTTCGTCGGATTGACTTCATTCCACCACCAAAAGTTGCGGCTTTCAAAGGAGGTTCAGATGAACTTACAACGCAGTTCCAAAGAGGAGATCTTCTAGGCCACGCAAGTCAATCTTTACTTTTGCAGTTGCAGCTTCAGTTTCAGCAGTTTCCGGCTTCACATGTGTGAGAGAGAGAGACCCATTTCAGCGCAGTAGAGAAGAGACTCATATCTGCGCAGTAGAGAGAGAGAGATGTGATGAGATGAGTGAGTCCAAATGAGGAAAAGTCCTCTTATATTTATACACAACGTTGGTGGGTGAATAGATGCGACTGTTGGGCTTCTGAGCCTACATGAGTTATAGGTCGGCTTGATAATAGTTCCATAATCAAAATAAATTCATATCTCCATGAATACTTATCGGAATTGGATGATCTTTATATCAATCCTACACCTCTCGACGAGAGGAATCTAATAAAAATATTATTAGCCATGAATAAGATGACCCACATGAAGTTTTGCCCTGGTTGCCAATTTTAACACTAATGATCAAGCCTATGGCCCTACTATTGATATGCGATTCATGGTAATGTTATTTTTAAAGTAAAAGTGACATTCTCCTTAATCTTCATTTTCATCCTTTTAGTTAAATTTTTAACATTACCATGAAATGACTCAGGATGTTTGAGAGTGGTTCCGACCTCATTGGTTTTCATATGGAGAAAGTAGAATTTTAGATTTCATTCAAAATCCAGTAGACTAATCATGTTTTTCAGGATTTCAGGATTGGGGGGATTGCAATGTTTCCATTGGATTTTGTCATGTATTAGGGCATGGAACTCGTATTTAATAAAGAGCATCAATCCCTTTATGTACCTTGATGTTAGTGACATTGGTTGTTGAACTCCTCTATCATGACCCTCCTAAAAATGTATGCATCACTCAAACAAAATCTTGACTTGACATGCTATGCTTTTTCTATCTTATTCTAATGCTTAGAGGGTGATATTAATGACAAAGAGCCCTATTACAGATCCAGAGGTAATGACAAAGATACCTCTGGATATTAATGCTTAGAGGGTGATAGTAAAGACAAAGATCATGATTTTCCAACAAGACTAAAGATTAGACATTTCTCGTGGTGGCAAAAGGCCCAACCATTAGCAATAGATAATAGATTTACTTGTCTTTTCTAGTAGTTTTTATAACTATTGACTATTTCATATTTATTATGATATTTTTGTAAACAATATATGACAATTTAAGTTTGAAGTTTGAAGTTGGCAATTATAACTCATTAGTAATGAATTATGAATATGATGCTTCATGAAAGTTGAAAGTTGTTTCATTTCATTTCATGTTAGATATTGTTTGTTGTAATGGTTACTTAACTTACAAGTACAACTTTGGTGATCAATGATTGATGAATCATGAGACTCAATATGTTGTATGTTACTAGCTTGTGGACGTGGTTGATGAAGATTATAACTTCTAGATGATTGTTGTTATATGGTTCAATCTATGTTTTTATGTTTTTTTATATCTAATTCATCATTCTACATGTTTTTGTTGACATATATGCATCGACATATAAAAAATATATATATTATATAAAAAACGCTTCAAGATTCGCTCCCAATCTGGGTGCTTCCGAAAATGTTGTCCCCACTCCCGTTTTCGCTCCTGCTCCCTGTTTTTGTTCTTGCTCCCAAGTAACCTTGGGACATAACTTTAGATTCGGGAGGCCCACCTTCAAACATACAATCAATACAGGTGGGTGAGGGATCACATGGCTGGGAAATGGCGCAACGAGCTAGCAGGGGGTGCAAGGGGCTCCTGGTTGCCAACTAAGGTCCATCATGGAGAAAAATTTCTCCTGGGGATATCACCCATGAAGTGGTGGGTAGCATTTGGCTCCAATTGGGACGTGATCTCTCGAAGAAGTGGACGAGGCTACTCGAATGGGAGGTCACGAGAACTCCAACAATCTCTTGGTTACTGTAGATCTATTATCTGCACATGTCAAAGATCAAAGCCACGAGGCAACATGTTTTTCACAGTGTCTTATGATCACCCATGCTTAATGTTAGCCGATAAACCAACAAGAAATAAAATATGCAATTTTTTTAACCTAAATCTTATCTATCATGAGAAACATCATATGTGGTTAGTTCTAATGAGGAAAATCAACGTGTAATGCATCCTACCCTAACATGCATATAGTAATGTTAATACTAAGTGTAATCATAAAGCCAGTGCAACCAACATATCATCACATCAATATACATATGCCTGCCAGTATGATTACTCATGTAGTAACCCCCAAATCAAATGAGGACATAGTCACATGGCAGATGAGGCTGGGGGGGAGGCGAGAAAATATGATCTCCATTCGAGGTAGAGGGAGATCCTAGGAGAAAGAAAACTAGTCATTCTAGAGGGTTTCAGGGCTCCCCCTTTAGGTACAAAATGGAGGAATGAATGCTCACTCTCGAGAACTCCTCATCATAATCACGACTTGTAATATCATGCTTTGAGGATGTCACATGGTTGTGATGAGAGGGGAATGAAGGGTGAGAGAAAGAAGGAGTGCAACAATGTGATGGTCACAACGGGGAGGGGAGGTTGCGGAGTGATCATAATCTTGATGATCGGTAAAAGGAGATAAAGTATATTCAATGAAGCGTTCGTCCTTGACACCATATTCAAAAAGGGGAAAGGGTTATTTCCATTGAAGGTCATATCAAAAGAGATGAGGAATTACTTGAGGGAGACTCAAGGTGATGAACAAGAGGGGAAGGGAAAGGGGAGGGCGAAGTGTCATATTCGATGGGATTTCCTTCTCCACAATTTAGAGGCTCAAGTGATTTGAATACATAGCCATGAGGTGTGTAGGTGGGATTCTCATTGCTTTCCTCATTATAAGCATCAAAGATTGGGCTTTCGTTAAAAGGAGAATCAATCATTTCCAACTGTCCTTCTTCATGCAAGGGAAAATAATAATACTCTTTCCCAAAGGTATCGATGGATATGTCATTGCAAGTAATGTTCGGGATAAAGGAAGAACCAATCTCAATCTCATCTTCCCTGTCAGTATCATAAATTGGAGCACAATCAAATTGGGGCCCAACAATTTCCCACTTCTCCTTTTTAATGAGGAAATAATCTCCCAATGTCACTTTCCAAGGAGCTTATGGGATCACCTTCCTCAAGGTTTTCAAAAGGGAATTCATCAAGAGTGATATCCTTGAGAAAGGTAAAGTTAGTCTCGGCCCTACTTTCCATAAATTCATTCTCCTCAACAAATGTACTCTCAAAATCATCCTGTCCATCCTGCAGCCCCGACGAGGACTCATCTTCCTGCTCATCATCGAGATCCTCAAGGTCATCTTCATCTTGGTTGGTCGATAAGCGAGACCTATCTTCTTCTCTCTTCTCTTGAAGAATAATGGCTAAGGTATTTGTTACATGATTTTGGTAGTATGCTTCCAGGAGGAGAGCATTAGTAGGGTTCTCCTTATATTCACATTTCATCTTATGAAGCTTCACTTCTTCATCATATAAGCAAGAGAAAACTTCATTAGAATTATATTCCCTTACTACCTCCCTGCATGACCTACTATATTCATCCATTCGTTCTTGCGTGACTTGGAGGCTTTTGGGATCCACCTCTTCGTCATCCCCAAAGGAGGTAATCCTTTCCATATTAATGAGGTTATCCAAAATATTCATGACACAAGTTATGTGAGCAAGGTCAAGGAGACGACTAGTATCCTCTTCGTAAGCACACATTACTATGTCGAGTTGTACTTCTTGCAACCATAAAAACTTGAGCATGAATTCCATATCCATGCTCTCCAACATATTTTGAAAAGTTCGTGCATGTTCGACAACTTTCTTTTGCAGCTCTTGAATATCTTGGTTATTGAGTTTTTCAAATATAGGACCAAGAGAAATCTCCATCCTCTATGATTTTGCATATTAAGATTATAATGGAGTCGTCAGGGTGAATTGAGGTGCCTTGATAGATGCTTGCTTCACCCTACAAGCATTAACTTCAAAGCTCAATGAAGAACTAGGGCTTTATTCTTCCAGTGGAGTCGCCAATAATGATATGTCAATATGTCATACGGGAAACAAAACACACGTCTCATGTCCCTGACAACGGTGCCATAAATGTTACCACTCAAACCAATGGGGGATCTAAAAGGGGTTCCTAAGAGGGCAACTACTAGGTTAAGGGTAACGATGGAGGCTTAGCCCACTGTCACCACTACTAAGTCTCCATGCTCTTTATGGACTTTCACCGATGGGAGGAGTCCCGATAGTGTAGGGATCACTTGTAAAGTATATGTCAATGGATAGGTGGAAAGTGACCCTGGAAACCCTTTCCCAAGGATGGAGTGAAGAATGGCACTTGCTTGCTCTTTAAGCAAGGGAGTTGGTCCTCCATGGGTAAGGGGTGAGGATTGGAGGGTTGAGGGAGAAGGAATAGGGTTATTAACGAGGTTTTCAATCCCTATAATCCTTAGGAAACTTGGATTCCCAAATGGTTCTTGAGAGATAATCTTTATTGAGAAGGACCACATGGGTACAAGTGGACCCAGTCCAGGTTCGAGAATGGAATGTAGCAACCAGTGATGTTCCTATCCTAGACAAGGTGAAAGGAAGGGACCAAACAAGAATATTTACTTCAAAAGGTTGAATTGATCCTGTTGAGGTCTAGCCTTGGGGATGCCTAGGCAAAATTCGATCCTAGAGATAGGGCTTGGGATTCCTGGAGATTCCATTGTTAGAGTTGCCTAAAATTTGGAGGAGAGGGAGGGGACCCACCAACGCAGTACCCTGTAGGAGATTGAAAATTTTCCTTGGGTCAATTCTTTGGAAATTGATGCCCTAGGTGACCTAATGGGGCTAGAACTAGGGAAAAGGGGTAAAAAGGGTTAAAATTATCACCCTTTTGTAAAATTTTCTGTTTCCCACCCCGGTTTTCAGTTTCACCTTATTTCTCCCATATAGTTAAATGCCCTTTCCCATAACCATACATTCAACAAGCTGGAAAAAATAAATATTGCTGAAAACACAAATTCTGGAAATTTTACAGAATGCTGGAAATTGCAGAAATAAAAATCAGCAGTAATAAACAGCCATTAAAACACATTTGAACACTGATATTTTTGGTTAATGTGACCCTGGAAAAACCCCCTACAACTCTTGGGGAAAACCAGTTTGAGAGCTCTTCTTTATTTCTGGAAAATGCCTTTTTACAGTAGGAGAAATGTTCAGCAAAAAATCAACAAACAGACTTTTACAACTTATCTCAGCCTTGCTGAAACACGGTTGCTGTTACACCGTTGCTGTTGCTGTTACACCGCGGCTGTTGCTGAAACACCGCTTTCAGCTGCTGAAACTCCGCTTTGCTGAAACTCCACTTTCAGCTGCTGAAACTCCGCTTTGCTGAAACTCCACTTTCAGCTGCTGAAACTCCGCTTTGCTGAAACTCCGCTTTCAGCTGCTCAGAAATCTCCCTTGCTCTCTTGCTCTCCTTCTCTCAATCTGCTCATGAAAGAATGAATGATCTTTTTCCTCATTTTCCTCCCTTAACCCAACCCTAAGTGACTTTTGGGTGATCCCTAAATCCAATGGCTGAAATAGATTTAGATCAATGGCTGAGATTAAATGCTCATTTAAATCTCACTTTCTATTTTTTAATTCACCCCACTTTAATAAAGACCCACTTAGTCATTTATTTCCAAAGTCACTTTTCCTTTCTAATTTTTCATTGACTTTATAAAAGTCACTTTAAAATTAGACTTAGTAACTTTATCACTTAAAGTCACTTTTAAATTAGATTTAACTTTATAAAAATTATAAAGTTACTTTAGGAGAAAAATTAAATTCTTTTGGACACTTTTCCCTAGGCCAAAGATCAAAGCCTAAGGGAACCACCTGTCCTCCGGTACCAAATTTCAACACTCCTTCTTACCGAGGAAGGTGTTCCTCACCACACCCATCTTGTCTCTGAAGTAGACATGCTTGCCCCGTGGTAAGGCTTTGGTAAGAATATCTGCAACCTGCTCATCAGTGGAAATATACTCAAGCTTCACAGCTCCCTTCTGAACATGGTCTCTGATGAAATGATCTCTGATCCCGATATGCTTTGACCTGTCATGAAATACTGGATTCTCCGTGAGTTTAATGCAACTCTGATTATCACAGTAAATCACTGAAGGTCTCAACGGCTGACCAAATAAGCCAAACAACATCTTGCGAAGCCAGATGGCCTCACAACTAGCTAGACTGGCTGCCATATACTCTGCTTCCGCTGAACTCAGTGCTACTGACTGCTGCTTCCGGCTGAACCATGACACTACTGCTGAACCCAACCCAAAACAGCACCCTGAAGTGCTCTTCCTATCAGAAGCACAACCTGCCCAATCAGAATCAGTGTATCCTGCCAATCTCACTCCATCTCCCTGCCTGTAGTCCAGACCATAATCCACTGTCCCCTGCAAGTACCGCAAAATGTGTTTTGCAGCCACCCAGTGAACTTTCCTAGGCTCACACATAAACTGACTCATCGTGTTGACTGCAAAACAGATATCTGGTCTGGTGTTGACCAAATACATCAAGGAACCAATCAGCTGCCTGTACAATGTGGGATCCACCAACTCGGAATCCGAAGCATGAAGCTTCTTCCAGTTGGTGATCATCGGTGTCGACATGGGTCTACAATCCTCCATGTGGAATCTGCTAAGGATGTCCACAATATACTTCCCCTGCCCCAGGAAGAAATGCCCCTCCTCCTGCCACACCTCCAAACCCAAAAAGTAATGCATCAAGCCGATGTCCTTCATCTCAAACTCCGCCGCAAGATCTCTCTTGCAGTGCTCTATGAGTCTCTCTGCACCTGTAATGATCAAGTCATCCACATACAGCACCAGAATGAGAGGCTCCTCACCAATCACAATAAAGTAAAGGTTCGGATCTGCCTCACTCTTTGTGAAACCCATCCCCTGCAAGTATGCATCTATCCTGGAGTACCAAGCTCTGGGAGCTTGCTTCAGGCCATAAAGGGCCTTCTTCAATCTGCACACATGGGACTCCTTCCCATGCACCTCAAAGCCCTGTGGCTGCTCAATGTACACCTCCTCCTGTATGAAGCCATTGAGAAATGCGGTCTTCACATCCATCTGGTGGATCTTCCAACCCATCTCTGCTGCTATCGATATAATGGAGCGGATCGAAGTATATCGAGCCACGGGAGCGAAGGTCTCCTCATAATCAACTCCCTCTACCTGGGAGAACCCTCTAGCCACAAACCTTGCTTTGAATTTCTCAATGCTGCCATCTGCAGCATGCTTTACCTTATAAAGCCATCTGGAAGTAACCACGGATTTGCCCTCAGGCCTCGGCACCACCTCCCAAACATCATTCTTCATGATAGAAGAATACTCCTCCTGCATGGCCTCTCTCCAGACCTGCTGGCTAGCTGCCTCCTCATAGCTAGAAGGCTCAGAGTCAAGGATGCTGGTAACCATCGCCATATAGCTACAAAATCTCTCAGGTGGTCTACTCTCTCTGACCGGCCTCTTCGGCTCAGCAACAGATGTGGCATCTCTCAAGGTGTCCTTAAGCCACTTGGGCTTCCTCTTCCCTGAGCATGCTTCTCCCATAGGAGAATGAAACTCCTCCTCCTCATCCCCATCAGTAGCCTGAACTCCTGACTGTCTGTCTGCTGTCCTCCTGCCTGCACCTGAACCTGTAGAAGCTGAGGTACCGTGTGAACTGTCCATCAGTGGACTCCCTAGTGAACTGCTCTGTGAAGTGCTCTGCATGCTACCCGGAGCACCACCCCTCTGGCTCGGCGAGCCACTGCTCACTGATGGACCTGACATCCTCATAGATGTACCTCCGGATCCTCCTGATCCCTGCCCACTGGATCCCTGCGACTGACTCAACTGCTGCTGAGGGTCTGGCTGATCCAGATACTCTAACTCCCGTGACCTCCTAAAGGCCCTGTCCTCCTCGAACTTCACATCCCGTCTGACAACAACTTTCCTCTGTGCAGGAATGTAAATCCGAAAGGCCTTTGAGGTCTCACTGTAGCCCACAAAGATACCCTTCTCTGCGGTGGGCTCTAGTTTGGTCCTCTTCTCCTTGGTTATATAGGAGTATGTAATGCATCCAAAGATATGAAGATGACCAAGATCAGGCTTCTTCCCAGAGAAAGCCTCCTCCGGAGTCATGTGCCCCAAGGCACGATGCGGACTCCTGTTCTGCAAGTAAACAGCTGTGTTGCAGGCCTCTGCCCACAAGAACAATGGCAACCCCTGATCATGTAACATGGCTTTGGCAGCCCCTATGATGGATCTGTTCTTCCTCTCCGCAACCCCGTTCTGCTGGGGGTTGTAAGGAACAGTGAACTCCCTCCTGATGCCTGCCTCCGCACAATAGTCAACAAACTCTCCAAGGGTGTACTCTCCTCCATTGTCCGACCTCAGGGACTTGATCTTCCGACCTGTCTGTGTCTCCACAAGAGCTCTGAACTCCTGAAACCGCTTGAAGACCTCACTCTTGGTCTTCAAGAAATAAATCCAGGTCCTCCTGGAGTGATCATCAATGAATAGAACATAGTACTCATATCCACTCAAGGAAACATGAGACATCCGACCGCTCACATCAGAATGAATCAAATCAAGTATCCCAGTCGCTCTGCTGTCACTGCTGGGAAAAGGGGATTTGGCAAACTTGCCCATCGCACAACCTCTGCAAGTATCGAAGTGATCAGTACTGAAATCTGGCACACCTGTAGTGATCTCCCGCAATGTCCTCAAGGCTCCATGAGACATGTGCCCCATCCTGCGGTGCCAAATCTCACACAGCTCATAACTGCTAGCTCTGCTGTCGGTACTACAACTCAATGCCAAAGGGGGCTGGAATGCAAACTTGTACACCTTTGCATGGCGTACACCTATCACTCTAGCTGAATCAGCTGGAGAGCCCCTGGGATACATCAACACCTGTCCTTCCCTGAACAGTACCTCATATCCTCTGTCCTCCAAAGCTGAGACGGATATGAGGTTCTTCCTCATCCCTGGCACATAAAGAACCTCTGACACATTCAAGGGAGGTTTGGACTCCCTCTGAAATGTCACTGTCCCCACCCCGACTGCTCTAACAACTCTGTCATCACCGAGTACTACCTCAATATCAGTGCCACTCTCTGAAAGCTCTGAGAAGTACTCCCGGACTCCTGTCATGTGACGTGAAGCCCCACTGTCCACATACCAGATACCTGTAGATGCTCCGCTAATCGAGGGAAAAGCATGCTCCCTCTGAACCTGTGTGGCAGGTGATCCTGCACTAGAGGACACACATGTAGTGAACGCAAACTCCCGGTCAAAACGACCTGCAAAGTCCTCAATCTCAGCTGACGCTGCCACATCCTGGGTCTTCCCCTTCTTCTTCTTCTTCTCCGGACACACAACTGCATAGTGTCCCATCTTCTGACAATTCCAACACTTCACTTTGGAATAGTCCTTTTGTGAGTTACCCTGTTTACCTTTACCTTTGCCTTTGCCTCCACCACCGCTTGTGGAAGCCTGCTTCTTCCCTTTGCCTTTCTTGCCTCCTGCCACCAGTGCTACGTCCTCATCCTGCTCAACTGGCTTGGCTGCCCCAAGCTGTCCTTTCCTGATCTCTGTCTGAATACAATCATCCCAAAACCTCTCCCATGTGGGAAGGGTCTCACGTGCACAAACCCCATCAGCAAAGTTCAACCATGAACGGGGGAGGCCATTCACTGCAATACGCACCAACTCAGTGGATGGAATGGCCTCTCCAATCGCTGCCAACTCATCTCTCACATTGGTAATCTTTGTGAGATATCCAGCTGCACTATCATTCCCCATCTTAATGTTCTTCAGCTTCTCCTTCAGGACCATCTTCCGGTTCTCATTGGTACTCTGGTAGAGATTGGACAATGCTGTCCACATCTCATGGGCATTGCTCTTTCCTCTCACATGAGGAATGCAATGGTCTTTGATTCCGTCTAGAATCAGCCTCTTACCCTTGTTGTTCTTTTTATTATAAGCTGCCAACTGAGTAACATCAGTAGGCACAACAACAGGGTGTTGTGCTGTATGCACCATGATATCCCAGACTTCTGCCTCCTCAAAGATACTCTGCATTCTCTCCTTCCAAACGCTGTAATTTGTATGCCCATCCAACCTATCCTCCACCCTCAATCCCAATGACATCTTGCTGTCCTAAAACTGAAAAATAGCACTGCTGTGGTAAAGATAAACCTGCTGTTTATGAAAAATCAGCTTGCTGGAATTTTCTGAGTGAAAAAATCAGCAGCTGTATTTTTCCTCTTTTGCTGTCCCAAACTGCCCTTCAGCACTCAAGCTCTGATACCATGTAAAATTTTCTGTTTCCCACCCCGGTTTTCAGTTTCACCTTATTTCTCCCATATAGTTAAATGCCCTTTCCCATAACCATACATTCAACAAGCTGGAAAAAATAAATATTGCTGAAAACACAAATTCTGGAAATTTTACAGAATGCTGGAAATTGCAGAAATAAAAATCAGCAGTAATAAACAGCCATTAAAACACATTTGAACACTGATATTTTTGGTTAATGTGACCCTGGAAAAACCCCCTACAACTCTTGGGGAAAACCAGTTTGAGAGCTCTTCTTTATTTCTGGAAAATGCCTTTTTACAGTAGGAGAAATGTTCAGCAAAAAATCAACAAACAGACTTTTACAACTTATCTCAGCCTTGCTGAAACACGGTTGCTGTTACACCGTTGCTGTTGCTGTTACACCGCGGCTGTTGCTGAAACACCGCTTTCAGCTGCTGAAACTCCGCTTTGCTGAAACTCCACTTTCAGCTGCTGAAACTCCGCTTTGCTGAAACTCCACTTTCAGCTGCTGAAACTCCGCTTTGCTGAAACTCCGCTTTCAGCTGCTCAGAAATCTCCCTTGCTCTCTTGCTCTCCTTCTCTCAATCTGCTCATGAAAGAATGAATGATCTTTTTCCTCCTTTTCCTCCCTTAACCCAACCCTAAGTGACTTTTGGGTGATCCCTAAATCCAATGGCTGAAATAGATTTAGATCAATGGCTGAGATTAAATGCTCATTTAAATCTCACTTTCTATTTTTTAATTCACCCCACTTTAATAAAGACCCACTTAGTCATTTATTTCCAAAGTCACTTTTCCTTTCTAATTTTTCATTGACTTTATAAAAGTCACTTTAAAATTAGACTTAGTAACTTTATCACTTAAAGTCACTTTTAAATTAGATTTAACTTTATAAAAATTATAAAGTTACTTTAGGAGAAAAATTAAATTCTTTTGGACACTTTTCCCTAGGCCAAAGATCAAAGCCTAAGGGAACCACCTGTCCTCCGGTACCAAATTTCAACACCTTTTTGAGGGATTAGTGCCTAATTCACTTGGGGACATGGAGTCAAGGATGATGATGAGTAAGAACTTGGTTTCTTGATCAAGAAGGCCCGGAAAGTCAACTTCATCCAATGTTGAGAGAAAGAGAAGAAAAGTGACCTTCAAGCATTTATACTTCAAAGCAAATGATGCAAGCTTATCGAGACAAATAATCTCTAGGACATTTCATTCATATAACATTGGCCCATACATTAAATTAGCTAAAATATGCTTAATTCCACATTTCAATTATCCAGCAATTAGCCCTAATTTTAGTGGTATGCAGCAACAAGAATAACAACGTCAAAATTAACTTACAATGTAATAGAATATATCCAACCAACATTTCCTTTGCAAGACAAAGCTCCAATACAAGAAAAATAGCCGACATCCATACGTCAAAATTCATCCATCTCCAAAAAATATCCCGCAAGGAAAAAATGCAGATTAGAGAGATCCCAAGTCAAGTGATGATCCAAATGAATGTATCTAACATCAATATATAGCCTCCTAAGGAGTTCGAATTAGCCTATGAGCCTACATTAGCCCCTAATGATAAAATAATACGCAAATAAAACCCCCATTGGTGACAAGCCCAACAAACTAGCTCACAAGTGTAAAAAAAAGCCTCACAAGGGGTCGAATAATAATATGTACATGTCGTGGGGCCCTCCAAAGGCCTAATAATGTCTTGAAGTGCCATACTGAGGAATAAATTCCTTGGAATATGATGGACAAGGGGGTGGCCCCTTGTTCTCCAAGTAGTAGACCTATGGTGCTCCCATTGGGTCTGAGGGCACATAAATGATCCCATGGGTCTTCATATGAATCAAAGATGCCTGTAGATCCTCTGCAAGGGTTCGAGTGGTGGAATGAATGCTGCCATGACATCGTACAAGTCCTGGGACACGTGCCAAGAGTGTTTGGCTCCTATGGGGGTCTGTTGGGCATAATGTACCAAGCATATCACCATCATCCCAAAAGTGGATTGCTAGTAGTGTCTGAGCATCAATGAAGATTTGTGGAATGTTTTTTATTGTTGTGGAGGCCAATGGCTCTATTTGCATACCCTTTATGTGCCAATGTAGGCCTGTGGATTTAGGATCCCCTATAGGGAGACTAAACCCAAATGGAAACCACATGTAATCCTGCATAAGATCCAATGCATCCCCTAGGCTTCCAGTACAACCACTCATTAAAGTAATCGGGTAAAAAGAGTTTACAAATCATGGATAACAACGTGGGCACTTCATAATGGCATGCCCTTTCGTAGTGGGTTTTGGCATGTGCTAGTGTCTCCAAGCTCCAAAGGGGGTTAACCAAGTACCTTATTAGGTGGTTTCAACGCTTGAAGGGGACAGTATGTCTAAGGTACATCCCTCTAATTGGGGTGGCAAGTGATAAATAAGTGGAATGGAATAGGGAATGAGAGGGGCAACCCTGGGCCACATATTGGGGCATATGGGTAGTTGGATAAGGGGAAGCCCACACCTGGGTATGTAATGTGTAGGAGGGAGAAATTGTGGTACATGAGATGGCCCGACCTTGATTTTTCCACCCTTCTTTATATGCCTTTTGCCTTTTATGAATTTTCTTTCATTAACTGCTCGGGGTTGAAAGGACAAGAGCATGATGTGTAAGATATAACAATGATTACCCCCATTTAGGTAGGGCGGTTCATTGTCCTCCAAGGGTTGGGACAATCATGGGTTCCTGACTGATAAAGGAGGCTCATCTAGGGCCTATGGAACTAGGGTGATGACCATGGATTGGGGTAGAGCTCATGTATTGGCTTTTGTCTACGTGGTAATTAGTTTTGCCCCGACCATATTTTGCGTTTTGTGGTACAATTTCCTGTTAAATGTTGCCAATTATGCTTTTTTCTTTTTCTTTTAGTTGCTTCAACCTCCGGGGCATCATTCTATGGCTGACCCAAGGTGGGGGCAAGGGGATAGTGAGGCCTTCCCTATGTGGAACTATGATGGAAATGTGGACCTAGGTGGGATATATGATGAATGGGGGTATAGTGAGTGGAAGGGGAGTGATATATGCGAATAAAGAAGTGGGACCATGCATCCAAAGTCGGGTTTTCCCAAGTAGTACCACCCTAGAATCAAATGGTCGATAAAGGAGATCCCACAGGGCTAAGATCCAAGGGTAACATCCAAAAGAGATCAAGGGGACAAGAGCACAAACTAAGCCCACCCTTTCTGCCAAATCCCCCCATCAATCCACACTCAAAAATACCCATAAGAAGTAAACCCAATACTCAATTACCAAATGACAGGACATACCTTTAGATTCGAGAGGCCCAGCTTCAAACATACGATCAATACAGGTGGGTGAGGGACCACACGGCTGGCTCAGGTGGCAGAGAAATGACACAACGAGCTAGCAGGAGGTTGCAAGGGGCTGCCGGCTGCCGGCTGAAGTCCATCATGGAGAAAAAATTCCCTTGGGGATATCACCCACAAAGTGGTGTGTAACAGCCCCAGTTTGGACTAGGAACAAGGCCTTCCATCAAATTGCTGCGGGATTCCAAGGATCTTCAGCTGTGCTGCTGAGACAAGAAAGGCCCATGAAAATGCAAAATGAACCATGCATTCTCAAGGGGGTAACTGTCTCCACTGAAAAATTATACGTTAGGTAATTGCCATTAGGCTGTCAAAAGTATTGGATTTCTTTATGATAGATGTCTAGTCATCTTTAAATATTTAGGAAGCAAGTCTTTCGTTATAGTTCTTATTAACAGTCTGCCTATGGGTATAGTCCTTAGTTCCTTAAATATTCCAAGCTATTCCGTCTACAATTGCTATATATTTTATTTGGCCTATAATGACATTACGTCCATGTTCTTTGCTATCTCACCAATATAGTTGGCTATGTTCTTACCTAGAGATTCAACATGCCTACACTTTATGGTCGCTTCATAATCATCTAGTGTCCATTGCATTTATTGCCTTTACCAACTTACCTGATGAGAGTGATGATATACCAACCAACTTGATATGAATTACGAAACAAAATATGTATTGTGCAGTTTTTGTAGACTATGGAATAGAAATCAATTCGAATCATACAGGCATTTTCTAGGGTATGAAACAACGTCATTAATGTTGTTGGAATTAGCAAATAGTATGTACTTGTCCACAAATGGATACAAGAACTGCTGCACGTTCTGGCAACTAGTTGGATTCTTATTATACTGTTCAATTTTTGTGCAATTATGTTGTAAAGGTATGAATGTCACAGAAACCTAGCAGGTGTAGCTTCTTAGTTACCGATATTTATATTTTAAGCAAAAGAAATAGGGGAGCATTAGGATTGCTGTATCTCCCAACAAACCATATTCGATTCATCTCTAAATAATTTGTTTATGGTCTAAAATTTTCAATTTTTTATAATATGTATAAATCGTTGCAGCATCTAAAGTGGACTTTGCACCTTTTTATTTTGTTGAGGTGATGTTTATTTATTGCTGTGCAAGTGTACCAATGCCTAGACTCATCAGTTTTTCTTTATTTCTTTGTCATTGGTAAAATAAGTAATTATCATCCTTACAAGGAGGTCTTATATCTGGTTGTTTGACTACCTTTTGCAGAGCCCTCAGTAATGGTTGTAGATGTGGAAGCTGAAGTGAAAGATAAAGAGTGAGTGGGATAAATCCATAGGTTAGTCCCTTATGCCTTCATATAATATATTGATAGATTTCAGAGTATCAATCTCTTGAATATTAAACATCATTAGTAATTATTTATAATTTTCTCATATCTTATGGAATTTGTAATTCTCACGAGTATTTATGACAAAATGCAGTGTAAATGCAGTTGACTATTGCATATCCTTTTATCTTGAAAATGCCATGACTGTCGGTTTTCTTCCGCATGCGATTATTTGGTATTAATGTAATATAACCCTTTTCAGTATAGTATTAAGATTGTGTCCTACATAATGAATCTTGCAATATATAAGTGAAAAACGTAATTTTTTTTCTTGGGGCCTTGCCACAGTTATTCCATATTCTTGTCCATCAGTTGCTATAGTTCAAGTCTAAGTTGCAGCATGGACCTTATTTATAACACTTCACAACTTTTCCTGGCACATTTGTCATACAAGTTTAAATGCTTGGTTCACAATTTTATTTTTGTTAGAGAATTAGAAACTATATGTTGCACTTTTATCTTTTGCATTACATGCTTTTGTCTTTGGTACTTGGAACTGCTTATAGAAATAGGTTATAGAGAAGACATCATTAGTGCAGATTAGTTTCCTTTTGGCAAAGGGACACTACTTGTTTATGAAGACCTCTAGCGTTTCCTATTGCAATGCAAACAATCAACAAGGATTCATACCCCTAGAGCTTATACTTTGTATGGTATGTGCAAGCCTCCATAGCAGGGACAACAGGGGTATGAACTATGCTGTACACCATCTATCAGTTACACCAACATAACCTGATAGTTGCAACTGGAGTTATTTGTCTTGCAAATTATCTTCAAGAAGTTAAGTTTCTAATAATGAGCATATGTTGCACATAATTCCAGGTGGTTGATTGGCAAAAGTCACCGCCTCGCCTGATTATGGAAATTTGGCACTCAGCTCTATTATTAAAGGGAGAGAATATGGTGAGCGAGATGCTGAAGTACGAGAGGTAGTAGATTGTGTTACATGTAATATTATGCATCTAATATGTAAAAGATTATCCTGGAACAAGGTGGTAATCTCCATGTGATTAGGAAAAACTTATAAAGCTATTTGGAGTATGGACAATTTTCATGTCAATGACTATACATGTGGTAATCTTGATTATTGAATGAAAATATTCATCATCATAATCCCTAAGAAGTTATTCCTTGCAGTGGTCCATTAAGTTGAATTACACTGTGAATAAGGTACGATGGTTTAGTGGAGTTCTATGTTGGGCATGTGGTTGTTAGAAACGATAATTAGTTATATTTATTTTTATTTTAACTACCAGGTAGGCCTGTCCCCAGGATTTTGTATATATGGCATATACATTGCTGATGAGTGATGTTGGATATTTGCTAGTCTATTGGAAATAAACTTGAGGGAAGAACAGTGCTTGTGCAGAAGGCCACACTTCCTAGATGATGTGGTAAAGGGCTCTTGAGGCACCAAGGTTGTTGTGCATAAGCTATATGGTAAAATAGTGAAGTTGCCATTGTGCTATATTCCAATTTCTAGGGTATAGTTTGTTAAAATTTACAGTGCACATATTTATAGAGATGATAGAAGGAAAATTAAAGATATATTTTATAAATAGTGTTGCAACATTTCATAGCCCATAAATCATTATATGGACATTTATACCGTTGCTAGTTTACCAAAACCTTAGTTGCAAATATAACATTACATTCACCATGAGTGGCATAAATATTAATGACTCCCAAGAATGATGTTAACAAGTGTTACATGTCTAATGCCTTTTTGACCCCCACCTCACCAAAAAATACAAAAAATGTAAATTTAACAACCCAAATGTTTCACCAATACATTTTGTGACCACAAACTTTTGTTGATATAAAAACATCGTACGAGTCCCTTATGGAATCAAATATTGACTAAGTCCATGTAACATTCTTAAATATGTATTATGTGTATACTAATTATTAAAGCCATGGTTAATATGTTAATTAGTAGCCACACTTCCCTAGGTCATTGTTACCCATCGAGCCACCACCAGTTGGTAACCCCTATAGGAGAAATTTTCTCCTAGTTTTGTCTTCGGCCGACAACCAACAGCCCCTTGCAGCCATGTGATAGCTCGATGTGCTACCGTTCTCTGCCACCTGAGCCAACGATTGAGCCCTCTCTCATCTGTCATGATCGTATGTTTGAAGGTGGGCCGTCCAACCCCAAAGGCATGATTTTTTATTATGTAATTGTGTGTTTATGCTTGCTTTTATTGGGCACACTTGGGCATGGATTAGTGGGGGGACTTGGAGGAAAGAAAGGGCCTTTGATTGTACTCTTGTTTCCTTACCTCAATTCGCGGGTTAATCTTGTATCCTAGTCCTGTGGGATCTCTTTATTGGCTACTAGCTTTAGGAGTGGCACTACATGGGAAATCCCGGTTGTGGTTGCGTGGTCCCACTTCCTGATACCATACATCTCACTCCCCTCCGCTCATTACAAGCCCTTTTCACATTTTCCCCATTTGGGGCCACATTTGTCCATTGTGTCCACAAGAGGTTAGCCTTGCCTTCCCCTTGTCCACACCTTGGGTCAGGCCTAGAACAATGGCTCGGAGGTTGATGCAACTAAAAGGAAAGATAAAAGCATAAGATGGCCAAATGCAATAGGAAATGTACCACAAAATGCAAAAGATGGCCAGGACAATAAAATTTAGCACATGAGAAAAAACTAAACATGAGCTTTATCCCCTGTCATTGTAGCCATCACCTTGGTTCCTACCCCTGTGAATGCCCCTTGCATCATTAAGGAATCCATGATTGTCCCAACCCCTGGTGGGTGATGAAATGCCATACCGTAAGAGGGTAACCACCGCTTTATTTGACACATCACACTCTCGTCCCCTTGAGCCCTTAGCAGTGAAATGAAGAAAAATCAATAAAAATGAATAGAAGTCAAAAGGCATATGAAGAATGGTGGAAAAAACAAAGGTCGGGTAACTAATGTATCACGATTGCTCCCTCCTACATTCATACACCCAAGGTATGGGCTCCCTAATCATAGCTACCCTTGTACCATGGCATGTGGCTTGGAGCATTCTCTTTGCCCCCCCACTCCATTCCATCACTATTTCACATGACTCTTTCCATTTGATGGATGTACCATGGACCTGTCATTCCCTTAGAGGTTGAAACCACCTAATAGGGTCCTTCATTAACCTTGCTTGTCGGGGAAGGTAAGACTAATACATGTTCAAAGCCCATTTGAAAGGGAAAGCCACTATGAAGTGTCCACTTCTGGCCTTAATTAGTAAGATTATCTACTCAATTGCACTAATGAACCATTGTATTGGAAGGTGAGGAGACGCATTGGATCTTATACAAGATTGCAGGTAGGTTTTCATCTTGGAATTGGCCTCCCTATATGGGATCCAAGCCCTCCAGATCATCACAATGACATTTACAGGGTGAACGTTGAGAGCCATGGGCCTCTAGCCATGTAGAGCATTGATTGCCATGCCATGCGCTTCTTCAACACCACCACTTGCTTGTTCGTGCCTTAGTTATATAAAGATGATGATGCACTTGGACTACTTTTCCAATTGGCCACACATTGCACCCAACACTTAACAGCTGATCTGGGACCTAGAGGAGGTTATGTCTTTCCTAGGGAGACATGTGAGGGCATGTG
Source organism: Pinus tabuliformis (assembly GCA_031772625.1). NCBI lineage: Eukaryota > Viridiplantae > Streptophyta > Pinopsida > Pinales > Pinaceae > Pinus > Pinus tabuliformis. Next base: position 1,080,124,352 of record CM062807.1, on the reverse strand, counting down.
TCATATTCTAGCCCTCATTGATGGATCATTGGCTTGATTATGAGCCACGTGGAGACCCATGAGACCCATTTGGAGCCCACAGAGCCCAAATTGGCTTTTGGAGATGTTTTGCAACATTTGGACGGCACCCCCCTCTTCTTCATTATTTTTGAGGCCCTCAGTCTCATATTTAGCACATGAGGCCTCAACCCAGCCCTTCTAGGCCTCCACGTTATCCTTGCGTGGGATTAAAAAGGCTTGTTCGATTTAGTTTTTGAGCTATCATGGTTGGCTTGTAACTATGGATTGGTTACTAGACATTTTAGGCATTGGAGGGGTTTTGACTTTTCATTTTTGAACTCATAACTCATGTATAAATAGATGAGACCTATTCTCATTCTATCCATCACACTTTGGGTTTTCAATCTCTCTTATTGAGAATTTTGGACGTGCAATTAGTGGTTGGATTTGGATGATGTAAATGCATTTTGATGTTTGAAAAACTTTGCTATCTCTCCTGGAGCTTCTTTTTGGCCTCTGATGGATGGATATATTCTTCATTGTCTTGTAAGTGATGTTTAATGCTATATTTTGATATTTGATTAATGTCTAATGCATGGAATGTCATCTCATGGTTTTTAATGTGCCCTAATTAATGAAATTTGGTCTTAACATTGGACATTATTGGGAAATTTGCATGTGTTACTAGGGATAATGAATGAATGAATGAATGTACCTAGAGGTTCTATTGCATTTTACACCTGTTGACCACTATGTGTCAACGACCCATAGCAATACACCCCCTTTTTTCGCAAAAAGGGATAACGCTTGATCAACGTGTCCATGCCGTTCGACTATCATCATCATCCTAATCATGTTATATTGTAAACCCTTTCTGCATGTGTAAATTGTAAATAATCTCAGCAAATCCGTGTCATGTATGTAATTGGCTAGGTAAACCTAATTTTTTGATGACGATCTACATTCCGAAAGGTTTTTTATCTCATCGATCCATGGTTGACAGAGTTTTCCTTCAGCCTTACCCCAAAGCCGGAATGGATTTTGTCACCAGAGTGTTAGGGGAGTCCTAGTGTGCTAGATCGAGTCTATGTAAAAGTGATTTGGGAATAATCCTAACTATTTGGTTAGGTTATTTTCTTACAAATTGCTTGATCTGCTAGATTATACTTGTGTCACAGAAATGGGTAGTCTATGAGGGTCTTGTTCAAATGGGTTCCCCCCTTGAGATGCAAAAATGTAAAAATCATGATGTAAAATGTCTTGAGGTTAGAAAAATAATTTATCCCCTCATAGGTCCTAGGTCCTAGGTAAATTTAAATATTCCAAAGGTAAAATTCGTGGGTCCTTTAAAAAATTAAATCTTAACTGGTCTAGGGACTAAGGTTAGTTGATTATTTTGCTAAATTTTATGTCTTAGGTCCTTGGGGTTAAGTCAAAGTCAAAGTTTTGAGGAAATAAATGCAAAATTTTATTATTTGAATATATTAAAATGTATTTAATTGAAAAATTCGACATTTCGTCAATATTTAAAATTTCAACGAATGAGATTAAAAGAAATTTTGATCCTTATCAACGGTCGAGATCGCTTTGACAAGGATCACTCGAATTAGTTGTTGGGAAATTTCTCTTTAAATAGGGGGTCATTTGTCAGTTGAGATCATCCGGTCTTTTGATCATGTACTAAGTGAAAAGCTCTCTCTTGTAATCTTTTTTATGAGCAATAAAGAAAGACTTTGGGGTTAACTTCTGTTGGTGTTACTCTTCATGGAAATGCTGTAAGATGTATTATTTTCATGCATATATTTCTTTTTGGCCATCGATATAGCTTTCTGAAGAGCGATTTGAGTACAGGTATTTTGCTCAGTCGCTAGAGTTTGAATGGTAATTTAAGTTTTGAATATAATAGCAGGCATCTCTATTAAATCTGAATTTTATTATCGTTTTCTTGTTTTATGTTGACGACTGAATTGAGTTTTGCAGGAAAATCCTTGATTATTAGATCATCGGTCGTTCGGAGAAGTTCTTCGCTGAACCAGCCAACTCCCGATCCACATTTCTTGAAGAGCCTAGCTTGATTTTTATCCCGGGCTTATCATAAGATATTTTTATGCGTGATGCATGAAGGGTTTTGTTGTGGCCAGCAACAACCCCCCTTCTTATTTAGTGTTATTACTAATACTAAATAAGTGGGGACCCTTGGTCAAAATTAAAAAAAATCAATTAGTGCTTGTATTTCCTTTTTCAATAAAACTTACCGTCAAAAAATTAAGAAAATACCTTTGAAAAATCTAAAAAAGCTTAAGTTTTATGATAAAGTAGAATTATTCCTTAGGAAATATCGCATCGCAAAAGGATAATAGGGTACATCCTTGAAAGTTGAATTCTAAAACTGCGAGATTGCGATACGGAACTACAAACATATGTCGCATCGCATGCATCAAAGACCGCTTACGTTGAAAAACTTTAAACTACCGATATGTGATGGCGCATATCGCAAATCGCATTTTGCAGAAAACAGATTAACGAAAATTGTCATATGCCACGCTCCTGCGAAATTGCGATAATGCAATATTGCGATATTCCAATTTTGCGATTGAGTGACAATGCGATATTATGAATTTACGATATAGCAAGCAAGCGATGTGGTGATTCTGCGATGTTGCGATCTTGCGAAGCAAATCGCAAAATCGCTTCATCGCAGATCTTTCGGGCTCGTTGTTCAAAAACGTATTTTCCATAAACCGAGACCTAGTTATGCGCTTTAATGCTAAATAATGAGTTAGTTGCCGAATGAAATAGGGTTTTGTGCTTATCAAGAAGTCATTTCACGTAAGGTGGTATACTTTATATGTCTTCAACATTTAAGACTTTCTCGTCACCTTTTCTTATCATTATTCTCACTTCACTTGTAAATTGCAGGAACAAAGAGCAGAGAACGATACAAAGCAGTACGCAGAATACTATGGGAAAGAAAGGCAAAGCCCTGAGCTCTGAAGAGAAAGAAATGGCGCTCTTGTATACAGACACCGCCTGTAACAGAGACGTTGGTATTGCTACATGGGAAGGCATGTACAATCTACTTGAGGAAGAGAATCCCAGAGTAATGGAAGTCAAGGCTACTGCAGGTTCACATAGTTCTTCTGAGGCGTCCATCACAGAACTGGTTTGTTCATTCTTACACAGGATGGTGGCGAGGCCCAAAATTCTTCCATACACAGAGGTACCGGACAACGCTCACATCACAAACAGACAATTTAAAACTCAGGGTCAAGAGCTTACAGAATCATTATTTTCACAAAAATTTGAGCTTTATATTCGCTAAAAGAAAATGCGCAAAGGGTGAAAAACGCACCAAGGAAGCTCGGATCAAGAAACGGAGGCAGTTTCCGATCGTTGGGCAAAACTTCTTGAAAAGGAAAGCTTCCGAGTGCTCAGTCACTTGTAAGCCCAGAAAATTGTAAAAAGAACGCTAGAAGTAAAAGAAGTGAAACTTAAAGCCACACAGCCAGTGGATGACTCTCAAGTGTATCATCAATTCTGCCAAGAAGATGGCGCCAGCTCTTGTCGATTCTGTTTTCGCAGCACAGCTAAAATCGAAAATCAGTCAGCCGATTCTTCTCAAACAGATGTTGAACGCGTGCGACTTCAAGGAGTAGATACATAAATAGTTAGTAATTTTAATTTTAGATTCAGTTTTAGTTTTAATTTTGTTTATTTTTTCCCAAAGTGAGGATGGTAATTTAAACCGCATCCTACATTTTTGTAATAAGTTATTTTAAGATTTAGTTAGTAGTATTTAAACCCTTCTCGTGCATTTAGAGAAGGGTCCTGAAATTTGTCAAAAACTTATCCCCAAAACATGCACTTTTGTACCCTCTGTGGAGGTTTTGATGAATGAATGGAACATGATTTATTGATATCTGTGTTTAATATCTGCTACTGATGTTGCACTTCTGTACTACTAGTGGATGTTGGATTACGAAGGGATAAATCATTATCGCGTGAAGCTCATGAGTAGGACTAGTTATAAATGGTACTTCTATCTCTTAACTATTTTTGCCTTTGTGTTAAAAGTGATATTCAAGTTCAGTTGTTTATATATTGATGTGTGAATGATTGAGTTATCATTTGGCACTTTTGTATGGTGATAGCTATTTATGTTTAATGTATGAATAGCTTATTATGTGATATGCCTTTCACAACTGTTTCGTCTAACTTTTTATACGAAGTGGTTTATCTATATTGAATTCTTTTCTCATAACAGTTAAATGATCTTTATTATCAATTGTTATATGAAATCATTTTAGATCGCTTAACAAAAGGATTACACCCCGGGTTAGTGTAGACTTAGATATTTCTTCTTATTAGAATACCATTTACATGTTATTAGACTAGAGTTAGAGTTATAGCATCTCACTTAGGAACTTTTAGAAGGGAAATATCAATTCTTCACACACACACACATAAATTGGGAAACTGGTCCCATATCCCCAATCAGACCCACTATACCAAACGAAAAAGGAGCTGCTAACCAAGGTCTAGATTGGATGGGTATCCCCCTTGTTGTAGACCTGATTTTCGGGGCTTCAACAGGTTTCAAGCTTAGTACCTTCTCCAAAATTTAAAATTTTTTAATTTTTATGTGCTAAATTGTCAGATCTGGTTGTTGGGAGCTGCAAATCATCAGATCTGGGAGCGAAGTCGGACCCACACTCCCTAGATCTGATAGATCTGCCATTTATGTACATAGATTTGTAATTTTTTTTATTTTTCTGACTTAGGGTTTCTGGGGTTTCATTTATTTTTGCATTTTCGGGTTCTAACTATTTATGTTTTCAGGTACATGTTGCAGATCCGAAGCTGAAGGTTGTGCAGAGTCCAGATCTAGGCCCCAACGAGTAAGATCTGGATCTCTGAAGGTCCATTAGCATCATTTTTTTCAGGGAATTAATTTAGTTTTCAGATCTGGAATTTTAGTGAGGGTTTCAGGGTCAAATTTGAAGTAGATGGATTTGATATTTTAATTAAATCTGGAAAATCTTTAAGGGTTTCATTATTAAAGCAGAAGAATTCAACATTTTGAATAAGATTCTCGGGTTTTGGGCTATCATTTTTGCAGATTTATTTGTTGCCTGATTCATGGTTTGTTGTGCAAATTCAAATTAAAAAAAAAAACCCTCTCAGCTATGGCCATAGCTCCTTCCATCTCCCACTATCAACCTGCGTTTCCTCCCCATCATAACGCAACTGCCCATTCGCTGATCAACCTCCAGCCTTTGCTGCCCACCTAATCCTTGCTGCTACTCTCGCTGTGTCTACTGCGCATTGCATCCACTGCCATACCTCTGCACGCAACCCTCAAACCCTCTATCGTAGCCTCCTTCCTCCTCGACTGCTGCCAAACCTGCATCACACCTTCATCCTCTTGTCATCTTCGCTGCTGTCCATTCCCCTTGCGTCCATCCCGTCCTCCCTTCCTCATCGACCCTCAAACGCTGACTACACATTTTTAAACCTTTAGCTGCTCTTTCCTCATCTCCAAACCTATTCGCAGCCTCTCATTTCTGCTTGCGTCCTCCTTCATCCTCTCACTGCCTATGCTCACCTGGACTTGCACGTGTCCCTCACGCAGCTCCTTGCCTGCTACCATACCTGCTCCATACGCAGCCTTCCCCATCGTCCCTCTCCACCTGCGCGCAATCTCCATTAGAGCTGCTCCTCATGCAAACCCTTTCTGCCATCCAGTCTTCAACCCGTAGCCTGCACACAATCCATCCTTCTCAAAGCTCTTACCGCTGCCACACCTGTATACAAAAACACTTCAAAACAATTCAATTTCATTTTTTATTTTGTTTTGTCTTAGAGTTAGGGTTAGTCCTTTTTAAAAAAAAAAAATTGATTTTATTTTTAATTAACCTTATAGCTAGGATTCATTGGGTTTCATAAAATTTCGATTTTTGTTTTTTTTTTTAATTAATTAATTAATTTTTTTAATTTTTAATTTCTTTTAATTTTCTTAATTTTATGATTTTTATTTTTTAAACTCTAAAATCCTAAAAATTTAAAATTCTGAAAAAAGAAAAAAAAAAATTAAATCTAAAAAATATAAAATTTCAAAAGTTAAAAAAAATCTAAAATATTTAAAATCCTAAACATTTAAAAATCATAAAAATTTTAAAACATTGGTGAGTAAGGATTTTAAAATAAAATAAAAAGGGTTTGTGCTTTAACGTTAAGAAAAATTTAAATGTGGCCTATGGCCCATTAAAATTTTTCATTTTTCCGTTGCATTAAAAGATTTTAAATTTTTCAGCTACCATTAAACATTATTGCCTAAGGAATAATTAAAATTAAAATTTAAAGTTCCTGAGTGTTATTAAATGCAATTCTCACGATTCTTCTATAGTCTAGTGCGATAAATCATATTGGGTTTTGGAAAAGATTGATTAATTCTTGGTCATTAACGATAATCATTTTAGATCTAGAATTCTTTGCATGCTGCAATGTTATTGTCACTTTTTCATCACATATTGAAAATCGTTCTGGATAGCTTGTTTTATTGATGGTTAATTTAAATATCAGAGGCACTAGTCTATATTTGTTTCTATCTTGTGGTCGTGTCTTGTTTACGTTCGCGTTTAATCTATCAATCTGTTTTAATCATCTAGATTCATCAAGTTGTCCATCTTTAAAATCTCCTAGAGCCCGTGATCCACAGGCTTTCTCATCCATTTACCTAGGGACTACCCCCCTTGACTTGTCTAGGAGAGAGTCTAAACGGAGTGAGTAAGGATTTAAGAGTGACAACCCTTACTCTGAGCGTTGTCGCGTTGCCTAGACACTTTGTGCGACAACATTTTTTGGCACTATTGCCGGGGATAGAGTTTTTCTGTCCTTGGTTTCTTCGACATTCATCTCATTTCTTTCCTCTCATCCCTTTTGCCTCTCACCAGGATAAATTCCTTGCCCTTGGCTCCTTGCTTTCTGGTTATTCCGTGATAGACTTTTTGTCTGGGTGGCGACTCCACTTCATCTATCTTCTACAAGAGTGTATAGTAGAAGACATCCAAGTAGTTTGGTTAATCCTGCTCCTGATCCTGAAAGGGCTCTCAGAGTATGATTACACAAACTCTCTTCTCGTACCCTTCTTGTTAATTTTGAACAAGAAGCCCTCTCTGATATCCATTTACTTTTTACTAGTCCGATCGAGCATGACATCATGGACATATTCGCCCCTTGTAACTTTGCTAACATTCAAGGTTATCCCATTGATATTCCAAAGCATGGGATGGATAAGTTGCCTATCTTTCAGGGAAATAATGAAATTAGCACTAATTCTCATCTAAAATCTTTTAGTTCATGGCTGGGTAAGTATGCAAGGGCTGCTGATTTTAATCATGAAGATGTAAAAATGACCCTTTTTGTTCTTACCTTGGAGGGCAATGCTTTAGACTGGTTTACGGAAAAGCCTCAAAACTCATTTGATTCTTTGCAATTGATTGTTAATGCCTTTAAGGAAAAGTATGGAGATAAGAGAGAAGGGAGACATCTCGTAAAAGCTATCAGTATCATTAAAAAGAGAGAAAATGAGACCGCAGAAGAATTTAACAAGAGGTTTAATGATATTATTAAGGAATTACCTCAAGATTATAAACCTACTGATAAATCTCTTCGGGACTTTTATATTGATGCCTTTAGCCCTAAGCCTTCTTATGAGTTAAGACGTGCTAAACTTCTTGATTATAGGGATTGTCAAGCTTTAGCAGTAGAGCTTGAAAAGGATAAGGCAGCATCTGGGAAGTCTGAAATCCCAAGTTTTGATAGGGCTTCAACGAAATTGAAAGAACCTAAAGGAAAAGAGATTCAAGAATCTGATAATGACCTTGTTCAAAAATTAATGCAAAAAATTGAAACCATGGAGATTAACCAAGCGAAATTAAACTCTAACCATGCTAAGGAAATAACTTGTTTGCAGAATAGGTTGGTCTAAATGGAAAGAGCTCAAACGTAAAATTTCCAGCCTAGAAATAATAATAATAATCGAAATAATAATTGGCATAAGAAAGGTCAATCTAGTGAGCAGAGACCACCTAATCCGCTTGAACATATTAATTTGGTCCATGACGCTCCACCTTATTGTCGGGCTTGTGATGCTTTTCATGAGGAGGTAACTTGCCCCATAGTTAGAAGAATTTTGGATAATGGAATGCTTGGGGTAGGTAATCAAATAAATTGTGTGGGTAAAGAATTTTCTTTCTATGAAAGATTGGATGGAAGTTAAGGAAAACAGTCGAGATGTTATGACTCTCACATTAGCTTTTAGTATAAATAATTTTGAGAATGAAGATGATATGATGGTTAAATTATATGGTGAAAAGCCTTCTCCAGAGCGAATCATGGAAATTACTAAAGATAAAGGTTTAACCTGTTACCTATTAGAGAAGGGATAAAGATCAAAGCGGGAATCAAATTCCCCCTCGAATTTTTAACCCGGGTTCAAACTCTGGATTAGATGTCGATTTGGGAAGTTGGTTTAATAATGCAAAAATCTGGGTTCCTGTCTCCGAGATTGTGAAAATTCCTTCCCAAAGGGCTAAGTTACTAAAAGCTATTGAAGCTCCTCAAGTGAATGTTTCTCAACAGAAGGCACTAGAGGTTGATTATCAAGATGCTCCTATATATTTGTAAAGTTTAGATTCAGATAACAAAGATCATCAATCTTTCTTTATTACTTTGATGGTTAATGGATATAAATTGAATAATTGCATGCTGGATTCTGGTGTGTTAGCTTGTGTCATGACCAAGAGGGTCATGGAACAACTTAATTTAAGATTTTCTAGGCCTTACTACAATATATGTGCCATGGATTCTAAGAAGATTGAAGTTCACGGTTTGATCAAGGATTTACAGGTTCATTTATCAGTTTACCTTGACATTATGATTGTTATGGACATTGTCGTTGTTGATGTTCCTGATGCTTGGGGTATGCTTTTATCTATAAAATGGGCCTCTGATCTAGGAGGGAGTATTCAAATGAATTGGTCATATGCTATGATTCCGTCTCCTAGAGGGGATGGGTTTGTGAGACTTAATAGAGAGCTTGAGAGAAGATTCCATGTTGAAGATCCTAGGAGACCTCATAATGAAATAATTAAAGAACATTCTGACATTGGAAATTATGCTATCCTATCTAATTCCATAGTTTTTCTCGATGATAAGGTTGATAAAAACATTGGGGGTTTCAAGGATAAAGTTTGGTACATGTATTTTGATGGGTCGTCGTCTAGGCATGGTAAAGGTGCGGGAATAGTATTAAAATCTCCCCTTGGTCATATTTTCAAGTTTGCCTATCGATTGGAATTCGAAGCAACCAACAACGTTGCTGAATATGAAGCTTTGTTGTTGGGTCTTGAGTTGGAAAAGGCTTTAAGAGTTAAGTTGCTTAGCATCAAGGGGGATTCTGACTTAATTATCATGCAAATTAAAAATAAATTTACATGTAAAAGTCAACGGTTAAAGAACTATAGAAATGTTGTATGGGATACTATGGAGTACGTTGATGCCCTTGACTTGGAGGCTATCCCAAGAGAGCAGAATAGTTGAGCAGATGAGCTTGCTATAGCTACTTCTACTTTACTCTCATTTGATGGAGCTATTTAAGCATTAGATAAAAATGGAAGTTATATTTAGACCTTCTGTTCCAGATAACTCAGAGCATTAGCAAGTTTTTGATGACGAGAAACATGTGATTCGTTTTCTTGCTAATTTGGATGAGTTTGAAAATTTTCAGATAGATTCTGAGGATGGATCTGACGATCATGAAGATATCATAAATCCTACTCCTAGGAATGTGGTTGCTTTAGAATAGCACTTTGATCGGCATGATGCCACAAAGATGAAAGAGGAAAATAAAATGGATCCAGGCGAATACATTGAGGTAAACATTGGTACTTCTAAGGATTCAAAGATCATTAAAATTGGTCAGGGTATTAACATTGAAGAAAGAAAAAGTTAACCAATTTATTTCATGAATATTGGGATGTTTTAGCATTTTCTTATGATGAATTAAAAGGTTATAGGGAAGATGTCATGGAGCATACTATCCCTTTGAAAGATGAAAATGCTAAACCCTTTCATCAAAAGCTTAGGCAGATTAATCCTAAGGTAGCCCCTTTGGTTCAAAATGAGCTTTCAAAGATGCTTGCAGTAGGAATTATTGCTCAAACGAGGCATTCAACATGGTGTTCCAACCTGGTGATTGTAAGGAAAAAGAATGGTACAATAAGACTTTGTGTCGATTTTCAAAAGCTTAATCTAGCATGTAAGAAAGATAATTACCCTTTGCCAAACATGGAGACTATGTTGCAAAGAGTAACTGGTTCTGGAATGATGTCATTGCTAGATGGTTTTTTTTGGTATAATCAGGTATGGGTTAAAAAAGAGGATCGTCACAAAACTACATTCACCACACCATGGGGTACTTTCGAATATATTAGAATGCCGTTTGGATTAACCAATGCTGGGGTTACGTTTCAAAGGGCTATGGATTATGCCTTCAAAGGTTTAATTGGGAAATTTATCGAAATCTATCAGGATGATCTTACTATTTTTTCTAAGGATGGTATTAGTCATATAAGTCATCTTAGGCAAGTTTTTGATAGATGTAGAGAGTACGAGATTTCTTTAAATCCGGCTAACTCTGTTTTTGGAGTAGCTGAAGGGAAATTACTTGGTTATATCATTTCTAAAGATGGAATTAAGCTTGATCCTGAAAGAGTTGAGGCAATCCAAAAGATTCCTCTTCCCCATAATCTTAAATCCATTTAGTCTTTTCTTGGAAAAACAAATTTTCTCAGAAGATATTTCCAAATTACGCGGAAGTAGCTAAGCCTATTCAAAGTCTTCTAGAAAAATATGTAAAATTTGTTTGGAAAGAAGACGGCAAAAAGGCTTTTCAGGAAATCAAAGGCGCTATTGCAAAAGCCCCTGTCTTAATTAGTCCTAATTACTCTAAGGATTTCATGATTTTCTCTTTCGCTTCTGAAGATACCATTGCTGGTGTCTTATTGTAGAAAAATAAGGATGGCCGCGAGCAGCCTATTGCTTTCATGAGTAGGGCGCTTCAAAATTCTAAATTAAAATACAATACCATGGAAAAGCAAGCCTATGCCTTAGTCAAATCTCTTAAGCATTTCAAGACTTATGTGCGTTATTCCAAAATCATTGCTTTTGTCCCACATTCTGCGGTTAAAGATATATTAACTCAAACTGATTGCTTAGGGACTCGTGCTAGGTGGGTTACTAGAATACAAGAATATGATTTAGAGATTAGGACCACCAAGTTAGTCAAAGGCCAAGGCTTGGCTCAAATGATGACCGAAGGTAATGAAAAAGCTCTTAGTTTGATTTGTCTTAACGATCTATCTTCGCCTGAGCTGCAAAGATTAGGAGAGCATGAGTGGTACAAGGACATTATTTATTACTTGGTAAATCTTACATGTCCTAACCATTTAATCAATTATAAGAGAATGGCTCTTAGATTAAAAGCCACTAAGTATTGCTTCATGAAGGATGGCCTTGGATGGAGAAATCCTAAGGGCATAGTACTTAGGTGTGTTGATGAAATTGAGTCCAAGGAGTTAGTTTCTGAGTTTCATTCGGGGATTTGTGGTGGTCATTATCCTGCTAGAATTATTTCCCACAAAATCCTAAGAGCTCGTTATTATTGGCCTTCGATTGTTTCTGATGTGCATAAGTTTGTTAGAAGTTGTCAAGCTTGCCAACTGTTCACTGGGAAACAGAAGTTTGCTGCCCTGCCATTACAACTTGTTGTTGTGGAGGGACCTTTTCAACATTGGGGTTTGGACTTCATCGGGAAGTTTCATGAAAATTCTAGCAATGGCCACTCATGGATTTTGACTGCTACCGATTATTTCACTAAATGGGTTGAAGCCATCCTTGCTAAGAATGCCACTGAAAATGTTATTATGGATTTCATTGAAAATAATATCATTACTAGATTTGGTGTCTCTGGTAAGATCACTACTGATAATGCTAAGGCTTTTAGTTCTTTAGAATTTTCATCTTTTTGTTTCAAGTATGGCATTGTCTTATCTCATTCATTAAATTACTATCCTCAGGGTAATGGTCTTGCTGAATCAAGTAATACAAATCTCATAACCATTATCAAAAATATAGTAGGAGATAATAAGTGATCTTGGGATAGCAAAATCAATTATGCGTTATGGGCAGATAGGATCACTAAAAAGAAATCTACTGGTAAAAGTCCCTTTGAATTGGTTTATGGCTTGGATGTAACTTTACCTGTGCACCTGAAATTGCCAGCTTATTAGCTCCTTCAACATTTTTCCACTAATAAAGATGTTCAAAATAGAATTGATCAAATTGTGGAGTTGGATGAAACTCGTAGGGCAGCTTTTGATAATATATGTAAAAATCAATCTAACATTAAGAAAAGCTTTGATAAATCATTTCGATCTAGATATTTTCAGGTTGGAGATATGGTACATTTTTGTGATCATAAGAATGAAAAACCAAGAAAACATAAGAAGTTTGACAGTTTGTGGTTGGGACCATACATTATCCGAGACATTGCTGGGCCAAATTTGTTCCACCTGAGCAGATTGGATGGCGAACCACTTGACTTACCTGTGAATGGCCAAATGCTTAAGTTATTCTTCAAAGATAACATCTGATGCCATGGGGCATCCTCTGTATTATATTTCTAACCCTACACCTTGTCATTTCAGCATTTCATTTCTGTTTTAGGATTAGATTTACTTTTCATGTTGCTAGATAGTTAATAAATGAAGAGCTTATATCTTTCCTGTGCTTAATGTTATATGATGATTTTTGGATGGATGCTACTTATGTTTTGTTGTGTGTTGCGTGGATGCAGATTCTGGATTCTCACATTCCTATAATGCAGCAATGTGTCTCCAAGTAGAGCTAGATGTTGACCATTACATGTCAATGACCCATAACAGTGCACCCCCTTTTTTCGCAAAAAGAGATAGCGCTTGATCAACGTATCCGTGTCGTTCGACTATCATCATCAGCCTGATCATGTTATATTGTAAACCCTTTCTACATGTGTAAATTGTCAATAATCTCAGCAGATCCATATCGTGTATATAATTGCCAAGTTAACCTAATTTTTTAATGACGATCTACATTCCAGAAGGTTTTTTGTCTCACCGATCCATGGTCGACAGAGTTTTCTTTCAGCCTTACCCCAAAGCCAGAATGGATTTTGTCACCAGAATGTTAGGGGAGTCCTAGTGTGCTAGATCAAGTCTATTTAAAAGTGATTTGGGAATAATCCTAACTATTTGGTTAGGTTATTTTATTACAAATTGTTTGATCTACTAGATTATATTTGTGTCGTAGAAATGGGTAGTCTATGAGGGTCTTGTTCAAATGGGTTTTCCCCCTTGAGATGTAAAAATGTAAAAATCATGATGTAAAATGTCTTGAGGGTTAGAAAAACAATTTATCCTTCATAGGTCCTAGGTCCTAGGTAAATTTAAATTTTCCAGAGGTAAAATTCGTGGGTCCTTTAAAAAATTAAATCTTAACTAGTCCAAGGACTAAGGTTAGTTGATTATTTTGCTAAATTTTATGTCTTAGGTCTGAAGCAAACAAAGTTCCTTCTATAAATTAATTACTCCAAAAGTCTTGGAATATCAAATATCCATAAGGATACAAATATTATATATTATTATGTTTAAATAAGAATGAATGATTTACAAATGAGAACGAGAGGCTTGCTTATATACCAAGTAAGTGTCTCTTCATGAAGAGTCATGTCTCAATTAGACATGCCTCTTCAACCTAATTACTACTTAACTAATAATTATTTATGCTTATTATCATTTATATTATTTTACACTATTAATATATATTTTATTCATTACATTGCCTCCTTCCTCAAAGAGCTTTGTCCTTAACGCTTGTCGATGAAAAAAGACTTGATCTCTTTTTCAGCTTCGAACGTCTTTCTCTCTTGGAATAGTCATCCTCATTGATACAAGTTGATATGATCTTCTCAGTGACAAACAAAATTGTTGCACCGAGAAGGGATTAGACCATCCGAGATTAATCTTTTGTATAGTATTTTGATCACTGGAATTTTGTAACGACTTGTTAGCATAAGACTGGATTGATTTACATCATTATTCTCTGAAACATCAATTTTTTGTTTCTGGTCTGAATAGTTCCGATACGTAGCATGGTTGATTCGTCTGTTCTCATGATTCGGATGCCGATATGGAACTTTTTTGGTTTGATTTCTCCTTACTGGGCATGTGCCAATTTTTATATTTTCTTCTGGCAAAGATGTTGTTGAGATGGTTATGGAACATTCACTTGGGATGTTCATTGTCTGAACTGCAACATCTAATTGTGTTGTTTCTTTAATTGACTTGTCTTCTTGAGTTGTCATATTCACTCGATCGGTATTTGTTGTTTTGTCATCAACTTGAATTCCTACATTTGATGCTTTTTTCTCGATAAGTTGTTGTACCTTGTTTTCTAATGACTTCTTGTCCTTCTTAAGTTTCTTAATTTGCAACAATAATTTTTTGCTATGGTTTTTAAATCGAGAAACTTCTTCATTTTTGTCAACATTGATTTTGTCAATTTCTTTTTGCATATTCTGTAATACTTTTTTACCTTCTTGAGACATTACTTTTGAAATATCTGAGATATCTTCTAGTGTTACTGAATTTGGTTTTAGTGTAAAATCTTGGAGCGATATTTTCTTCTTCTTGTAAGAAAATGTTAAAAACTTCTTCTTTGTATTTAGAATAAAGGAACCTAGAGTTCCCATCCAAGGTAACCCCAAAACAATGTCACTATCGTAAAAACGTAAGGTTTGCACGGTGAATTTCGAGGTAAAAGTATAATCTCCAATATTTAGGTGTAAATTGCTTATATCGTATTGTTTGCTAAAAATATTTGTTTTAACTATATTTGATTCAGCGATCACCAATTGGTTAGCACATTTAGGACTAACATAATTACTTCTTTCAGATGGACAGATAGAGATTATGATGTTTCTTCTTGCGAGCGATCTTTTGATTTGAAATAGTGTGCAAACACATGTACTACGGGTTTAAGGAAACCTTTCATCACTAGTCTCCGTTTTTGCCTTGATGTTTTTACGTAAACAATATGTCAACTGGAGCTATTTTTATTATAAAATATCACTTATTTCTTCTATAGATATTTTTCAAATATTCTCCTTTAATGTGGATTGTTAAAACTTGAATACCCTTTTATTAAAAAAATACTCCTTTATATTGTTGCCCTCTATATATTATGTAATTCTTTATATTAAGACCCATTTTCAAAATAACTTTATTATCTTATAATAATAATAGTTTCACTTCGCGGACGGAGTCAATGGAGCGCGCAGGCGATTTTTCTCCAGCCCTAGGGTTTCAAGTTAAGATAGCTGCCGCCGCTTGCTGGTTCGCGCCGCACTGGAGGTGCGGCCATGGTTCTAAGCGAAGGGAGGTTTATGTGGATCTACCCTGTGATGGAGTCGAAGTTTGCTTGGTCTGCAAAACTGTCCCGCCAGACAGTGACGCGTTGTTCTGCAATGGCGGCGTTAGCTCCTGGCACATGCAGTGCCTGAACCCTCCTTCGATGGCTCCCCCTACCGGAGATTGGTTCCGTCCCGACTGTCCTCTCCCATTTCAGGACAACCATTCTCAATCTGTCGCTGTTAACAAGTTTTCCAGCGTGCCTGATACGAATTTGAATCTTAGCAAGGATGAGAAGGCACGGAAGAGGCACGAGCTCCTTGCCAGAGGATACTCTAAGCAGCAAGGAAGTGGCGGCGAGGTCAAAGGCTCCAATCGGGAGGCCACACCGAAAAAGGAGCTGGAGATGTTCGACGAAAGCTTGAACTGCGCTTTTAGCATGCTGCTACCCAAGCGACCCGTTACGATAGGCCAAGATCCTGAAGGTCTGCTCCCCCGGATGGGAAATAGCTACGGAAGCTCAGGAAGCCCTGGCATTGCCTCATTTCAGATCCAGATCAAGCTTATATCTGGCAAAACCCTGCTACAATGGGTGAGAGCGTCGGATCTAGTGCAAGACCTCAAGCAGGCTCTGGAAATCAAGCTGGGGATTCCCTCTGCAGCACATCGACTTCTCCACGAAGGTAAACAACTCGAGGATCTCTACCCCCTGTCTTTTTACAGCATTCAGAGAAATTCCTCCATTGCTCTCACCCTTCGTCTAAGAGGGGGCGCTGCAGGACAGTCATCCTCAGCTAAGGCGTTTTCTTACAAGGATGCTGTCCATGCTAAGATGCCTAAGAGAACAGCTCCACCTGCTCAAGCTCCCAAGCCTTTCCTGGTGGATAAACTGGAGGAAACCCCCTCCATAGAAATAAAGCATCCATCGCTGGATGAGCAAACCCAGCATTTTGCGGAACATGGCATTATCTGCAGGTTTAATGGGCTATGGCCACGCACAACAGACCTCTACCAATGGATCCAATCTAACTGGACCAACAACTGCAAGGTTCTGCTATGCTCAAAGGGATTTTTCATCGTAGTGTTTGCCTTCGATGAGGACTATCAAAAAGCCTTAACTGGTGGCCCATGGTTCTGGGGTGCAGCTGGCTTATTCCTCACTCCTTGGTTCCCAGAGTTCGATCCCTCTACAACAGTTATCACCAAACTTCCCATCTGGGTCAGACTTCCAAACCTCCCAGCGAATCTATGGCATTTTGTGGTATTCCAAGGGATTGGCAACTCTCTAGGCCGCCTTTTAGACACAGACGTCTCTAGAGGGGAAAAGGGCTTATACACTTTTGCCAGGATCTGTGCAGAAATAGACATAAGCAAAGGTCTCCCGGACCAGATCAATCTCAAAATTGGAGATTTCCATTGGACTCAGACTTTGGATTACGAGAACACAGCCTTCCGCTGCCGCAACTGCCATCTTACAGGCCACCTTCAGAGCTCTTGTCCCACGATGCCAGCTCAAAAGAAGAAAGCCAATACTAAGCAGAAATCCAAAAGCTGGAAGCCTCATGATCCTCCTCCCATGGACGATTTTGACTTCAGCTCCGATGAAGAGGAAGAGAACAAGGAAGGTGAGGCAGCAGCGTCGGAACCGGATCCGTCCTCGGCAGGTCCTGTGGTTTCGTCCGTCATACCAGCCTCTCAGAAAAGGAACCATGAATCCTCCTCCTCGGACTCAGACAAGGAGACCTCTCCGTCGGCTCATCTCAGTTTGCAAATCACGCCAGCTCAGCAAAATCCTCCTGAGTGGGTCAAAGTTGGCAAAAAGAAAGGGAAAAAATGCAGAATAGTGGATTCCGCACATGTTGGGTAGAATCCTCTGTTCTGATCCTGCTCCTCTGTTCCTCTTGTTTCTTCTTGTTCAGCATTGTTCTCTACTCTTTCTCTCTTAGGAGCCGAGGTGGACAACCAATCCTTTCCGGCTGCCTTTGTTCTTGCTTCTCTTGTTTGTAACCTCGCATTGTACCATACGTTTTCTTAATAGAATTAGTTTTTACTGAGAAAAAAAAAATAATAGTTTCACTTCTTTCTTTTAAATAATAAATTGGTCCCTTTTTTTTATATACTTAATTACTCCCTTGATAACTTTTAATGTCACTCCACTTAATATAAAAGTCACACTTAATATAAACTTTTATGATGTCACCACACTTAATAAATATAAAGGTCACGTCTTTTCATATGACACGATCACGATGTTCACAATACTTTTTAAGTAAAAAGTATTAGTTATCTTTCACGTAAGAGCTTTTGTATCCCTGTTTTTTTCTTTAACTTTTAAAATACCATGGGCTTTAAAACCTCTTGTAAAAAGTAATATTTACCTTTCACGCAAGAGCTTTTGTATTCCTACTTTTTTCTTTAACTTTTAAAATACCATGGGCTATTACCATGGGTTGTTTTTAAAACCTCTTGTAAAAAGTAATATTTACCTTTCATGTAAGCTCGCTTCTATATCCCTGTTTTTTCTTTAATTTTTAAAATACCATGGAGTATTACCATGGGTTGTTTTTAAAACCACGAGCTCCTCCACGTAAAAAGTTTTAAATATACTTGGTATGAGATTTTGTATCTGTTTTGTTTTTTCTTTTACTTTTTTTTTTCTTTTTTTTTTTTTAATTTATTTACTTATATTTTTTTTTTTGGGTAATTTTTTGTTGTTGTTGTTGTTATGGCCAAAGGCCTAGAAAAACGGAGAAAAGGAGAAACTCTCAACTATTTAGTGAAACACTTGAACTGCAACAACAATAAATTTGACGAAAAGTCGATAGCCAAAGACTTGAATCGGAGAACGAGCTCTGTGCACCGGTTAAGCAACCTAGAGGACCGAACTCCTCTGATACCACATGAAGCGAACAAAGTTCCTTCTATAAATTAATTACTCCAAAAGTCTTGGAATATCAAATATCCATGAGGATACAAATATTATATTATTATGTCTGGATAAGAATGAATGATTTACAAATGAGAACGAGAGGCTTGCTTATATACCAAGTGTCTCTTCATGAAGAGTCATGTGTCAATTAGACATGCCTCTTCAACCTAATTACTACTTAACTAATAATTATTTATGCTTATTATCATTTATATTATTTTACACTATTAATATATATTTTATTCGTTACAAGGTCCTTGGGGTTAAGTCAAAGTCAAAGTTTTAAGGAAATAAATGCAAAATTTTAATTTTTGAATATATTAAAATGCATTTAATTGAAAAATTCGAAATTTCCTGAATATTTAAAATTTCGATGAATGAGATTCAAAGAAATTTTGATCCTCATCAACGGTCGAGATCACTCTGACAAGGATCGCTCGAACTAGCTGTTGGGAAATTTATCTTTAAATAGGGGGTCATTTGTCAGTTGAGATCATCCGATCTTTTGATCGTGTACTAAGCGAAAAGCTCTCTCTTGTAATCTTTTTTATGAGCAATAAAGAAATACTTTGGGGTTAACTTCTGCTGGTGTTACTCTTTATGGAAATACTGTAAGATGTATTATTTTCATGCATATATTTCTTTTTGGCCATCAATATAGCTTTCTGAAGAGCGATTTGAGTACAAGTATTTTGCTCAGTCTCTGGGGTTTGAATGGTAATTTAAGTTTTGAATATAATAGCAGGTATCTCTATTAAATCTGAATTTTATTATCGTTTTCTCGCTCTATGTTGACGACTGAATCGAGTTTTGTAGGAAAATCCTTGATTATTAGATCATCGAGCGTTCAGGGAAGTTCTTGGCTGAACCAACCAACTCTCAATCCGCGTTTTCTGAAAAGTCCAGCTTGATTTTAATCCTGAGCTTATCATAAGATATTTTTATGGGTGATGCATGAAGGGTTTCAAGCTTAGTACCTCCTCCAAAACTATTTTTTTTTTTAATTTTTATGTGCTAAATTGTCAGATTTGGCTGTTGGGAGCTGCAGATCATCAGATCTGGGAGCGGAGTCGGATTCACACTTCCTAGATCTGATAGATCTGCCATTTATGTACATAGATTTGTAATTTTTTTTATTTTTCTGACTTAGGGTTTCTGGGGTTTCATTTATTTTTGCATATTCGGGTTCTGGCTGTTTATGTTTTCAGGTACAGGTTGCAGATCTGAAGCTGAAGGTTGTGCAGAGTCCAGATCTAGGCCTCAGAGGGTAAGATCTGGATCTCTGGAGGTCCATCAGCATCATTTTTTCAGGGAATTAATTTAGTTTTCAGATCTGGAATTTCAGTGAGGGTTTCAGGGTCAAATATGAAGCAGATGGATTTGATATTTTAATTAAATCTGGAAAATTTTTAAGGGTTTCATTATTAAAGCAGAAGAATTCAACATTTTAAGTGAGATTCCCGGGTTTTGGGCTATCATTTTTGCAGATTTATTTGCTGCCTGTTTCAGGGTTTGTTGTGCAAATTTGAATTTAAAAAAAAAAATCCCTCTCAGCCATGGCCATAGCTCCTTCCATTTCCCGTTGTCAACCTACGTTTCCTCCCTATCATCTCATAGCGGCCCATTCGCTGATTAACCCGCAGCCTGCGCTGCCCACCTAATCCTCGCTGCTCCTCTCGTTGTGTCTATTGCGCCTTGCATTCGCTGCCATACCTCTGCACGCAACCCTCAAACCCTCCATCGCAGCCTCCTTCCCCCTCAACTGTTGCCAAACCTGCATCGCACCTTCATCCCCTTGTCATCTTCGCTGCTGGCCATTCCCCTTGTGTCCATCCCGTCCTCCCTTCCTCATCGACCCTCAAACGCTGACCACACATTTTTAAACCTTCAACTGCTCTTTCCTCATCTCCAAACCTATCCGCAGCCTCTCATTTCTGCCTGCGTCCTCCTTCATCCAATCGCTGCCTACGCTGCCCTGGACCTGCACATGTCCCTCACGCAGCTCCTTGTCTGCTGCCATACCTGCTCCATACACAACCTTCCCCATCGTGCCTCTCCATCTGCGCCTCCATTAGAGTTGCTCCTCGTGCGTATTCACCTGCAAACCCTTTCCGTCGTCTAGTCTTTAGCCCGTAGCTTGCACGCAGTCCATCCTTCTTGAAGCTCTTTCCGTCACCGCACCTGTATACAAAAATACTTCAAAACAATTTGATTTCATTTTTTATTTTGTTTTGTCTTTAGTGTTAGGGTTAGTCATTTTATTTAAAAAAAAATCCGATTTTATTTTTAATTAACCTTATAGCTAGGATTCATTAGGTTTCATAAAATTTAGATTTTTGTTTTCATTTGGTTTTTTTATTTTTTATTTTCTTTATTTTATGATTTTTATATTTTAAATTTTTAAATCCTAAAAATTTAAAATTCTGAAAAAGATAAAAAAATAAAAAATAAAAAAAGTAAAATTTAAATCTAAAAATTATAAAATTTCAAAAGTCTAAAAAAATCTAAAATATTTAAAATCCTAAACATTTAAAAACCATAAAAAATTTTAAAATTTTGGTGACTAAGGATTTTAAAATAAAATAAAAAGGGTTTGTGCTTTAACGCTAAGAAAAATTTAAATGTGGCCTATGGCCCATTAATTTTTTTATTTTAGGCCCTTTTCATTTTTCCGTCGCGTTAAAAGATTTTAAATTTTTCAGTTACCATTAAACATTATTGCCTAAGGAATAATTAAAATTTAAATTTAAAGTTCCCTAGTGTTATTAAATGCAATTCTCACGATTCTTCTATAGTCTAGTGTCATAAATCATATTGGCTTTTGGAAAATATTGATTAATTCTTGGTCATTAACGATAATCATTTTAGATCTGGAATTCTTTGCATGCCGCAGTGTTATTGTCAGTTTTTCATCACATATTGAAAATCGTTCTGGATAGCTTGTTTTATTGATGGTTAATTTAAATATCAAAGGCACTGGTCTATATTTTTTTCTATCTTGTGGTCGTGTCTTGTTTTTATTGGCGGTTAATCTATCAATCTGTTTTAATAATCTCGATTCATCAAGTTGTCCATGTTTAAAAGCTCCTAGAGCCCGTGATCCACATGCTTTCTCATCCATTTACCGAAGGACTACCGCCCTTGACTTGTCTAGGAGAGAGTTTAAAAGGAGTGAGTAAGGATTTAAGAGTGACAGCCCTTACTCTGAGCGTTGTTGCGTTGCCTAGACACTTTGTGCGACAACAACACCCTTGAGACTCCATCAATAAGTGTCATCTAAGTGTAAATATCTAGAAGTTGTTCTTTTGTTGCTTCATTAGGGTTAATGAGGCCACTTCTAGGTCTCCGTAAAGAGCAAATTCCCATATCAAAATCATTTTTTACTCCAGTTCTCCCAATTGTTAGGCATTGGTCTTAATCCTTGGTGATCAACCCTAAATTGATAAATCACCTTCCTTTCACCTCCTTCCTACCTTCTTTTCCTCATCCCTTTAAGGATAAGGAGAACTCTCTAGGGCTTGGTGCAAAATCCATTAGAGGAGTGCGATTTGAATTTCGCTTTGATATATCTCTTCCCTAGTGTCCAATCTGTTGGAAAATTAGGAGACTTAGTGTTTATACAATTTTTTCTTAAGTTGATAATTACTTGTGATATGTGTTGGCCTTTTATTACTTTATTTGTTGGATAAAGTTGTCATTGATGTCAATAAGATGGCATCCTAGGTAGCTTTCCCTAGATAAAATCCTTTGTGCAAAGCTTAGGAAGAAAACCCTAATGTGCATCCTAGGTGCATGAAACCTTAATATGCAAGAAACCCAAGATCTATGTAAAGATACCCTTGTCCTAGATTGTTGAAGCATGGCCTAATGCCCTAACATAATGAAACCCTAATTTGTATTGAAGTAAAACATTGCACAAAACCCTATCCCTAAGTGCAAACCCTAAGATGATCTAAGCACATGTATACATGAATGAGTTGTTGGAAAACCCTAAGTATGCTTGACCTAACATCGAAGAAACCCTAATGAATGAAGATCACATAGAAGCCCTTGTAAATCCTAACCCTTGTTGGAGCATACCCTAGCCTATTCATATGATGAAACCCTAGAGATGCCTATGATACCCTAAGCATGGAGATTGAAGTATATGATAAACCCTAGGTGCCGAATATGAAGCCCTGCAATACCCTAGGTGCTGTATATAAAGTCCTACATGTATTTAAATGCATATATTGATGGTAATAAGTCCTAAATATATATAAATGAAAGCCATTACAAGCATAAAACGTCGATATTACTGTCCATAAGAAACATTTATGAGAAAATTGTTGCATTAGTTTATAAAGGGATTCATCCTCTCTCCAACAAATATTTCCTCATCCCCTAACCCTTTATCATTGTGGAAAAATTAATTTTTTTAAAGTCAAAATCCACTATATTTCAAGTGTACCTAAGCCTACACATTTCAGCCTCTTCACTCAATAGTTGTGTCTCTTCATTGGTCGAAACATTTTTAAATACAAGGTGAATACACCTCATTTTGGTAAGCAATTTAGATTTGAGATAAATAGTGCAGAAGGAAACCTCTTTTAATTGAATTCTAGAGCAACATTTTTTGAGTTCTTTGTGAGATTTTGGAGTAATAATTTTTTGTGATACGTCTGTTTTGGACAAAACTTCGGACTGTACAATTTGGCCTTTTGGAAGAGCTCATATTTCGGCCTTTTGGAGTAGAGATAGTCTTTGAAATTTTGGCCTATTCCAGGCCTGAAATTTCGGCCCTTTGGTCACTGTAATTTCAACCTAAGAGGTATGCATTTTTGGCCCTACCACAAACCTGTAATTAGTCTAAAATTCGACCTTTTACAAACCTAAATCTCAACCTTTTACAATCCTCTACAACTCGGTCTTGATCAGAAAGGAATTACAATTTTGGAACTTGTGGAACATTTGATTTTCAGACACATTGCACTCATTTTGTCAAAATTCTGAGGAAGTAGATGTACCATATTTTTCTTCAAAGAATCAAGATCATTAGGCGTCAACGCTATGTTATTTTAAACCCATTCTGCAAATTTTTAATGTTAATGATGCGAGTTAGACCATGAATGTATGTAACAACTTAGGTAAGCCTATTATTTTGGCGATAATTTCATCCAAGGAGTTTTTTATTTTGGTGATAATTTCATCAAAGGAGGTTTTTTGTCTCACTGACTCATCTGTGTTTCTAAACATGGATGGTTGACAAAGTTTTTCCCTCTAACCTCACCCCAAAGTCAGGATGGAATTTGTCGTCAAAGTCTTAGGTGAGTCCTAGTGTTTTAGTCGAGTCTTATGTAAAAGTGATTTGAGAATAATTTAAGCTAATTGACTCAATTATTTTATTACAAATTACTTGGTCTACTAGATCATATTGTGTGACAGAATTGGGTATATAATTTGAGGGTCTAAGCCAAATGGGTATTCTCCATTTGAGGGTTGAATTGTAAAAAGCTTGTGTAATTTTTTTTTTTGTGCATGGTCCCTCATACTTATACACCATGGCTAGAATATTAGAGGGTGGAAAATATAATTAATCCCTTCAAGTGTCAATTAATTAAATTTTCTGGCAAAATTAAATTAATATCGTATGCCATAAATTTAATTAATTAGAGTTAAAATTAAAAGTCTAGAGAAATTTAATTTTTCAAGTGTAAAAATTCATTGGTATCGAAAGAATTAATTTTTGGAGGTCCTCCACGAAGGGAATATTGGATATTTCGAGAAAAAATGGACCCTTGGACCGTGGTGGTTAAGTCAAAGTCAATTTTTTTAGGAAATTAGCTTATTAATAAAAATGGAATTAAATGGAAAATTCGAAAATTCCTCAAAAAATAAAAATTCAACAACGAAGATTAAAAGATCTTCAAGGATTTATCAACGACCAAGATTATTTTGATGGGGATCAAGTTAACTAGCTGTTATTTTCCACTTGGAGGATTTATCTATAAATTAGAGAGTCATTTGAGTCTCTAGCCATCAGATATTTAGCTATAAGAAATTGCTGTTGAGGCATTGATGTAGCACTACTGTCTCGTTGGGAACATTTATTTGAATCATAATAAAGTTTTGGGGTGCAGTGTAAGGTGTTCAGTGTTCGTTGATTTGTGGTATGTGTTGGGTACGGGCTTTCCTATATTGTGTTGATTAATGCTGAAATCTGTTTTTCCTTAGATGGGGATAAAGTGATTCTATTGATAGATTTTGGGTTTATCTTAGATGATTTGATTCACCATATTGTCTAACAAATTTTCTTAAGAATTATAGATAGTGTTTGCAGGTTTCCAGTCCTAGGTCTCCGAGTTCACAAACTGTGGGCATGAATCGACTTTGTTTAGATTCCAAATATTTATGTGGTTGATTTAAATTTCTCTAAGGTTTAAGTGTGCGCTAATTTTTTAAAGTGTTTTTAGCCATTTATCAAAGAAAAAACTCCATAAAAATTATTTCCCAAAATTTGTTTCAAAACCCTTGTACATTTGTAAATTAATTTTGTATATTATTTTTGCTAATTGGGGTTTTGGGATTTTAGATTTTTTGTATATGTCGGGGTTTTGGGCATTTGTAAATCTATTTGTGCAGGTGGTCTCAAGTGGAGAAAGTTGGAATAGAGCTAGATATAGGTCTTTGAGGGTAAGATAGGCCAACCATTGAAGAAATTGAGCCAAATTACAGATCTAAAGGAATTAAATTCTTCTGAAGACGGGGTTTCAAGTTTCAGCCCTCCCGGGTCTAGATCCAACCTCTCCAAGCCCAACGTCCTCGTTATCTTGCCTTGTGTCAACCTATGTCCCCCTTGCGTCATATTTTTAGCCCTCTTTAGGGCTGGCCATGAGGCCTAAAGGCCTCAACCTCCTCCTTCTAGCCCTGTGTTGGGGTTTTAAGGCCTTAATTGGCGTAGCCGTGGGCCTAGGAGGCCTCGACCCCCCTTTCTTACCTTAAACAACTGCCCCTTGGGCTAGCCGTGAGATTTTCAAGCCCTAAGTTCCCCTCTAGCCTCAACGTCAAGCCCTTTAGGGCTTTTCCTCCCTCCTTACCCTTCGCTTTCCCTTCCTTGGCCATTTTGACCCTTTCCTTAGCCTCTAGACCTTAATGCTAGCCCTATTGGACCTAGTGTTGTCCTTCTTTGGTCCTTGTTTGCCCTATTTTGACCTCTACATATTTCTAAAATTCGGGACTGAATACTTGGTGGGTTTTGCAGAAATTTGGCTCAAAAATTTTGATTTGCAAGTGGCTACTTCATCACAAAATTTTGGCAAGTTTGGGCAAAGTGATCTTTAAGGCCTTGGGCCTAAGTTTTGCTCTCTAAACCCTAATTTCTCATCGTTTTGCTACTGCTGTAATTTTGATTTTATAACAGTGATATAAGTGCCCTAAAACACATTAAATTGGTCAAAATACTCTAAAATTGTAAAATTTATTATTTTCTAGAAATTTAGCCACCTAGGCATTAAGGATCTAGCCTAGATCAAAGTTTTAGCTTGCTGGAAATTTTCTGCATAATTTAATAATCAGATTTGAATTGTTTCTGAATATCACATCTAAAAGAGCTCAAAAGTTGATTTTTTTTTTATCAATTTGGCAATTTTCTTCTTTGTTTTGGGCTTAATTTGGCACTTGTTATGGCATCAATAGCTCACTGATTTTCTGACTTACTGCTGTAATAAGTTAAATAAGATCTGATAGAAGTCTGAACATTGCATCTTAAAGTGGGCGAAAACTCATAATTTACATTAGAAAAGTGTTGGGCATCTCATTGATCATTTGTGGCTATCATAGGCTTGTTGTTTATCGAATCTAAAATGATTTTATTGCTGTTTTTATAAGGATAACAAGTGTCGATATTTCTGAAGTATTACTACTGATTTTGATTATTTCAAATCTAACATTCGCTTGTCTTGTCTTAAGCTCTAATAATTGTCAAAGTTTGCATTTAAGACACTCACACATCTAAGCTCTATGTTTCTGAATCTTGTTTAACTTATTTTTGGCATCTTAAGTTTTACTCTTGAACATCTTTCATTATTGGCATCTTGTGGATTTGATATTGACATCATCATTGGCATTTACTTGGTTGAAATATCTTTGAAGATTTCTAATTGTTTCAATTGTGGCATTATCTTTAATAATCTTGCAATCACTATCTTGACTAAGTGTGAATTAAGTTATTACAGGATTTGAGCACATCCCGTAGTGTTTATTAGAACTTTGTGATTATCTTTAGTATCTAATTCACACTTAAATATTTGGCACATTCTTGTTTGGTTAATAGTGTCTTTTCATTTATCGTTAAGTACTATTGTCATAAAGAATAATCATAACTCAAATACTTAAACATTTAAAACAATCTTAAGCTAAGAACTTCACTCATCCATCTTGCATTTCACTCTAAGAGTAGTTGCATTTAATAACTTACTTCTGAGCATAAGCTTGGTTGATAGACTCCTATGACAACCCTCTCTTGTTTAACTTGAGGGATTTAACCCTTCTAAGTGGTTAACACAGTGACCTTGCAGTTGTCAGAGCCATAGTCTCTGTGGTGCCAAAGGCACTGAGTTGTTGGAACACAAGGGGAGGTATCGTTAATCGGGCCACTGCCTACTTTTCGTTGGCTTCCATTTCACAACCTACTTTGAATATTGTTTCTCAAAACAGTTAAGGGAAAGTTTCCATCTAGTTTAGGCATTTGATCTAAAATTAACCAAGATCCTTGCATCACACTTAGATCGTAGGAGTTGCATCTCTTTTTTTCAGAGGAAAAAGGAGTAATTTTATTAATGAAAACAAAATTACATGTTGAATTGGCTAAAAAGCCGCATCATCAAGTTAGAGACCAATGATAAACAGAAACAAGCAGAAAAATACAAGATAATATACATGATGGGAAAAAGCTAAGCTTTTCTCCCCTTCTTTTTCTGCCATTCCCCTTGGGATGGCACCGAAGAGACATTCCCTACATCCATTTTGGCATTGTCCTTGTTCAAGTCTGAATTATCGAATGAGTGAATATGCTTATTCCCATTGATGTCCCCATCATCAGGAATCAAGTCTGCTTGCACCCAGTGATTCCGAGATTCTGTTGGGTCTTGTAGGGTTGCCCCCTATGATTCAGGATCCATTAGAGTCTAGTTATTCCCCTTTGGTGACGGTTCATTCAAAACTTCGTCCTCCTCCTCTTCAGGTTCCGGTGGGGGATATTGCCATCCTTTGGGTTGTTTCCCAAAACTCTTCTTTCTTCGAGTGTCTTTTTTAGCTTTTGGACACAAGTTGTGTAGGTGCCCTGTTTGCCTACAATTCCTACACCTGAAAGCTATGTTCTCATAATCTAAAATCTGTGTCCAAATGCGCTTGTTGTGGATTAGGAAAATGCTGTCTGGTAGGCCTTTGCTGAGGTCTACTTCAACACAAATATGTGCACAAGTGAAAACACTTTCCTTTATTCTTTGAGAATTAGTGTTAATGAACTACCCAAAACTGTTGCCAATGCTAGCTAGAACCCTGTCATCCGAGAAATGAAGGGGGAGATTGTGCATTCGAACCCATACCGACATTTTGGAGACGACCATAATGTTTGCATCAAAGTCAAGGAACCAAGGAATAATGAACATGCCTGTTGAACCCTAGAACCATGGTCCTTCCTGAAGGATTTTTTCTCTAGCTTCAGGAGTTGGGAACTTTACAATAAAAAAACCTTTTGAGCAGAGATGTATATCGCATTCTAATGACCAGTTAGTTAAGTGGAAGAGTTTAATTGGTTTAGGCCAGAAGCAGTTAAAACGACAAATAATTGCAAGGGATTCATAAGAGGCACAATGCTCATATGTTTCTGGCATGTCTATGTTTAATTCTAGGGTGTAGTTCAACTGCTCCACTATATATGGGCTTGGAGCATTTCCTGCCTGTTTAGATGGTTCAGAGGCTGTCTTTTTCCCCTGAAGAATGTTCTTGAATGATGGTCCCCCATTTGCGTGCTTCTATTTTGATCCTGAGCCTATTGGTGTGCTGCCTCCCAAGCCTGATTTGCACTTTGTTGCAGCCCCACCACGTAATCTCAGGTTGAGTGTAATGGTGGAAGCAACAAGGATATGATACTCCTTCAAGGACTGGTGGTCCTGTAATGCTTTGCCTTCGAAGATCAAATTCTGTGAATGGGCAGGGTATCTGAATTTTTTCGAGATGTTTTGCTTCAGATCTATCACTTTGTCTGTGTATTTTACCCAGAGTAAAATTGAAGACCCCGCAGGGGTTTTTAAAAAGATTTGGAAACAAGTGGAACTTACCAGGTTCCGGGATCCCAACTCTCCAAAGTGGTCGCAAGACCCCTCAAGAGCAGATAGTCCAAGCAGTGCTAAGGGCTGAGGGGGTCGTATGCAGATGAGGGACAGATTTTGGGCTAGCTCCATCGGACCCAGAACCAAACCCTGAATTGGTCGAAGCACGAGAGGGTTGATGCTCAAGCATACGCACGGGGACGTTGGCCATCTCAGTGAACCATCAGTGGCTGTAGGATTTGAAGCCTGCCCACCGGATGAGGAAATCCAAGCTCCCCACGTAGTGATAAAGCCCCGAGGCCACATAGGACCCGTATCCATCGCAACTCCAACAAACCTGTGACCTTGCCACTTGAACACACTGGCAACCAAACCGTGCCCCATGGCCAACCCATTTGCATGAAATAGGCCTCCACTGGGAGCCGCAACTACTGTCCGGCAGTAAACAAGTTCAAAGTACGCTATAAGAAGTTCAACTTTCCCTTTTAGGCCCAAGATAACGAGCATGTGAAGGGGAAATGGAAGCCCTTTAGTCCCAGCAAAGGCGATGAACCGAATATTCAACATTGTTGGGGGAAAAGCAAGGTGAGATCCCTTGCCCCAATACCAGAATGGAATAGAGAGCGCTGCCTCCCACAACATAGTCTGGCCCCTGCCACACCGCAGCGCCCACAACAGCGCCTGACCCATCCGCAGGAGGAGAGGAACCAGAAGCACCCGCTCTAGGAAGCAAAAAAATGCATTTGTGAACCTGAGAGGTGGAGTGAGGGTCTCGTGGCGGAGGGAGACCGAGAAGGAAAACCTTTTAGAATTTTCTGTGAGTTCATATTTCTTTGAAAAAACTGAAGCTTTGTGTATTCACCAGAGGCCCCATGCCTCCGACCCCCGTTTATCCTTTGCGGCCACCGAGGAGCAGAAACTGGTTATCAGACCCAACCCTGCACTTCCCCACAGAGAAAACCTAATGATCCCCGCTGCCATTTTTTTCTTACATTACATACTCTTCAAGGAGTTGCATCTCTTATAGGTTAGTTAATCATATAAGCAAGAATTTTCCATCTGATTACTTGGTTATACTTTATAATAAGCAAGAGCTTCTAACCCCATAAGGCATTGGTCTCATTTCTAAATCTAATCGAATCCATAATCTTGCTAAATTAAATCGAGTGGCTAGACCACTTGGTTGTGTTTCCTGGTCAAGTTGGTTCCCAACTTTCTTTCGATCATCTCATTTCCATAGGGACTACCCCCCATAACCTATTGTTGGGAGACAACTAGAACCTAGTGGGAAGGGATCAGAGTGACAACCCCTACCCTAAGATGTTGTCACAGTGCTTGTACAATCCGAGTGACAACAAGGCCTGTGAGAAATATTCTTGGAGATCTTCAGACCTATGCATATCTGTTGAAATTTTGGACAGTATTTTCTGTGTAATATTTGTCTTGTGCATCCTTGTATCTTCTTTGTGGACAAAACTTGCATCTGGACAAAGAAAATATATTGCAGACCTGTAGCATCCTGCTAAGATTAGACCAATGCTTGTCTTGTGAGCAGGATCATTTTGGTGCAAGTTTTTGGCCATGCGATAAGGCATAATAGTTATGATTGCAACAAAACTTTTGGCCTAGTGGAAGGGCACAATTTTCAGCCTATAGTGACAAACCTCTCGCCCTCTTGAAACAAACCTAAACCATAGCTTTTCTCTAGGACAAGAACATGCCTATTGACCTATGTCTGTAGGAGAATACAAACCTCATTAAAGTAGTATTCTTGGCCTTGCGAGAATTGTTGAACTAGTCTCTGTTGAAAGATCAATGAAAAGCAAGAGTTTGGCATCTTTAAAACAAACTAAAGGGTTCATGTGGAGCAACCTTGTGACATTTTGAAGCTATTTCTTGAAAATCATCCAAAAACTTATATTACCTTGGAAGAAGTATCTTAGGCCAAGCATTGTTGAAGATTTATTGAAGACTCTTGCAGAATCCAATTTTGGAGCCATCATTGAAGACTTGTCTTTGTAAAACTGGAGCAGACCTAAATTGTAGCAACATTGTTGAAGTGCTTATGGAGTAACCCTAAAGAAGATTCCTTGTGCAAATGAAGAGCTTTGAAGATAACTTTGATGCTTGATAAAGTTGACTTTTGTACCACACATAAATACAATTCCTTGTTATAGTCATTGAAGACTTTGTTGAAGAATCATTGAAGACTCTTCGTTGAAGATATTCTTGGAAATATGTGAAGATGATGTTTAGAACTCATTGAAGATGTTTTGGAAGTTTTGTGAAATTGCTAAGTTGTCATGAAGCAGTCGGTTGGAGCCCTATATGTTGGAGTCTCGAAAAACATCAGGTTGGAGCCCATGTTGAAGTGAGGATTGGAGTCCTTGGGAAGACTAAGTTGGAGCTTGGTGGAGCATAAGGTTGGAGCCTTGGATTGAGTTAGATCTTGAGAGGATTGGAGTCCTATTGATGGTGTTGGACCCACCAACATGTCAGGGGATCTCCCGGGTAAGAAGTCCCAATTAGACCTCAGATTGTTTGGTGTAGGAGTCCCAGCAGTGGGTCTTATGGTAATGCCTTGACCGCGATTTCGCACAGAGGCAAGTAAGATAACTCTGTTGGTAGCAAGGGTGTGACCGCTGCAGTGAGTCAAGGAAGGTGCATGAGAGGTTCTAACACATGGGGATAAAGATGAGTGCGCCCCTTGGCAACCTATAATAGTACTTGGCTTGGAAGGGAACACACGAGCAAAGATACATCACAACATGGAAGGCAAGTTAGTGAGCAATCCAAAGTGATGGTTAAACCAACAACACATTTTAGAAAGATTCATAAATACTTATATAGAATATTCCATACATGCATGCGTAAGCAAGCCAATACATATATCATTTAAAGTAAACTAGATAGCATAGAATACAATACAACATATGCATGAAATGTGTTGGCTCTTATTATATAAAGAAGTGTAAGTTCTAGTGATACAATACATCCATGTCCAACCACTAGTTCTAATAATGGAACGTTACAGCCACATCCGCCTACTCCTCCAAGGAGATGTACTAGCTCTGCGTAGTGGAGAAGCCAAGGCTCGTTACACTAATTTCCAAGCTCTCTTCAAGATAGTCTTATTAGAAGCTTGGCTGGCCAAAATCCTTTACAATGAGTTATGAGGGACTATTTATAGCAAAGGGTGGGGTGACTCTTGACATTCCTATTTGTGACAATTCAACTACCCTCATGACTCTTCAACTACTCTACGACTGTTACATCCAATTATCACAACTTGACTTACACTTGACATGACTTTACATTACAATGCACATGTACCCATGTGAAACAAAATGGCTTGAGAAAGCCAAGCTAGACATCACTTTGACTTAGATGACCATGGAAGTCCAACTCCTCAACATCCTCATGCTGATCGACAGTAACATTTTGATGCCAAGATCGGTAGTCCTTGATGGTGTCTGTGTGCTTTGCAGTGACATCTATCTAAAACCTGACTCACGCCTCCATAGCATCCAGGTACACTGCTCAGGCTTCTCTGTCCAACTCGTCTGAAAGCATGTGCATCATTGTCTTTAATGTGGCCAGACTAACAACATACTTGTGCATGATTTCTGCACTGATGGGTAAGTCTGGGCTGGTGGAAATGTGCATCAACTCGTCGAAGTACGAGTCAAGCTCTAGTCGGACCTGTTTCTTTGTCTTTGCCTGGGTGAGAGTCCCAATAGATGGGATCACATGTGTGCGCACCACAACATCCATACTCTTGAATACTCGTGCATGGGAAGCTTGTATGCTAGTGATGAGCTACGGGAGCTCTTCATAGTTCTGGATCTGACTCCGGATACGTGCTTTCAGCTCAATCGCATTGGCCCTCATCATCTTAGGCAAGTTAAGTGGGGCTCCCTTGTATTTCATCATCCATGTTTGCATGTCATCAACAACAGCATGCAAGTTCGTTAAGATACGTGCTCTTCTAGCACATCGCTGCTGCCATCCATTGAGATGGACGACTGCCTTATGCATAGTACCAAACTTGGAGTACAACGCTCGCATCACTGTGTCAAGGGACAATACTTCATCTAGTATTGCCTTCTCCAGTTCAGCTCGAGCAGACACTGTCACCAAGTCTCCTCCTTGCTTGGTCGTTTGTAGTTCCTTTGCCATTCTCTCATTGTCAGCTATCAAAAAGCGAACACTTGAGCAAGTGGCTTTGACATACACTTTGGTTGCATCAACCAAGGTTGTTGGATGTTTGCGCACATTAGTCACGATCACTCGTTCCTCAACTTGCATAAGAGATGTATGATCCTCCAGAGTTGACACTCTGCGAGACTGCATAACTCTATGTTGAGATTCATCGAATGAGATGTTGTGGATATCTCCCTCCGGATGATCACCAAGGATCTCAGTGCCTCCTTGGTCACTTGAGACTTTCTCATCATTATGCGATGAAGCGGGTAAGTCGACCTCTTGGTGATGAGACATGAGGTCGGTGCCCTGTTCCAACTCCTGCTGCTCCATGTCTGCATCCAACTGTTGAAGTGCTTGTTCTATCTCATGAGTGAAGTCTTGCTCCTGCGATGGTTCACCCTGTTTGCATGATGCCAGCTGATCTGATAAGTCCACTACCTGTACGGGCATTGTTTCACCTATTTTCACATGTTGCGTCCCCTGCTGTATCTGTTGTTGCTGTGCTTCCGTCTCCAGTTTGCGTAGCTCTTGTTCCTTCTGGAGTTGCTCGCTCAGCTCATGCAACTCCTTCTCTGCTTCTTCCATTCTCCTCTTATCCCTCCGCCTTTATGCGATTCACATGTCGTGTTGATGCGTCATTGCCTCTATAGCCATAACTGCTTTCTCTACTAATGGATCAGCTCAGAACTTGTAGCTTTTCTCCTCCTCGTGTTGGTTCTGGTGCTCTCTAAGATGCTGTTTCAATATTGCTTTGCTAGCCACTCCACAGTGAAGCCGACCTGTTCATTGGGTCTGGAGAAATAGCAATATCTCCATGGGTCCTTCTCGGCCCAATGAAATGCCCTGTGGATCCAGTTGAACTGAACGCTTGTGCAGTGATCCTTCACAATACAATGCGGGTCATATGGATTGTAACTTCGGAGGTCGAATGGATACTTCTTCATTTGTTCTGCTTCGACATCCGCTTGCTTGATACTCCATATCTCATATAACCTAATCTGCAACAGAAGAGCGGGCCAAGGTGCCTTCTTCTTCTGGTGCAATCTAGTTGTCAATCCTGCCGAGATGTGATAAGCTACTTCCTGCATGACAAGTATGTCCAAGGAAAACTTCGGTAGAACATTTAGAGGCTTCTCCGCGCTAAACATTTAGATGAAGGTGTCGAATGGTGAGACATACCAATCAGCAATGTCTAACAATGCCTCCATGGCTTCCTTTGACATGCAGGGTGGATCCTGTTCGAATATCATCTTGTAAACTAGGGTGACAAAATGATCGAACAACCGTGTGATTACTCCTCTGAAGTTGCATTCAGACAACAACTTGAAATATGTGTTCACAATAGTCTCCGCTAGTAGCCATGCCCACTCCAAGCTCGGGAACTCCTGTCGGGCACAGATTGCATCTAAGATTTAGGCAGACATGTAAATCTCTGCATGCATACCTCCAGGTGTCTGTCGAGCCTTCGTTACTTGTTCCTTTAGCTGATGAGCCAACATGCCAAACCGGTTACATGGTTTTTCCTCTCTAACTAGTTGGTCCAGTGCGATCACCCAACTCTGTGGGAAGGTTTTCGTGCTTTCATGGCTATATAGTTGACATGCAAATATGACCAAGTATTGATACACCTTCCATAGTATCTTCGTCTTGTAGATCTGGTTGGGTGTCAACCTGAATCGAGCCGACTCCTTTGCCCAATTATTCACAATGTCTTTGGATTTAGCACTGTTATTGGGTAAGCTGAAGTGAGTCTTCATGATAGTCACGGGCTCTGACATCTGATACATCTCGTCATAGTCTTGTGCCCATAATGTTGTAAGCTTCGTCCCACTAACATTGCTCAAGGTCATTGTCTCGGGAGCAGTGTGAGAGATGATCCAATGTATCATGTCTGCACATGGGAACGCAGGGTATCGGCATGCAATCCAGTACAAGCGGACTTGTGAATGTTCACATACACCTAACGGTCTTCGAGATCTTCCTCAGAAGTGCCTGCAAATGCTTCATTGGACCTCTTGCCACTTGAGCTTGATGTCCCTGTCTAGAAACAACTTTGTATCTTCATAGATCGGTAGACTAGAGGACACTTGCTCAACTGTTGCTCAAACTGCCTTTCTGTCAATGTCCTGTGATCTTGCTCTCTTGGAAGCCATTGATCCTGTACTGCTAAGAGGCAGATGAACACTTGAAAGATCTGGAGACAAGCAACATGCATGGCAAGAAATCTGTCAACGAAAACTAAAGCAAATTTGGGGAATGACATAGCATATACCTGGGGAACTAATAGGCAAGATTGCGCAATTTCTTCTGGTAGGTTGGGTGACTCGCTGCCAGAACTACTCAAAAGGCAATCTGGGTTGTTTGGGAGGCAAGAATGGCTGCTGGATTTGCGCAATGCATAATCCAGACTGGCTGCTGGGATTGCGCAATGCGCAATTCCAGCTAGGAGTGACTGCAGGGTCAGGGTCTGCATTGCACAATTTTCTGGGCCAACAATCACTATCCCTCAGAAATGCGCAAAGCAATCCTGAAGGAGAGTGCTTGGGCAGAATTGTGCATTTATGGAGAGGAAGACAGAGCCTTCCTTCCCTAGATTGTGCAATGTTATCTCGGTGAAAGTAGAGTCTGGGCCAAGGTTAGCCAGACTTGCTGATGGGCAACTGAAAGCAAATAAGAAAGTGAATGCATGGCGACACTAAGTGAAAGCAGAAGTGATTGACAATGCATGCAAACATGAATGAAAGATTCAGTAAATAGATCAACATGCATGTGGGTGAAGTGTGTCGCCGAATTGGCGACTGTTCATGCAAAACAGTTTCATGCATGCGACAATGGTGAGATAGCAACGAAAACTGAAACAGTGCTAGGACAAGCTAGTATACATGTAAACAACAACAAGCGTTCGAAGAAATCAAGCAAACAACACTCACACAAGCGAAAACATTAAAAGCAACAGAAAAGCAGAAAAAGACAAGTTGAGGCCACTTACCCGTGAATAGCTGAGCTGGATGTGTCGAAGAGTCCTAAATGGGCTGTGGGTTGTCAAAGCTCCAAGATCGATGTGAAAGAATGAGTTCTGATGCATCGAATAAATAAGTTTTGAGGTCATGACGCGTATGCCACAAATCTAGGAAAAAGAGACACTTTGAGGAAAGTTTCTAAAGCAACTTTGCATGTAACCTCCCACTGCTAAAAATAGCTACCTGAATCATGGGATGCCTTTTGCATGTTGCCTTTTGTTGTTCTGGGAAAAATCAAGCCATGCATGCAAGTCAAGTTTCCTTGGTCCCAGGTGGAACTGGTCAATTCAACTGCTCATGCATGAAGTTGCTCAATTGCTTGAAGGAAATGCACATTTCTGGCTGGCAGCTGGGATGGCGGCCCAGGAGATTTGCACAATTTCTCGACAAAGTAGCTGACTGCTGCCCAAATTTGCGCAAATTTTGGACAGAGCAACCCTGCTGGGGAAAATTGCGCAATTTTCACTGCGAGACTTGGCTGGCATAATTGTGCAATTCTAGAGCCCAGCAGGCTGCCTGATAGCACTGCACAATTTCTGGAGGGAAGGTTGGTTGCCCTCCAGAATTGCGCAATTTCTTGGGGGAGTTGCTCAGCCTGCAGCTGGACCAAGTCTGGATGAACAACCTGTGAGGGGAATGCATCAAGCTGTGGTCGACAGGCTACCTGTATGAAAGAAAAACACTGAAGCTTGAATTCTTGACGAAGCAAGACAAGGTGTTGTGAAAAGTTGGTAGGGAGACTCCAAACACTTGGAGGGTGGTTGTAGCCAGTACAACACTTTGGGAGGGTGGTTGTAGCCAGTACAACACTTGGCGGCACACTGGTAGAACTCCAGCTCTCTGAATGGACCTTGTTTGTGAAAAGCAAGTCTAACACCTTCGGAAGTATTGTTTAGTTTTCAACTCATCTTGGTTTCACACTAGCTTGATTGTAAGATGTAGCATCTGCCAAGCTCTTGGTCGATTGACACACATTCCAAGTCAATGCAACACAGTTGTTTCGATTGGCGTTGAGGGGTATATTGGTGCACAAGCAGTATAATCGTCAGAGTCTTAGTTTCATCTCTGGTGTTGTTCCACCACTACTAGCAGAACTGGACAGTACCCTGATGGAGTCACATAATAACACAAGCATGGCTTCGCTGCCAGCGAGCCTGGTTAGTGCCCCGGCGGAGTCACATAATAACACGAGCATGGCTCTACTACCAACGACCCTGGTCAATACCCTAGTGGAGTCACATAATAACACAAGCATGGCTTCGCTGCTAGCGAGCTTGGTCAGTACCCCAGTGGAGTTGCTTGCATCACCTCTCTGCGTAGGAAGCCT
This sequence comes from Pinus tabuliformis, assembly GCA_031772625.1. Classification (NCBI taxonomy): domain Eukaryota; kingdom Viridiplantae; phylum Streptophyta; class Pinopsida; order Pinales; family Pinaceae; genus Pinus; species Pinus tabuliformis. The sequence continues at coordinate 1,080,087,051 of CM062807.1, read as the reverse complement.
TTCTCTTCTTTCGCCTTATTCATTTTTATTTTGTTTTTGTTTTTTTTACTTTTTCATTTTTTCAACTATGCATAACACTTATTCATTTCATAGGCAGAAGAGGGATCTTGACTTATTGAGAGCAGAAGAGGTTGTTCCAGTAGAGTAGTTTTTTTTATCTCTGACGTGCTTTTTAAGGTTCCCCCCTCACCTTACTCTACTTGACTGAAATGACAAGGGTTAACCCAAAAACAACTGACTAGAGTAGGTGACACTAGTTAGCATGCAAGCATTGTGTTTTCACCAAGGTTCACTTAGAACAATACATATTTTCCTTCGATATATCATGGACTAAAAGTAACAAGTTCTTCATACAAAGGCAAGATAGCAGATAACCAAGTAGTGATAGCTGTACAAGCCCTCTCTTGTATTTTACCCAGCTCGTTTCAAGAGTCATACATGGTTTCATGCAAAACTAACCTATGAACAAAACAAGCGAACTAACAAACAACAAAACAAAGCAAGAGCAGAAGCAAAAGCGAAAGTGAAGAGAGTAAGCAAAAAAGCAAGCAAACAAACAAACAAAAAAGGCAAGTAAGCAAACAAGCATGCAAGAAAACTGACTGAAAGCAAACACTACTCCTACTCTGAAGCTAATAGTTCATGGGCCTAATCGGGTGAAGTGATATTTCCAATGCAGCCACTGGTGCATTGGTTGACCCATGCTGGTGAAGGCTTGGTCCGTGAATAACCCAGTGTTGCGAACTAGCAAGCAAGAAAGATATAACAATGAAGACAACCACACTTTGTGTTTCAAAGTGCCCACAGGACATAAGTGAGTACAAGTGCATGGCGAGCAGTCTGTGGACTTATCATGAAGATGTGCGACACTGTGTGCAACTTTTAAGCATAAGCACACTCTTGATTGGTACATGCAAACAAACAAAAGAAACAAATATAACTTGTGTCATGCACGCTTGCTTGCAATGTAAGACTCCTCCAATGCATGAGTGATAGGATCATGTAGTTAGAGTGGAGGAAGTATGATCTATGTGTGAGATGGATCTTCAATGCATACATATGAGTGATGAGGAGCCTTGGGTGATTGAACAGTTTCCTGATCAGAAATGAGACTAACCCCAAGATAGCGATGACCTGACATAACCATCAGCGCGGGCTGAAGTGCCTCGACAGTGTTGGGCGTTTCAACTTCATCATCAAGTAGATCATCATAAACTGGTGGCTTTGAAAGATCAACTGCAATAGAGTCATGATCGTGATCAAATATGGTAGTGAATGGATCACCACCGCCATGATCAGAAAAATCAATGATTTCATCGACATCCTCATGATTAGATGAATCAAACAGAGGGATAGATGAAAAGCGAACAAACTCATCCTCTGTGTTTCCAGAAAAGGCAGATGAAAGATCAAGTGGATTTTCAATGAATTACTTATCCTCTCCGTTATCGAATGATGGACTGACATCTGGTGTATCCTGCGAGTGATCAACAATGGGTGCATCCGTGGATGGAGATACACATGCAAAATCATGGATGGCAGATTCACCAAAGATGTTAGGAAAGAAAGGAGGAGGCTCAGATGGAAGGGAGTTATCCTTCGCTGAGTGTTGATGATTAAGCTCCCACTCATACTCTTCATGAATGACAACGCATGTTGGTTGTGTAACACCAACTCATTAGTGGCTTTTTCCTTGTTCACAACAAGTGAAGAGTCCGGAATGGAGGAACACAAGACAGTATCATCCAGAGGAACAGTCGAGTGCGAGGACGAAGGTTGTGGAACAAATGCATATGACAACTCGAAGGACTTGTTAGAGTCGGTCTTGTAGCCCTCCATTAGCGATCAAAGCTCTTTGAATTTGCATAAGTAGGTGTCTCATCAGTGTCAATTTTTGCATCCCATTAGGCATGCCATAACCCTGATGGAGGAGCTGGTGTCTTTGTCCCCCTCTTGGCATTGTTGAATCAAGTCATTTCAGTCCTTAGTCACTTTCAAGCTTGTCTTGTCTTGGCTTGAGGTCAAATTCCTAGGTCTAGGGTTTTGGTCAAGTTTGTTTACAAGGTCATGTCTCTGAAGGTCAATACGTGCCCAGCAAGCTAGAGGGATGATTTCAAAGGTGTTTCTTCGCAAATTTCTATCTTGTACAGTAAATTTTCACCTTGGATTTAAAAACTTTGTTTTTAAAGCCAAGGTCATTTTTCAAATTTTTGTAAAAAGTGATGAAATTTCAAAAAAAACTTCCAAGGACAGCATGTAACTCTGGTTCCCTTGCCAAGATCCCTCAGATGATATCCCTGCAAAAAGTATCAAGCAAAAGCATTAAATGAGTCAATTTCAGGACAAAGGAAACCAAAATGGTCAATTTTATAAAGTGTCAAAGAAAAACATTATAAAGTGGGTTTGGGCATGAAATTATTTCAAATCAAAATTATAAAAGCCCAATCTCCCTCCATTTACCCTCATTGTGCATCTAACTCACTTGCAAGAGAGATTGGGCGAGGGTTTGAGCGAAATTGTGAGCTTGACAGGCGCGCGACCCGTCAGACCAGGCGCGCGACCCGTCAGAGGCGCGCGACCCGTCGAGCCCATTCCAGCAGTGTTATTTTATAACGGGCGCGACCCGTCAGTGGCGCGCGACCCGTTGGGTGAGGCGCGCGACCCGTCAGCGCCCTCTTTACCAAATCACCTGCAAATCATCCAAGGAGCCAACAAAATTGCTAAATTGCCTAAGGTAGGCCCTCCAACTTACAAATTGCTGTTTGTTATGGTTAAAGACATCATGAATACATGTTTTAAAGATCTCATTGTGCAAGAGAAAAAGCTCTATATGGCTGTGGTTTAAAATTGTAAAATTTGCCTAGGGTTTATGCTGTTTTAAGGTTTTTCCCTTGTAATCATTTTTCCCCATTTCCCATTTCATTTTCCTTGTCTTCCTATATAAATTTCCCTTTTAAATTTGTAAAGAAAATCTAAACTCTACTCCTCTTCCCTAAAAAATGAAAAATCAAGCCCTAACCCTACCTCTCATTATACCCATGTAAACAATGTATATAATGATGCATATGCAATGATTTTTGCAATGTTTTTTCCCTTAAATCCTTGTTTTATATATTTATTCCCATTTTTCCTTTTAAAATGTCTCTCCCCTAACATTCCCCTCATGCTCCTTGTCCCCCTTGAAACAGCATATAGATCAGCGTTTTACAAGGCAGAAACAGCAGTGCATTTTGGCCACTCTGCTCCTTGAACAATGTCAGAAACTGAAACCTATGAGCAGAGTGATGACCAGGCATCAGCTTCAGAGATTGAGGTACAGAGGAGGCCTCATAAGGGTGGAAAGGGTGGTCATCATAAGAGAGAGGAGCCCACTTCTTTGGCAGATTTACAGGCTTGTCCTATGGCAATTTCATGTTTCCAGTACATGTCTTGCTATGAGTTTTGCGAGAGGATCTCTCGGATTCAGCACCACAGAGAGTTGGCTCGCCTATTTGTTTTACACTGGCATGATGGACATGTCAACCTTGCCGGGGTGGACTTTACATTGACACCCGAGATGATTGCACATGCCACAGGGATACCTAATGTCGGAGAGGTATGGAATAAGCGCAAGGTGTTGGACAGTGTTCATTTTGAGCCTTTCGTTAGACCAGCACTCATGAGACACTTGACAGGAGTGTTTCCCTTCAAATTTCTCAGGAGTGAGTATGCTCCCACGATGAGGCTCATCATGCTCTATTTTACCTGTGAGGGCAGATTTTCACAGGTATATTCATACCATATTCGCCTATTGATGCACTTCACACGGGTACGGATGATGAACATCCCTGTTTTCTTCTATCAAAACATTGAGAGGATGGTGTCCATGATGCAGAGGAAGAGCCCGGTACAGCAGTATAGGAGCCTTTACCATTATGGTTTAATTCAGCTTGTAGTATTACATCAGTTGGCTCAGCAGGGCATCTCATGGGAGGAGTTCATTTCTCGTGAGCTTTTCACAGTACCACCACCGCCACATCCTGAGGTTATTCACGAGGAGGGAGGACCATCACAGCAGCATGACATCCCCGTCACTAGACATGTCAGCTCCTCACCTTTGGTCACTTATCAAAGAGGCCAAAGGGCCTTATTTGCAACAACTCGGCGAGTACTTTCTCCACAGCATGTGGAAGGGGTCTCGCCTTCTTCATCGGCTCAGCGAGTGTTATCTCCACATCAGGTGGAAGGGGCCTCGCTTTCTTCAGCAGCACAGGTATCAGAGAGGGGCAAGCAGCCCAGGATTGATGAGGGACCATCAGGTGTTCCAGATATAGAGCTTATTGATCTTGATGTCAGTTCTCCTAGCCGAGAGTCAAAGGAGATCATTCAACACCTTAGAGCTGAAAATGATGCATTGCAGAGGAGGTTAGAGGGGGCACAGTGGACAATCTCATATCTGGAGCAGCGCAACAAACAGTTGGAGGATGAGCAAGCTCTTGATGAGTTGTGGAGGATTCGTAGTGACCGCAACTTGAATCGAAGAAGACCCGGTGATCTATTGCCCGCTGAGCGAGAGTCCATGCTTATCCAGCTTAATGCTCACTTGGAGAGGCTGTTGGCTAAGGCCAACCAAGATAAAAAATTGTTAAGAAACATGAAGAACCATTATTGGGCGAGAATGCACGTGTGCAAGGCAAAGATGAAGATGTTCCAAAGGCGGTTGGCCAAGGCACAAAAAAGGAGAAAGAGGCCCGATCCCCTCCATATCTTGGCCGAGGCTTCACTAAAGGACCAAGGCACTAAATAGCCCAGCCACAGCACAAATCCCAAGAAATTTTGAACATTTTGGGTCAATTTTGATTTTTCAGGCAATTTACAGGTTTTGTCCATTAACGGGTCTCACCCCCCGCGCGACCCTTCATCCTGGCAACTCCATTTTGCAAAAACTCAGCATTTCCAGATTTGTCATGAGAAGTTACATATGCTCATTAATGGACAAGAGATTTTATGAAGTTTTGGGCCTCCAGAAAGTCAAAAAACAAACAAAAAATGACTTTCTGCCACATTTTTGAGACAAAGAAAGCAGTCTTGGGAGATTGCAATTTTGGAGGGGCAAATGACCACCAAATTCAGAAATTCCAGTTGGGTTGGAAATTAGATTCACAGACTTTTCCAACAAGCCTACTCTTGCTCAATTTGGACACCTGGAAGTGCCCCAAAAGTGGTCCCAAAGGCGCGCGACCCGTCAGGCAGAGGCACGCGACCTGTCAGGCAAATTTCTCCAAATTTCACTGTACAGCTCAGAAAAACGCAGTTTGACCTTGTTTGACTTTTTGGGGTGGATTATTATGCTCTTTGATGTAATTAATGTAATTTTATGACACTTTTACACTTATGTACCTCTTCTAGAAGATTCATTCATGAAAAAGGTGAAAATTAAATGAATGAATTGGTTTCCTAGCTTATAGAGGTAAGTTGTTTTGACTGCCTAGTTTTCAGTGCTTAGTTTAGAAGTGGTTGAAACAGCTCCTAGGATAGTGAGCTCGACCCATGGAGGCAGGGAAAGAGGTTAGATGATCTATATTATGTACTTTCTTGCTCATTTTCATGGTTGGACTCTTGAGGGAAAAGCTATCATTGTATTATTCACTGTATCTCTGCAATTTTTGGCTAAGGAAGACCAGGGTTTTGCAGTCCTTTTTGGGATTCTTGTGGTTACATGTATTGATGGTGTGTTTCTCTATGTACTTGTAAGTGTGTTATGTGAATCATTTCCTTTCTTTTCCTTCTGCACATTAAACAAATGAAGTGTTAAAGTAGAATTCATGACAGTCATGCTCTGCTTTTAAGTTTGTTTAATTTCAATGTTTTCTACTGTTTAAGGAGAATTCAAAGTTATTGTTTGCTCTCCTTAGCTCCTCACCTGTCTTTCTCATCCATTCACCTCAATCTAAGGCATCAATACTGTGTCCTATCTCGCCCCAAAGAACCCCCTACAGAAATTGTGTCCTATCCCCGCACCCAAAATTGCCACTCCTCAATTTGCCACCAAAAACCCTAAAAATTCCAAATCAATCCTTTTGATCAGTTTACTAGCCTAAAATCAGTGTTACCCTATTGGTTATCTCGCCCATTGAAGATTTTGACCGAGATAGACCGGAGAGAGCCCTCTCCTGCCCCGTAGGGCTAGCTACGAGGCTAAGTGGTTTGATGTTGCCTTGAGGTTTACCTTTCTCAACCTGAGGTGAAATTTCAAGCGCTAACATATTGGCGACCATACTGGGGAAAACAAATTAATCGTTTGCTCATTGATGTGTTATATCATAAGTCTTAGACGGAGCCTGAAGTTACGCCAGGTAGCCTTCGAAAACGCTCTTGTTTTACATCAGCGTTAGTAGATAAACACTGCTTCAGTCAATCTCCGTGAGCTTGTGAACGTAGCGCTTCATTGACACTTTATCCCAGTATAATTGTTAACTCTGAGCCGTTGATGATAGGTTGAGAGTTTTCACAGGCTGAATGGTTTTTCTTTCCTAGTCTTTTTGAGAAAAACAAGCTGGCTACAGATCCTAGACCCATTTTCAAATCTCATTCATCTCCAGCTATTATCAAGTATTTTGAAGATCTAGATTTTGACGAAAGCTTTGAGTTGTCTCTGTTTAAAGCCAAGTCTGAAAGTGCGCTCGACTCTCTAGTCCTTGACCCTGATTTTGCAGCTGCTATTGAATTTGAGAGACATAACAAATTGGTCGAAAATTTCATCTTGAGACATCTCCAGACACATATTCAAGCTACTACCCTTGCTGATTTTGTTGAGAATATCTCTGATCATATTGGATCCACTATCACGGCTCACGAAGAATCTTATCCTCCTTATGTTTCAGTTTCGCCTATAATCACCTATCCCGAATCCACAGTCGGTTCTCCTTCTACACCCCATACCCCTCCTACTTCTCCTACCCCTCCGACTCCCCCAACTCCACAAACTACAGCTCCTCTTATTATAGTCCCTGCTATCACAGCTCCTCCTCCTCATACTCATCCTACTCCCCCTCCTAAAGCAATGGCTGCCCGGTTTGCCCCACTTGCTCTTCCCCAAAATCTTCATGATATGCCAGCCGATTATCAAAGTAAAATCCCTATGTTTGATGGCACTCCACAAAGTATTTCTGCTCAGCAACATATTGACAAAATGACCACTTTCTTTGATCTATATGAGATAGATGAAGAAGATGTTACCATGCGATTGTTCGTGCAAACATTTGGGGGAGAAGTTAGAAAGTGGTTCAGAGGGTTGACAACTAACAGCATTGCCACCTTGGAAGCACTTCAGAATCAGTTTTTAGATCGATGGGAAATCAGAAAAGATCCGCTTCAGATTAATGCCGAATACAACAACCTCAAGCGTAATCCGGGTGAGTTCGTTCAAGATTACATAATCAGATTCAATACAGTTTATAATGCTATTCCAGATGATTTGAGGCCATCTAGAAAATCAGCACTTCTTAAGTTCCCGGATGGTTTTGATCCGGAGATGGCTTATTCATTGCGAGACAGAGATCCTCCTACCTTGGAGGATATGCAGAAAATTGTTGTTAGCGTTGAGGCAAACTTAAATGATAAAAGGGCAAGAATGAAGGCAGAAAAGCGAGTCACAATCAAAGAGGAAGCATCCACCTCAAATCAGCTACTTCGTGATGTTGAACAGATAAAGAGGGCACTTGAAAATGTTCGTCTTGACAAGCCGGAACCGCAGATCCGTAATCCTAATTTCCGAGGTGCACAACAGCCACAATATAGAATCAAGCAGCGTGAAACAAAGGCACAAGAAGCAGCAGTTCAGCAGCAAATGAAACCTCCTTTTCAGCAGAATTTTGTTAGCCAAGAATCAGAGGATGAAGGTGATAATGTTGGAGAGGAAAATCATTTCTTCACTCCTGATGATATGCCCACTTATATTACAGAAGAATCCGAAGAGTATCAAAGAGGGTATTTGCATGCTTTATCAGCTCAGCAAGGTCAGCAAAGGCAATTGAGAAACCGAGCTGTTACCATAAATTCCATTCAGAAAAGGAAAGATACATCAGCAAAGAATGATTCGGTTTCCCCACACACAACAGGAAAAGACATAGTTGGTCCTTCAACAAGTCAATCACCATCAGCAGCCAAGATAGATCAACCATCAAACGCACCAAGAGATAGAGGTGAAAAAAGAGACAATCCAGCTAAAGAAGGTGAGAAGATTTCAACTTTCAGTTTGGAGAATGAGATTGCAAAGTTGAAGGTGTCTATTCCCTTGACGGAAATCATGAAGAACATCACTTACCGAGGTCAGATTTCCAAGATGCTGAATTTCGATCCAATGCTAGACACAGTGAATGTAGAAGATGATCGTCCTGAGCTGATTTTTGGGCCCGCTTTAGATGGTGAGTCTCCCGAGAGTGATGTTCCTCCGTTCTATATCAGTTTGCGACTACATGAGTACGTGCTACACAATGCCATGTTTGATTCGGGAGCTTCACATAATTTGATGCCTAAAGCGATTATGGAGAAGCTGGGACTTGACATCACAAGGAAGTATCATGATTTGTATTCGTTTGATTCCAGCCGGGTGAAATGTATTGGTTTGATCAAGGACTTGGTGGTGAGTCTAGATCAAATCCCAGCAAAGAATGTTTTGATGGACGTGGTAGTGGCGGATATTCCTCCGCGATTTGGCATGTTGCTTTCGAGGTCATGGGGAGCCAAGCTCAAAGGTACACTTCAGCTCGATTTTTCCTATGCTACAATTCCAATTTTTGGTCAGATGAGGAAGTTATATCGGGAGCAAAAGATGAAATACATGATTACTAGTAAGGAAAAGCCCGTCAATCATCCTGTAAATTATGTACAAACAGATTTAGAATCTTTTGTTTTGTTTGCGGATAATTTCAATGAGATAGAGAGTCAGTTAGTTCAAGCAGAAGATATACCAGACATTTCAGAAAATTTCAGAGAAGTTTTGAGAAAGGAAAGTGAAGAAAAGTCTGCTGTCATAAAGCTAGCAGCTGAAATAAATGGGCAGCAAACAGAGAATGCATCGACATCACATTTTCAGCACTTAGAAGATGATGAGGATGGTCTTTGGACCATGGATTTTGATGGTGCGGTGGGCAACGATGGTGCTAGTATAGGTGTGTGGATTCGAAGCCCATTTTCAGTTCAAAACCAAGTTCCAAGCAAGGTACGGGTATGTTCATATAAATTGGCATTTGATTGTTCAAATAATGAGGCGGAATACGAGGCTCTTATTGCTGGTCTGAAAATCCTTCGGAAGTTGAAGGCAAAGAAGATAGCGATATATGGCGACTCCGAGTTGGTTATAAAGCAAGTGAAAGGTGAATTTCAGGCCAAACATCCTCGTATGCGAGCATATCGGAATGCTGTCCTAGATATCTTAAAACTGTTTTCAGAACATACTTTGACATGTGTGCCCCGGATTCAAAATGGTGTTGCGGATGCATTGGCTAAGGCAGCAAGTAATTTGAAAATACCCATGAATTCCAGCAATAAGTTTGAGATATATGTAAAGCATCGTCCTACAGTTCCAGATAATCAAAGGTGTTGGCAAGTTTTCCAAGATGACGAAGAAATCAAAGATTTTCTGCAAATTGAGGGTAAATTCGAAGACATCTCAATAGACACGGAAGCTGAAGGAGTAAATCAGATGGATGTGTTGCAGCTCAAGGACAATTACATTCCTAAAGGATTAATTCCTTTAGAAGAATTGTTCGATCAAGATGATGTGGCCCGCAAACCAACTTTGAGGCCAACGGAAGAAGGTGTCGAAGATGTGAATCTCGGGACAGCCGAAAATCCAAAGATGGTGAAGCTCTCAAAAGCATTGTCGCCCAAGGTAAAGAAAGAATATATCAGATTGTTGTCTTCGTTTTCTAATGTTTTTGCATGGGACTATTCAGATTTGAAAACTTATGACACAAGTATCATTCAGCATACCATTCCCATAAAGCCAAATCAAAAGCCTTTCCGACAAAAGTTGAGAAGAATTAATCCTAAGTTGCTGCCATTGATCGAGAAGGAAGTCAACAGGTTATATAAGTCTGGAATCATAGTGCCAATCCGATTTTCTGATTGGATTTTCAACTTGGTTCCCGTGAGAAAGAAGACCGGTGAGATTTGCTTGTGTATAGACTTCATAAATCTCAATAAGGTGTCGCTGAAGGACAATTATCCGCTGCCCAAAATGGATCATATATTGCAGCGGGTAGTTGGGGCATCAAGGATGTCATTGCTTGATGGTTATTCCGGGTATAATCAGATTTTGGTACATGAAGATGACCGAGACAAGACAACGTTCACTACTCCATGGGGTACATTTCATTATGCCAAGATGCCGTTTGGATTGAAGAACGCTGGTGCTACATTTCAGCGGGCAATGGACATGGCCTTTGCTAATGAGAAAGATGTCTTTTTGGTCGTTTATCTTGATGATCTGACTGTGTTTTCTAAATCTGATGAAGAGCATTTGTTTCATTTGACTAAGGTGTTTCAAAAGTGCAGAAAGTATGGTATCTCGTTGAATCCGAAGAAGAGCCTTTTTGCTATGAGCGAAGGCAAGCTGCTGGGCCATATTATTTCTAAAGATGGCATTCGTATAGATCCTGCACGGGTGGAAGCAATTCAGCAGTTAGAGCAGCCCCGAAGCAAGAAAGAAATTCAGTCCTTCAATGGCAAATTGAATTTTCTGCGTCGCTTCATTCCCAATCTTGCCGAACATCTTAGAGAGATAACCAACATGCTCAAAAAGGACAGCGAGCTCAAATGGACCGAAGAGGCGGTAAAGTCTTTCAACTTGGTAAAGTTGATCTTATCTTCAGCCCCAACTTTGATCAGCCCGGATTATACACAAGATTTTATTTTATTTTCATTTGCTTCTGAGCATACGTTGGCAGCCGTGTTGATGCAAAAAAGAGATGGAGTTGAGAAGCCCATAGCTTTTTTCAGCCGCATCATAAGGGACGGAGCGCTGAATTATAATATCATTGAAAAGCAAGCATTGGCATTGGTAAAAGCTTTGAAAGATTTCCGGGTGTACATACTGAATTCTCATATTTTGGCCTATGTTCCCAACGCAGCTGTTAAGGATGTCTTGGTACAAGCGGAACCGGAAGGAAGAAGGGGTAAGTGGATCGCTGCACTATTAGAGTATGATGTAGAAATTAAACCTACCAAGTTGATCAAGGGTCAAGGTCTTGCTAAGTTGATGGCTGAAACAAATCTTCATGTCCTTGACATTAATTTGATTGCTGCTTTGTCCGATGAAGACGAAGAGAATTCAGCTCTACAGGTATCAGATATCTTTGTTTCCTCTCCTTGGTATGCTGATATAGTATATGTGCTTCAAAATTTGTCTTCACCCCCTGGGATGCCTAGAAACAAAGCTAGAACATTGAAATTAAAGGCTGCCAAATTTTGCATTATCAAATCTGCACTTTATTGGAAAGACCCCGGTGGCATATTGCTGAATTGTTTAGTCGAAGAAGAAGCTAAGACAGCTGTAGAGGATTTTCATAAAGGTGACTGTGGGGGTCACTTGTTTTGGAAGACCACGGCCAATAAGATCTTAAGAGCTGGTTTCTATTGGCCTTCTTTATTTTCTGATGTATATAATGCAGTTAAGAGTTGTCATGAATGTCAAATTTTTCAAGGAAAGCAGAAATTACAGTCGTTACCTCTCAAGCCCATTGAAATCAGCGCACCATTTCAGCAATGGGGCTTGGATTTTATTGGCGAAATCCACCCAGCATCTTCCGGGCAGCATCGATGGATCTTGACCGCCACAGATTACTTCACGAAGTGGATTGAAGCCATTCCCACCCGGCAGGCCACGGACTCGGTAATTATTTCTTTTCTTGAGAATAACATATTGTCACGTTTCGACTGTCCACATAAGTTGATTACAGATAATGCAGCAGCCTTTAAGTCGAAGAAAATGGTTGATTTTTGCTACAAATATAACATCAGCTTGGGGCATTCGACCGCCTACCATCCGCAAGGTAATGGGCTGGCCGAATCTTCGAACAAATCTCTAGTGAACATCATAAAGAAATTGCTGGAAATAAATAAGAAGAGCTGGCACAAAAAGTTAGTAAATGCATTATGGGCTGATCGGGTAAGTCAAAAGAAGTCAATTGGTATGTCACCCTTTGAACTGGTTTATGGGGTAGATGCAGTGTTTCCTACTTCACTTAGTGTTCCAGTAGCAAAGTTGTTTCAAGAAGCTGGTGGCGAGGAGGATCCTATGCAACGGCGGATTAGTCAAATGATTCATTTACAGCAGACACGAGAGGAGGTTCTTCAAAATTCCCTTAAGTTACAGGAGCGCATAAAGAAAATCTATGACAAAAAGGCCAAACCGGATGATTTTCAGATAGATGATGTTGTTTTGAGATGGGATGCCCGAAACGAAGACAAAGGGAAACATGGAAAATTCGACAACTTGTGGAAAGGTCCCTACAAAATTGCAGCATACCGTGGTCCAAATGCCTTCCTTCTCAAAGAAATGAACGGTGATGATTGTCTCGGTGGGTCGGTGAATGGCCGACTGCTCAAAAGGTATCATGCTTGAGCATTTTCTGCTCTAATCACTCTCATTGTAATTACCATTTTACTTTCATTCTGCAGCAAGTGTGAACTGATCTCCCATCTTTAGTCTGGGGCCCGCGGTGAAGGCTATAATTCTGAAGATGGTGATTAGTTGGTGTGAGTTTTTCAAGTTGTTTCAGTCAGTCTATTTTCTGCATAAAGTGAGTCGGTTTGTGTCAAAGTTAGTTTAAATTTCAGTCAATTGTCAAAGTCAATAAAGTTGTCCAACTTTGGGTCACATGTGTAAATATTGACTCCATTGCCCAATGATGATAAAGCACTGGTCTGCTCTCCCAGAGGTCTAAGGTTCTTGGTACCTCCAAGGAGCTACCATCCCCATTGGAGCCAATGTTAGAGTCGGTCTTGTAGCCCTCCATCAGCGATCAAAGCTCTTTGCATTTGCATAAGTAGGTGTCTCATCAGTGTCAATTTTTGCATCCCATTAGGCATGCCATAACCCTGATGGAGGAGCTGGTGTCTTTTTCCCCCTCTTGGCATTGCTGAATCAAGTCATTTCAGTCCTTAGTCACTTTCAAGCTTGTCTTGTCTTGGCTTGAGGTCAAATTCCTAGGTCTAGGGTTTTGTTCAAGTTTGTTTACAAGGTCATGTCTCTGAAGGTCAATACGTGCCCAGCAAGCCAGAGGGATGATTTCAAAGGTGTTTCTTTGCAAATTTCTATCTTGTACGGTAAATTTTCACCTTGGATTTAAAAACTCTGTTTTTAAAGCCAAGGTCATTTTTCAAATTTTTGTAAAAAGTGATGAAATTTCAAAAAAAACTTCCAAGGACAGCATGTAACCCTGGTTCCCTTGCCAAGATCCCTCAGATGATATCCCTGCAAAAAGTATCGAGCAAAAGCATTAAATGAGTCAATTTCAGGACAAAGGAAACCAAAATGGTCAATTTTATAAAGTGTCAAAGGAAAACATTATAAAGTGGGTTTGGGCATGAAATTATTTCAAATCAAAATTATAAAAGCCCAATCTCCCTCCATTTACCCTCATTGTGCATCTAACTCACTTGCAAGAGAGATTGGGTGAGGGTTTGAGCGAAATTGTGAGCTTGACAGGCGCGCGACCCGTCAGACCAGGTGCGCGACCCGTCAGAGGCGTGCGACCCGTCGAGCCCATTCCAGCAGTGTTATTTTATAACGGGCGCGACCCGTCAACGCCCTCTTTACCAAATCACCTGCAAATCATCCAAGGAGCCAACAAAATTGCTAAATTGCCTAAGGTAGGCCCTCCAACTTACAAATTGCTGTTTGTTATGGTTAAAGACATCATGAATACATGTTTTAAAGATCTCATTGTGCAAGAGAAAAAGCTCTATATGGCTGTGGTTTAAAATTGTAAAATTTGCCTAGGGTTTATGTTGTTTTAAGGTTTTTCCCTTGTAATCATTTTTCCCCATTTCCCATTTCATTTTCCTTGTCTTCCTATATAAATTTCCCTTTTAAATTTGTAAAGAAAATCTAAACTCTACTCCTCTTCCCTAAAAAATGAAAAATCAAGCCCTAACCCTACCTCTCATTATACCCATGTAAACAATGTATATAATGATGCATATGCAATGATTTTTGCAATGTTTTTTCCCTTAAATCCCTGTTTTATATATTTATTCCCATTTTTCCTTTTAAAGTGTCCCTCCCCTAACATTCCCCTCATGCTCCTTGTCCCCCTTGAAACAGCATATAGATCAGCATTTTACAAGGCAGAAACAGCAGTACATTTTGGCCACTCTGCTCCTTGAACAATGTCAGAAACCGAAACCTATGAGCAGAGTGATGACCAGGCATCAGCTTCAGAGATTGAGGTACAGAGGAGGCCTCATAAGGGTGGAAAGGGTGGTCATCATAAGAGAGAGGAGCCCACTTCTTTGGCAGATTTACAGGCTTGTCCTATGGCAGTTTCATGTTTCCAGTACATGTCTTGCTATGAGTTTTGCGAGAGGATCTCTCGGATTCAGCACCACAGAGAGTTGGCTCGCCTATTTGTTTTACACTTGCATGATGGACATGTCAACCTTGCCGGGGTGGACTTTACATTGACACCCGAGATGATTGCACAGGCCACAGGGATACCTAATGTCGGAGAGGTATGGAATAAGCGCAAGGTGTTGGACAGTGTTCATTTTGAGCCTTTCGTTAGACCAGCACTCATGAGACACTTGACAGGAGTGTTTCCCTTCAGATTTCTCAGGAGTGAGTATGCTCCCATGATGAGGCTCATCATGCTCTATTTTACCTGTGAGGGCAGATTTTCACAGGTATATTCGTACCATATTCGCCTATTGATGCACTTCACACAGGTACGGATGATGAACATCCCTGTTTTCTTCTATCAGAACATTGAGAGGATGGTGTCCATGATGCAGAGGAAGAGCCCGGCACAGCAGTATAGGAGCCTTTACCATTATGGTTTAATTCAGCTTGTAGTATTACATCAGTTGGCTCAGTAGGGCATCTCATGGGAGGAGTTCATTTCTCGTGAGCTTTTCATAGTACCACCACCGCCACATCTTGAGGTTATTCACGAGGAGGGAGGACCATCACAGCAGCATGACATCCCCGTCACTAGACATGTCAGCTTTTCACCTTTGGTCACTTATCAGAGAGGCCAAAGGGCCTTATTTGCAGCAGCTCGGCGAGTACTTTCTCCACAGCATGTGGAAGGGGTCTCGCCTTCTTCATCGGCGCAGCGAGTGTTATTTCCACATTAGGTGGAAGGGGCCTCGTTTTCTTCAGCAGCACATGTATCAGAGAGGGGCAAGCAGCCCAGGATTGATGAGGGACCATCAGGTGTTCCAGATATAGAGCTTATTGATCTTGATGTCAATTCTCCTAGCCGAGAGTCAAAGGAGATCATTCAGCACCTTAGAGCTGAAAATGATGCATTGCAGAGGAGGTTAGAGGGGGCACAGTGGACAATCTCATATCTGGAGCAGCGCAACAAACAGTTGGAGGATGAGCAAGCTCTTGATGAGTTGTGGAGGATTCGTAGTGACCGCAACTTGAATCGAAGAAAACCCGGTGATCTATTGCCCGCTGAGCGAGAGTCCATGCTTATCCAGCTTAATGCTCACTTGGAGAGGCTGTTGGCTAAGGCCAACCAAGATAAAAAATTGTTAAGAAACATGAAGAACCATTATTAGGCGAGAATGCACGTGTGCAAGGCAAAGATGAAGATGTTCCAAAGGCGGTTGGCCAAGGCACAAAAAAGGAGAAAGAAGCTCGATCCCCTCCATATCTTGGTCGAGGCTTCACTAAAGGACCAAGGCACTAAATAGCCCAGCCACAGCACAAATCCCAAGAAATTTTGAACATTTTGGGTCAATTTTGATTTTTCAGGCAATTTACAGGTTTTGTCCATTAACGGGTCTCACCCCCCGCGCGACCCTTCATCCTGGCAACTCCATTTTGCAAAAACTTAGCATTTGCAGATTTGTCATGAGAAGTTACATATGCTCATTAATGGACAAGAGATTTTATGAAGTTTTGGGCCTCCAGAAAATCAAAAAACAAGCAAAAAATGACTTTCTGCCACATTTTTGAGACACAGAAAGCAGTCTTGGGAGATTGCAATTTTGGAGGGGAAAATGACCACCAAATTCAGAAATTCCAGTTGGGTTGGAAAGTAGACTCACAGACTTTTCCAACAACCCTACTCTTGCTCAATTTGGACACCTGGAAGTGCCCCAAA
Organism: Pinus tabuliformis; assembly: GCA_031772625.1. Lineage (NCBI taxonomy): Eukaryota > Viridiplantae > Streptophyta > Pinopsida > Pinales > Pinaceae > Pinus > Pinus tabuliformis. The sequence continues at coordinate 1,080,070,729 of CM062807.1, read as the reverse complement.
AGTGGTCCCAAAGGCGCGTGACCCATCAGGTAGAGGCGCGCGACCCGTCTGGCAAATTTCTCCAAATTTCACTGTACAGCTCAGAAAAACGCAGTTTGACCCTGTTTGACTTTTTGGGGTGGATTATTATGCTCTTTGATGTAATTAATGTACTTTTATGACATTTTTACACTTATGTACCTCTTCTAGAAGATTCATTCATGAAAAAGGTGAAAATTAAATGAATGAATTGGTTTCCTAGCTTATAGAGGTAAGTTGTTTTGACTGCCTAGTTTTCAGTGCTTAGTTTAGAAGTGGTTGAAACAGCTCCTAGGATAGTGAGCTCGACCCATGGAGGCAGGGAAAGAGGTTAGATGATCTATATTATGTACTTTCTTGCTCATTTTCATGGTTGGACTCTTGAGGGAAAAACTATCATTGTATTATTCACTGTATCTCTGCAATTTTTGGCTAAGGAAGACCAGGGTTTTGCAGTCCTTTTTGGGATTCTTGTGGTTACATGTATTGATGGTGTGTTTCTCTATGTACTTGTAAGTGTGTTATGTGAATCATTTCCTTTCTTTTCCTTCTGCACATTAAACAAATGAAGTGTTAAAGTAGAATTCATGACAGTCATGCTCTTCTTTTAAGTTTGTTTAATTTCAATGTTTTCTACTGTTTAAGGAGAATTCAAAGTTATTGTTTGCTCTCCTTAGCGAGTTAGCGAGCAATCCAAAGTGATGGTTAAACCAACAACACATTTCAGAAAGACTCATACATACTTATACAGAATAGTCCGTACATGTATGCGTAAGCAAACCAATACATGTATCGTTTAGAGTAAACCAGATAGCACAGAATACAATACAACATATGCATGAAACGTACAGGCTCTTATTATATAAAAAAGTGTAAGTTCCAGTCATACAATACATCCATGTCCAACCACTAGTTCCAATAGTGGAACGTTATAGCCACATCCGCCTGCTCCTCCAAAGAGATGTACTAGCGCTGCGTAGTGGAGAAGCCAAGGCTCGTTACAATAATGTCCAAGCTCTCTCCAAGATAGTCTTATGGGAAGCTTGGCTGACCAAAAACCTTTACAATGAGTTGTGAGGGACTATTTATAGCAAAGGGTGGGGTGACCCTTGACATTCCCCTTTGTGATAGTTCAACTACCCTCATGACTCTTCACCTACTCTATGATTGTTACATCCAACTATCACAACTTGACTTACACTTGACATGTCTTTACATTACAATGCACATGTACCCATGTGAAACAAAATGGCTTGAGCAAACCAAGCTAGACATCACTCTGACTTAGACAACCATGGAAGTCCAAATCCTCAACATCCTCATGTTGATTGACAGTAACATACTAATGCCAAGATCCATAGTCCTTGATGCTGTCTGTGTGCTCCTCGGTGACATCTATCTGAAACCTGACTCATGCCTCCATAACATCCGAGTACATTGCTTGGGCTCCTCTGTCCAACTCGTCTGAAAGCATGCACATCATTGTCTTCAATGCGGCCGGACCAACAACATACTTGTGCATGATGTTTGCATTGATGGGCAAGTCTGGGCTGGTGGCAATGCACATCAACTCGTCGAAGTACGAGTCAATCTCTAGTTGGACCTGTTTCTTTGTCTTCGCCTAGGTGAGAGTCCCAATAGATGGGATTACATGTGTGCGCACCACAACATCCATACTCTTGAATACTCGTGCATGGGAAGCCTGCATACTAGTGATGAGTTGCAGGAGCTCTTCATAGTTCTGGATCTGACTTCGGATATGTGTTTTCGGCTCGACCGCACTTTCCCTCGTCATCTTAGGCAAGTGAAGCGTGGCTCCCTTGTATTTCATCGTCCATGTTTGCATGTCATCAACAACATGTAAGTTCGTTAAGATACATGCTCTTCTAGCACATCGCTGCTGCCATCCGTTGAGATGGATGACTGCCTTATGCACAGTACCAAACTTGGAGTACAACGCTCGCATCATTGTGTCAAGGGACAATACTTCATCTAGTATTGCCTTCTTTAGTTCAGCTTGGGCGGACGCTGTCACCAAGTCTCCTCCTTGCTTGGCTGTCTGTAGTTCCTTCACCATTCGATCATTCTCAGCTATCAGAAAGTGAACACTTGAGCTACTGGCTTTGACATACACTCTGGTTGCATCGGCTAAGGCTACTCGATGTTTGCGCACATCAATCACGATCAATCGTTCCTCAACTTGCACAGGAGATGTATGATCCTTTGGAGTTGACACTTTGTGAGACTTCACAACTCTATGTTGAGGTTCGTTGAATGAGATGTTGTGCATCTCTCCCTCTGACTGATCACCAAGGATCTCAGTGCCTCCTTGGTCACTTGAGACTTGCTCATCATCTGGATGCGGTGAAGCAGGGAAGTCGACCTCTTGGTGATGAGGCATGATGTCGGTGTCCTGTTCCAACTCCTACTGCTCCATGTAATCATCCAACTGCTGAAGTGCTTGTTCTATCTCATGAGTGAAGTCTTGCTCCTATGATGGTTCACCCTGTTGGCCTGATGCCAGCTGATCTGATAAGTCCACTACCTGTACGGGCATTGTTTCATCTGTTTGCACATGTTGCGCCCCCTGCTGTATCTGCTGCTGCTGTGTTTCCCTTTCTAGTTTGCGCAGCTCTTGTTCCTTCTGGAGTTGCTCCCTCAACTCATGCAACTCCTTCTCTGCTTCTTCCATTCTTTTCTTATCCCTCTGCATCTGTGCGATTTGCATGTCGCGCTGATGCCTCTTTTCCTCTATAGCCATAATTGCTTTCTCTACTAATGGATAAGCTCGGAACTTGCAGCTTTGCTCCTCCATGCGATCGACAATCTTCCTCTTACCCTTGTCGCGCAATGGTATGGTTGCCTCTGCTGCTACTACTGCTCCTGGTGCTGGTGATCTTCGAGATGCTGCTTCATGTTGCTTCGCTAACAACTCCATAGCGAAACTAACCTGTTCATTAGGTCTGGAGAAACAGTAGCAATATCTCCATGGGTCATCCTTGGCTCAATGAAATTCCCCGTGGATCCAGTTGAACTGAACTCTCGTGCAATGATCCTTCACAATACAATACGGGTCATACGGATTGTAACTTCGGAGGCCGAATAGATGCTTCTTCATTTGTTATGCTTTGACATCCACTTGCTTGATACTCTGGATCTCATATAAACCAATTCGCAATGGAAGAGCAGGCCAAGGTGCCTTATTCCTTCAATGCAATCTAGTTGTCAATCCTACCGAGATGTGATAAGCTACTTCCTGCATGACAAGTGTGTCCAAGGAAAACTTCGGTAGAACATGCAGAGGCTTCTCTGCGTTGAACATTCGGATGAAGGTGTCGGACGGTGAGGCATACCAATCAACAATGTCTAACAGTGCCTCCATGGCTTCCTTTGATATGCAGGGTCGATCTTGTTTGAATATCATCTTGTAAACTAGGGTGACAAAATGATCGGACCACTGTGTGATTACTCCTCTGAAGCTGCATTTAGACAACAACTTGAAATATGTGTTCACATCAGTCTCCGCCGGTGACCATGCCCACTCCAAGCCCGGGAACTCCTGTCGAGCATAGATTGCATTTCAGATGTAGGCGGACATGTAAATCTCTGCATGCATACCTCTGGGTGACTGTCGAGCCTTCACTACTTGTTCCTTAAATTGATGAGCCAACATGCCAGACCAATTACATGGTTTTCCCTCTTTAGCCAGTTGGTCCAACACGATCACCCAACTCTGTGGGAAGGTTTCCGTGCTTTCTTGGCCATATAGTCAACATGCAAATATGACCAAGCATTGATACGCCTTCTGCACTATCTTCGTCTTGTAGATCTGGTTGGGTGTCAACCTGAATCGAGCCGACTCCTTTACCCAGTTCTTTAGAATGTTTGTCGAGTTAGCACTGTTGTTGGGTACGCTGAAGGGAGTCTTCATGACAGTCACGGGCTCTGACATTTGATATATCTTGTCATAGTCTCGTGCCAAGAAGGTTGCAAGTTTCGTCCCACTTACACTGCTCAAGGTCATCGTCTCGGGACCAGTGTGAGAGACTATCTAGTGTATCATGTCTGCGCATGGGAACGAAGCCGGACTTGTGAATGTTCACATACACCTGAGGCTCTTCGAGGTCTTCCTCAAAAGTTCCTACAAACTCTTCATTGACCTCTTGCCACTTGAGTTTGATGTCCCTGTCTAGAAACAACTTTGTATCTTCATAGATCGGTAGACTAGAGGACACTCGCTCAACTACAACTCCAGTTGCCTTTCCGTCAATGTCCTGTGATCCCACTCTCTTTGAAGCCATTGATCCTGTATTGCTAAGAGGCGGATGAACACCTGAAAGATCTGGAGACAAGCAACATGCATGGCAAGAAATCTGTCAGCGAAAACTAAAGCAAATTCAGGGAATGACATAGCACATACCTGGGGAACTGATAGGCAAGATTGCATAATTTCTTCTGGGAGGCTGGGTGATTGGCTGCCAGAACTGCGCAAAAGGCAGTGTGGGTTGTCTGGGAGGCAAGACTGGTTGCTGGATTTGTGCAATGCGTAATCTAGACTGGCTACTGGATTGGTTGCTGGCTAGTGGGATTGTGCAATGCGCAATTGCAACTGGGAGTGACTGTAGGCTCAGGGATTGCATTGCACAATTTTCTTGGCTAGCAGTCATTGTCCCCCAAAAATGCACAAAAAAATCCTGGAGGACAGTGCTTGGGCAGAAATGCGCATTTCTGGAGAGGAAGACAGAACCTTCCTTCCCCAGATGGCGCAATGTTGTCTCGGTGAAGGCAGATTCCGGGCCAAGGTTGGCTAGTCTCGCCAATGGGCAGCTGAAAGCAAATATGAAAGTGAATGCATGGTGACACTAAGTGAAAGCAGAAGTGATTGACAGTGCATGCAAACATGAATGAAAGATTCAGTAAATAGATCAACATGCATGCGGGTGAAGTGAGATGCCGAATCAGTGGCCATTCGTGCAAAATAGTTTCATGCATGCGAAAGTAGTGAGATAGCAAAGAAAACTGAAATAGTGCTAGGAAAAGCTAGTATACATGTAAACGACAACAAGCTTTCCAAGAAATCAAGAAAATAACACTCACACAAGTGAAAACATAAAAAGTGACAGAAAAACAGAAAAAGACAAGTTGAGGCCACTTACCCGTGAAAAGCTGAGTTGGATGTCTCGAAGAGTCTTGGATGTGTTGTGGGATGTTAGAGCTCCAAGATCGATGTAAAAGAATGAGCTTGATGCGATGAATAAATAAGTTTTGAGCTCATGATGTGCATGTAACAAATCTAGTAAAAAACAACATTTGGAGGAAAGTTTCTAAAACAACTTTGCATGTAACCTCCAACTGCTAAAAATGGCTCCCTGAATCATAGGATGCTTTTTGCATGTTGCCTTTTGTTGTTCCAGGAAAAAGCAAGCCATGCATGCAAGTCAAGTTTCCTTGGTCCCGAGTGGAACTGGTCAACCCAACTGCTCATGCATGAAGCTGTTCAATTGCTTGAAGGAAACACGCATTTATAACTGGGAGCTGGGATGGCTGCCCAAGAGATTTGCACAATTTCTGGGCAGAGTAGCTGACTGCTGCCCAAATTCTGGACTAAGCAGCCCTGCTGGGGAAAATTGCGCAATTTTCATTGTGAGGCTTGGCTGGTAGAATTGCGCAATTCTGGAGCCCAACAGACTGCCTGACATGATTGCTCAATTTCTGGAGGGAAGGTTGGTTGCCTTCCATAATTGGAAATTTCTTGGGGGAGTTGCTCAGCTTGTAGCTGGACCAATTCCAGATGAACAACCTATGAGGGGAATGCATCAAGTTGTGGTCGACAAGCTACCTTTATGCAAGAAAAACACTGAAGCTTGTATACTTGACGAAGCAAGATAAGGTGTTGTGAAAATTTGGTAGGGAGACTCCAAAACGAAGCTAAGGCAAAATTTTGGAGGGTGGTTGTAGCCGCTAGAACAAGTCCTCAAGTAGACCAAGTTGGAGCTTGGTGGTGCAGTGCAAGTTGGAGCCTGGTGAATTGAAGATTGGAGTCTTCATCTAGGGTTGGAGCTCTCAAGGAATCCTAGGTGTGATAGTACTGATTGGAACTTGTATTATTGTAAAAGAGGATTGAAGTGCTCGTTATTCTGACTAATAAAATTATTTACTTGTTATTCATTTTGTGTTTTGCTTTTAAGTGATCTTAATTGGCATAAAAGTAATACTTGTAAAAGAAATATTGATTCACCCCCCCGTATTTCCAACAATTGGTATCAAAGTCAGTACCTTCACTCACAACTTGACAACTTGAAGGTAGATCCTTAGAACACAAAGGGGAAGTCAAGTAAGAAGGCTTGCAAACCCTCCGAAGGTGTCACCTCCTCAATGGATGACCAGATGTGCAAAGCTCCCATATTCGATGGAAGAAACTTTGAAATTTGGAAGGTGAGAATGAAGAAGTTTTCAATGGCTCAAGGTTTTGAAGTCTAGGGGTCAGAGGTTATCGGAAGCACAATGGAAGAAGAAGAATCCAATGAACATAATACAATATCAATAAAGGCAATCTTGAGTGGGCTACCAAATCCTATAAAGGTCTAAGTGGAGAAATGTTCATAAACAAAAGATCTTCATTCAAAAGGATTATTAGTCTTGATCTCTGATCAAGAAGATGATGACAAAGAACACAAAGATGAACCAGAGAAGATGATTGAAAACAAATATAGGGGCACCAATTTGATAAAGGAAGATGATGAAGAGTTCTCTGAAGTTGAAATTGAAATAGATCTCAAGTCAAAGCTTTTAGATGCCCTAGAAGAAGTAGGCAGTTTGAAAAAGGAAAATAAGGAACTCAAGAAGCAAGTACATGATGTTAATCATGATCTTGACAAGACAAATAAGGAAGTTGTTCTTTTAAGGCATCAAATACAAGATAGGGATGTGGATCTCAACAAGAGTAAGGAAGAATTGCAGCAGAACAAGAAGAGACATCATGAAGAACTCATATCCATGACAAATCAATTGGACAAAGCAAAAAGAAAGGAAGACAATTTGGCAAATCATCTTAAACAAAGGTTAGAAGAATTGAGCAATGCTGAATTAGAAATTGGTCAGTATGATGAAGAAATCACTTCCCTTTAAACTCAACTAGAAGAAGTAAAGGAACAAGAACAAGGAGCTACAAATGTAATGGAAGGTTTGGTCCTCCTAGAAGGACAAATTTGTGAAGCAAAAAAGGAAATAAATTTCATGGCATGCCAACTAGAAGAAAAAAATAAAGATATCTTCAATTTGAAATTAGATGTCATGTCTCTTAAGGTGCAAACATGTGAAGCAACAAGGATGAAGGAAGAAATGGAGAACGAGCTAGTAATGAAAGATGAAGATTGTGAAAAGATGAAAGGAGAAATTGTTCTTCTAAAGAAATAAGTTGATCAACTAAACAAGAACTTGAAGAGTTCTCGCCTTGAATACATCTTCTGTCTTCAAAGATCCCCTCTTGACAAATATATTCTTTGATATGCAAGTGAGGTTTCTGGCGAAAATGATGTAAACCCTAATGCAGTGAAAGACAAGAACATGGAGAAGCTTCAAAACTCTGCTAATCCCCTCAGCTCCAGCATAAGCAAGGAAAGGAGTCAGCATAACATTAGAAGATCCTTTGTTTCAAGAAGAAATGTTGGTGTTGTAGGTAGCAATAAATATCATCAAAGAACCTCAAAGCATAATTGTTTTAGAGAAGCACAAAGACAATCCTCAATTCCTAGTATCAAACTATATTTTTTGGCTATTGTTACTCTTGTTCAAATTTTGGGCACATGGCAAAGGATTGCATGGCATATAATAAGGACATTTATGAGGACTCCAATCAGTTCCCCAGTGTTGGAAAATGTAACTAGGTTCGATCTTCATTTAATATATTTGAGTCATCTTGTAATGTACTTGTTTGAAAAGAATAAAAAAATATTATTATTATTATTATTATTGTGACTTATTAAAGCACTGGTTTCATGCTTGGGTCACCATGTTTTAGGTCAAAGTCCCAATTGAAGACTTCTAGGATTTATTTTGAGTCAATGGAGTCATTGTACTTTTAAAGAGACCCTTCTTGGGCTTTTGAATCATGTAAAAAGGTTAAGTATTGAGTCAAATATGATTTATTTATCTTCCACACCAAGTCAGCCTAAGGGGTCTCATTCGACCTCTCATGGAGCTTATAAATACAAGCACATTGAATTCATTTGGAAGTGAGAGTTGGGTGGAGCCTAAGGAGAAGAAGAAAATCGAAATTTTGGTACCTCTCTCTCTCTGTTTTGTGCCCTAGATTGGGAGATTGAAGTCTTCCAAGTTTCTCCATTGCCAGAAGCTGCTGCCTGGTTGCTGGAAAGGGTTCAAAATTCTGGGAGGCTGACTTGGTGTGGAGGGAAGGTCTGGTCTTGGTCTAGGGTGAAGAGTCTCAAGAATACTATTGAAAGGAAGAATTTCTTGGCTGGGTTTTCCCCTCGAGGGGGGTTTCCCCTAGCATAGTGCCTACATATGGTGTCTATTGTTTTATGTTCTATTGCTTTGGTAATTGCTTGATGAACTAAAAGGAAAAAGATATAAAGAATCGTAATAACAAGAAAGATCGCAAGTAATTATCAAGAATAAGAAAAATTTTCTGCCTTTTTGATTTTCTAACACCTAGAAGTAAAGTTACAAGAAGATACTCCAATGTGCACAGCGATAGAAATTATACTCCATCATTTATGTATATAACTAAATTCTTCAAATGCCATAATGTTCGACATATAGCTCAAGATTGCAAAATGAAGAGGGTTCCCAAACTCTGAGGAGTTGTTAACAAAGAAAGAAAAAAGGTAACAAAGGTTTCAAGGAGGAAGCATTTTGAACCAGAAAAAGAACATGTTGAGTGTGCCTTAAATGACCAAAACATCAATTCATATTGTTAATAAAAAAAGGAAGATCATGCATACTGTTAGGGGGAGCACAAAGGTCAAACTCGAGGATAGTGAAAGCAATTCTATGATAAGAAGACCAACACAATGCCAGGGGTAGCAACATAATGTCAAGGGGAACGACACAATGCCAAAGAAAGCAACAAAATGTCAAGGGGAGCAACATATGAAGAGGTTGCCATTGATGTCAAAGGGGGAGAGAATGCGGAAAGTAAGAGAGTATTGTCATCAATTACAAAGGGGGAGATTGTTGGATAAAGTTGTCATTGATGTCAATAAGATGTCATCCTATGTCGCTTGCCCTAGATAACATCTTATGTGCAATCCTTAGGAAGAAAACCTTAATGTGCATCCTAGGTGAATGAAACCCTAATATGCAAGAAACCCTAGATCTATGTAAAAGATACCCTTGTCCCAGATTGTTGAAGCATGCCCTAATGCCCTAACATAATGAAACCCTAATTTGTATTGAAGTAACACCTTCCACAAATCTCTATCCCTAAGTGCAAACCCTAAGATGATCTAAGCACATGCATACATGAATGCGCTGTTGGCAAACCCTAACTATGCTTGACCTAGCATGGAAGAAACCCTAATGAATGAAGATCCCATAGAAGCCCTAGTAAATGATAACCCTTGTTGGAGCATACTCTTGATCCATAAACTGCCATGGATATTCCACTGGAAAGCTCGTCACAATAGATCTGATAATGTTATATTTAAAATCTCAGATTCTACACTATTACAATTTTATTTAATTTCTAGATTTGTAAAATTAATTGTAATTAGTGCATGCATGTAAAAGTAAATCAAGTAGAAAAGTAGAGAATGACAAAATAAGTTCACACACACATAATATACAAGATATGCTCTCTAGGAAAACCTTTCGAGAGAAAACCCAGCTAGAAGGTGAGGTCACTTTGCTCTCTTTCTCTCTCTAGGAGTAAGGCTGCAGATACAAAGAAGTAATGTATGTGGCTCGTGGGCTGCTACAGTGCCTAGATCCTCTGTTTCTACTCTACCTCCTATCTCTCCTGACTATCTTTTCTCAACTATGGAACATAATGCTCTCAAAAGAATGGAGTGCCTCTTCCTCCTAGTGGTCCGCTTATAACTCAGCCTGATAACCTACTAGTGGTTAAGTTTAACTACATAAACTCTTAACCAGAGTTACAAAATAGACTCTTCTAGGGTCTTCTACATCATTAACACGTGGCTAGCCCATTTTCCATGAATAATGGGGGTTGACGCGACATCCTCTCGAACTATAGGTGTGAAAACAAGAAGGTCAACTTCTGAGTGGCATAACTTTTGCATACAAACTTTGATTGACATGATTCTTGCACCATTAAAAAGCTTTCTATGTGTAGAATATCACGATAAGGAGCTACACTAAAGAGACAAAGTTTTACCCCCAAAAAACATCGTTTGATGCCTCAAAACGCTCCCGGAAGGTTTCAGACACTGTTTCACCAAACTGAATCCCACCGGTAAAAACGGTCCCGTGAGCTGATTCCTCCACTTTTTCCACTCCAAATGCATCGAGATGGATGACAAACAATATAATGATCCAATTCAGATCACACCTCCCCATTTTGGGAGACTTTTGGTCCCCAAAAGCTTTTACTAAATGAGGTGGGGAAATTTTTCCTGCACCTTCTCTTTGGTGTACCATTTAGCTTTGCCTAGAAGTTGTCCCTTCAACCCAATCTGCCAAAGGTCTTGTTGCCCTTGTCTTGTAGTTCTAGATCTCTTCTACAAAATTGTATCTTCTGTCAACTCTGCCTAAGCGTCTAGTGCCAAATCCTCCACAGAAGGTAGGACTTGTTCCTCTTCCTAATCTAGCATGGAAGGCTCATAGAGTTTCAAATTCTCTACATTCACAACTGAGTAAATGCGCATATATGGTGGTAAACTGAGTCGATAAGCATTATTACCCACCTTTTCTAGTATCTCAAGGGAACTGTATTTGAGAGCCTTGATTTTCTTACCAAGGCCCTGCAGCCTCTCCTTGTTCAACTATAGCCATACTCTGTCTCCCACCTTGAATGATTTCTCTGTTCTGTGCCAATCATGTCTGGCCTTATACTTGTCCTACAACTTCTGCAGTTTTTCCTGTACCTATAGATGGATCTGCCTGATCTTCTCTATAAACTTTTCAATGCTCAAAGCATCTCCTGTAAGGTCTTCCTTCACTCCTCCTTGCTGCCCATATGCAATATCCAAAGGTGAAGGTGAAAAATATCCAAAACAAGTTTCAAATGGGGACTTTCCTATAGAAGTGTGGACTGTTATGTTATAAGAACGTAGTATATATACTAGATTTTCATCCCAGGTCTTCGAATGCTTCTGGTTGTAACCCCTTAGAAGCTGCACCAAAGTCCTATTCACTATTTATGTCTGCCCATCTATCTATGGATGGAATGTTGTAGATTTCTTCAACTTTGTGTCCAGCGTCTCCCACAATGTAATCCAAAATGCATTGAGAAATATTGTATGCCTGTCTGTAATGATGCTCCTTGGTATCCCAAAGTGTACCTAGACCTGTCCAAAGAACAAGTTCGCTACTTCTTGTCCGTTGATGGTCTTTTTACATGGCATCATAACACACATCTTGCTGAACCTGTCAACTACCACGAATAGGTAGTCATGTCCTTTCATGGTTGTCGGTAAACCTCCCACAAACTCCATGGAAATGCTTTCCCAAGGACGAGTAGGTACATGTAAGGGATGATACAGAGCTTGCTTCATGTTGCTAGGCTTGCTGGTACAACAAAAGCATACATCCTCTTATGAACCTAGCTACTTGCTCTTGCATCTTGGGCCAATACACACACCTCTGTAAGTTAGCCATGATCTTCCCTACACCAAAGTGCCCTGCGACCTTGGAGGTGTAAGCCTCTCTAATCAGCTATAAACGTTGACCTTTAGGAACACATAACTTATCCAACCTGTAGAGTAACCCATCTTGGAGATGGTAGTCAACAATGTTGTCACCATCATGCACATGACTCTGACTCTGGAACTGTTGATACACCTCCTTGAAGTCCTCATCTTCTGAATATGCTTCTATGTATGCATCATGGGTGAATGGCTCCATGTGCATAAGAGTCTTGAACGATGTAATCTTTGATGTGGGTGGGCTTAAAAGAATATCGACCAAATTGTTTGTGCTGCCCTTCTTATACTTGATCACCAAATGAAACTACTGTAAAAACCCCTTCCACTTGTAATGCCTAGGCTGTTGTAGCTTATTTTGGGCCTATAAGTACTGTAACGACTAGTGATCTGTGTGGATTATTCTCTACTTTCCCATCAGATAGCACTTCCACTTTTTCATAGCTTGCACCATGGCATACAACTCCTTATCATAGGTAGGGTAGTTAAGCACTGCCCCATGAAAAAATTTAGAATGGTAACATACAAGCCTTCTTCCCTGCATCAAGACAACTGCCATAGCATACCCACTCACATCTGTCTCCACTTCAAAGGGCCGCTGCAAGTTTGGTAATGCTAGAATTGGTGCTTCATTGGTCTTCTTCTTTAACGCATCGAAAGCGTTCTGCTGACCTTTTCCCCACTAGAAACTCTTACCACTTGCTGTTATGGTGTGGAGCGGTGCTGCTACCACTGAAAATGAGGCTATGAATTTCCTCAGGTATTGTGTTGCCCTAATGAAACTCCTAACCTCAGTAACATTAGTAGGCATTGACCATTTCATGATGGCCTCCATCTTGGAAGGATCTATCTTCAATTCTCCTCCACCGATAACATACCCCAAATACACTAAGGACTGCTATGCAAACTCACACTTCTTGATATTTTCTAGCAGTTGGTGCTTCTTTAATGTTTCCAACACCTGCGTCAAATGTGAAATATGCTCCTCCCAGGTTGCACTATATACCAGTATATCATCCAAATAGACAATAAAAATGAATCTATAAAAGGGTGCAGTACATCATTCATTAATCTCATAAATGTAGCTGGTGCATTACATAGGCCAAATGGCATAACTAACCACTCATACAAACCTTGCCTGGTTTTGAAGGCGTTCTTACAAATGCATTAATGATTGAAATGTACATTATGAAGATCGACCATAAATACAAAAATCAACACTTTCTCAATGTACTTGCCTCCATTATGTGTTTGAAGGACTGTTATCCTCCTGCCTATTGAATTCTCCACAAGAGCCTTGAACTCTTCCAAGCGACTATAGACTTCGTCTCATGTCTTCAAGAAGTAAATTTGGGTCTTCTTGGAGAATTCATCAATGAATGTAACAAAATACTTGTAACCCTTGAGAGACTTTGTGGATAGTGTGCCACAAATATCAAAATGTATCAATTCTAGAACAACCTTGGCTCTACTATCACTCCTTGGGAATGTTTCCTTTCCAAACTTCCCAAGTACGCACCCTTTGTGCACATTATCATGTCCTGTGCTTACTTTTGGAACTCCTCTCATGATCTCTTTGAACAAATTAAGTGCTCCATGATGGATATGTCCCATCTTGCTATGCCATAGATCACCCATATCTATGTCAATGTTGTTGCTTGCTAGTTCCATTGGAGCATCCAATTGCAACCTGTATTATCTTTTGCTTCTGACTCCAATTTGCTTGACTGACTTCCAATCCCGGTGTTTTATGTACGCCTTCTTGCCTCAAAAGTAGGCATCATTTCCCTTGTCTTGAAGAGCATAAATGAAAATCAGGTTCATCCTTAAAGCTAGCACATGCAACACATCTATAACATGAGTACTCTTGCCTAACTTCCTCTGAAACGTAACTGTACCTCTCCCAACTGGAATGCACTTGGAGTTATTACCCATATGAATCTGGAAACCTATGTCCTCCTCTTGGTAGCTGGAGAAATATTCTCTAACACTTGTCATATGACATGACGCCCCACTATCAGTATACCATACTCCTATGGTTGTTGACCTAGATAAGTACGCTGTGAGAGCGAACTCATCTTCAAGTCTTGAAGATAGCTCGTCAATATCTATTGAAGCTTTTGTTTCCTACTTCTTCTTATCACCCTTCTTCCTGTTCGGACATTGACTAACATAGTTTCCATGTTCACTGCGTCCAAAACACTTAATTTTACTAAAGTCCTTTTCTTCTTCTCTCCCTTAGAGTTATGCCCTTTTCTTGAGCTCTTCTTGAATTTTCATTTTCCTGCTAGAGCAACATTCTCGTCATCCACATGTTTCTAGATCTTATCGCTATTGCGATTGACAAGGCTCAACCTAACCTCCTATTTAGTGAAATCACTCGATAAACGATCCCAGTCAGGTACGTCATGTCGTCCATTAAACACTTGCACAAGCACATCACATTGCTTTGAGACCCCATTTAAGGAAGTTCTCACGAGCTCGTCATCATCTATATTTTCTCTAGTAGTTGCTAACTCATCCCTGACAAGTTTAGTCTTGGTATGGTAACTAACCACACCTTCTCCTTTGTTCATCCTTGTGTTTCTTAGCTTATCTCTGAGGATCAAATTTCTATTTGCAGTAGCATTCCAAAACAACTTTAGGATGGCATCCCACATCTTCTTGGATGTATCCAATTTTGCAATATGGGGAATGTGTTAAAATTGGAAACTGGGGCCAAACTCCATATGGGTCATCTTATTCATGGCTGATAATATTTTTATTAGATTCCTCTCGTCGATAGGTGTAGGATTGATCTAAAGATCATCCGATTCCGATAAGTATTTATGGACATATGAATTTATTTTGATTATGGAATAATTATCAAGCCGACCAGCAACTCATGTAGGCTCAGAAGCCCAACAGTCGCATCTATTCAATCATCAACATTTGTATATAAATACAGGAGGTCCTTTCCTCATTTGGACACACTCATCTCATCGCATCTCTCTCTCCTGTGCAGAAAAGAGGCTCTTCTCCTACTGCGTAGAGAGAGACTCTTCTCTCACACGTGTGGAAGGAAGGACGCAGATTTAGGGCTGCAACTGCCAATCGGAAGTTTGGCCAGCTTTGACCATCAGAATCTCTCTCAGAATTGTGCTATAGGTGGAACTGACTCTCCTCAGAAGACCACATTTTTTGGGGAAGGAATCAAGTCGATCCGACAGTCGGTTTGCAAGATATTGTCTACCCTAGTCGAGGGTTGATCTAGGGTTTGTTGTTGTTGATGTAAATCAGATTTATGTACTATTTCTCTCTACTAAATTATTGAAGATAAAAGAAGATTTGCTCAAAGGGTTTCCCCATATTGGGGTTTGTCCCTGGCTAGCTGCCACATCTTGTGTCTCTTGTCTTGGCTTGTTTTTCTGTCGATCGTTTAATGTTCTATCTGCACTTTACTTAATGTACATGTGATTGCTAATCTGTGGATAATAATAAGAAAAGAAATAAACTACTCTAAGCATAGAACATACCATAAACTAACATGGTATCAGAGCCGAGGTGAAGACAAAGCCCGAGCAAGAGCAAGAGCAATCACTGAAGAGAAGATTGGCAAGGCTATCCTAAAAGAACTATAGGGTCCTCAACACTCTTCCCTGACTATCACGTATGGAAGATGTCTCTCGATCTAACCTTAGAAGATCAAGGAGTGTTGGACCATGTGAGAGGCAATATTGTTGAGCCTCCATCAAATGCACCCGCTGCTGCCAAGAACAAATGGAAAACCGGTGAAGTCAAAACAAAGAAGATCATCCGGGACTCTATCGACAAGTGCTTGGTGGCCTACATCTTCGACCTAAACACCTCCAAGGAAATCTACGATAGACTGGTGAGTTTATTTAAAGTTAATGATGCAAATCAAGTCTTATTTCTTAGAAATAAGCTTAAGGAAATTAAGAAGGGCAAAGATGAGAGTATGCAAGCATACTTCTTAAGAATCACCGAGATCAGGAACGATCTCCTATCTATTGGGGAGATTATTACTGATAGGGAAATGGCACTCACAACTCTTAGAGGATTACCGTCGAATGGTACGTGTTCAGGACTACTCTTCTCAACAATAATGTAATTCCTAGTTTCGAGGAATTAATGGCAAGATGCATTCAAGAAGAAACAAGGATAGAAGTGCAAGAATTACCCATGCCTAAAGGTCCTCCTGTTGCCTTTTCTTCTCATGCTAAGAAAAGAAATAACTCCGAGACTAAATCAAAAAGAAAGGTTGGACCCAAGGGTGGAAGAAAAGGACGATGTTACATTTGTGATAAAGAAGGTCACTATGCAAGGGAGTGCCCTGATAGAAGGGACTCACATCAGGGCGATGATCAAAATCCCTCTCATGGCAATCAAAGGAATGGCAAATCTAATAGCAGAGGTAAAAGGAATGCTGGAAATCAAGGAAGAGGACAATCATTCAAGAAGGCTAGAAATTCTAGGTATGAGTCTAACACTTTGACAATAAGTAGGATGAATATTATCTACCAGCTGCTCTATCTACCTCTGCTCCTTTGGACTTGCTGGGAATTTGGCTTATTGATAGTGGTGCCTCAAGGCACTTCACTGGTTACAAAGAAGTTCTCCATAATCTGATAGAGAAAGAAACTAACCTGGAAATTGTCCTTGGAGATAATATGAAATATCTCGTGAGAGGTGTAAGGCAATGTCTCTCTTAAATTGAATCAAGGTAATACGATCCACTTACAGGCTGTATTATATGTACTTGACCTCAAAAAGAAATTGGTGTCCATCTCAACAATGGAAGACAAAGGCTACAAGGTGACCTTCAGTGATGACAAGGTACGTGTATGGAAAAACAATGTTAAAAATGCCTTCACTCTTGGGTTTTGAGTTGATTCATTATATCAGGTCGGTGGAAGTCTACTAGGTGTCATGTCTTGTGACACATCTCTTCAGTTCGAACTTTGGCATCGAAGGTTTGCACACCTTCATTATAAAGCTCTACCCGATGTAAGACAAATGGTGACAGGGATGCCCGAATTCCGAGTAGAGAAAGAAGGTGTATATCCGGGATGTGCCGAAGGAAAACTCAAAAGGGGACCATTCCCCTCAAGCCAAAGTAAGACCTCCAATATGTTATAGTTGATTCACTCAAACATATCTGGTATGATCCCTGTGAACTCCTTGGGAGGATATTCATATTACCTTACTTTTACAGATGACTATTCTCGAAAGACTTGGATATACTTCTTGAAAAGGAAGGATGAAGTGTTCTCTTGGTTTCGACACTTCAAAGCCTTGATCAAGAATCAAATCGAAAATAAGATCAAGATCTTAAGGATTGATAATGGGACTGAATATGAATCTAACGAGTTTCATGACTTTTGTAAAGACACTGGCAATAAGAGGGAGACTACTACACCATATACTCCTGAACATAATGGTGTGGCGGGAAGGAAGAACCGTATGATTGTGGAAGCTATCCATGCCATGCTCCATGATCAAAGACTTCCGAATTTTCTATGGGCCGAAGCTGCAAACACTGTCGTATATGTACAAAATCGATGCCCTCATCAAGCATTAGGTTCCAAGATTCCTGAAGAAATGTTCACCGGTAAGAAACCTGACGTATCTCATTTTAGAATTTTTGGAATCCCTGTATATTTTCATGTGCCAAAAGAGAAAAGGAATAAATTGGGTGCATTTGGAAAGAAAGGAATCTTCGTGGGCTATGGTGAAAATACTAAGGGCTATAAAATCTATGTAGTCGGTCAAAGGGAAGTCGTGATTAGTCATGATGTCACTTTTGATGAAGATATGGCTCTCAGCAAGGTGGACAATCTTCCTACTTTGAGGAGCTTTCAAGAAGTTGACACCAGGGAATCGAAAGAAAAAGATGATGTAACAATGCCCGATGTGGATGAACCCATGGATCCTATTGATCCACCTAAGCCTTCCTCTTCTAGGAAGAGGCCCTCTTGGCTTAGGGGGCTACTCGATGATGCTGAAGGACACACTGCACCCCAAGGAACCTTCCGTGAAAGTAAGAAACCTAACAGGTATCAGGGATCCCTGACCATCATGAGCACAATCATACAAAATGAGCCTTCATCATTCTTAGATGTCGTCAAGCATCAAGTATGGAAGGATGTTATGATCGAAGAATATGAGTATATTATGAAGAATGATGTCTGGGAAGTAGTTCCCAGACCCAAGGACAAGACAATTGTCACTTCTAAATGGCTTTACAAGATAAAGCATGCAACAGATAGAAGTACGGAAAAGTATAAGGCTTGTTTTGTCGCTCGTGGCTTCTCCCTGAAGGAAGGTATAGACTATGACGAGATATTTGCACCTGTTGCCAGATATACCACCATCCACTCAATCATAGCCCTTGTAACTTCACAAGGATGGAACCTACATCAGATGGATGTCAAGACCGCATTCTTGCATGGTTCGATCAAAGAAGAGGTCTACGTGGAGCAACCCGAAGGATTTGAGATGTATGATCGAAAATCTCACGTATGCAGGTTGAAGAAGGCTCTCTATGGGCTGAAGCAAGCACCCCGAGCATGGTATGAGAGGATCAATAGCTACTTGATGAAGTTGGGATTCACTAGGAGTGAAGCCAATCCTAACCTTTACTTTAAGGTTGAAGATGACAAACCTCTCATACTAGTGTTGTATGTGGATGACCTCTTTCTAACAGGTGCAGACCCTCTCATTCACAAATGTAAGAGGGAGTTGGCTTCTGAATTTGAAATGAAGGACCTAGGACTAATGCACTATTTCCTAGGACTTGAAGTGTGGCAGAAGCCAGGGGAAATTTTCCTATCTCAAGGAAAATATGTGGTGAAGATATTGGAAAGATTCGGTATGGTGGACTGCAAGCCTGTAACTACCCCGATGGAGCTTGACTTCAAGAAGTTAAGCGGTAGTGCTGCTGGACCTATTTTACGAAATGCCACTGAGTATCGGCAACTCGTTGGAGCATTAATGTTCTTAGTGAACTCCCGTCCAGATATATGCTTTGCAGTCAACACATTAAGTCAACATATGGTTGAACCTCACCACATACATTGGATTGGTGCCAAGAATCTGTTAAGATATCTTCGTGGCACAATTACATATGGGTTAAGATACACTGCCAGAGATGTGAGACCACTTGGATACATTGATGTTGATTGGGCACGCAGTGTGGTGGATCGTAAGATCACTTCCGGGTGCTATTTCTCCTTGGGATCTGCTTCGATATCTTGGATGAGCAAGAAGCAGAAGTCGGTGGCTTTGAGCATCACCGAGGCAAAGTATATTGCTGCTAGCATGGCCTCCTGTGAGGTAGTTTGGTTGCGAAAGCTCTTCAGTGAGCTGTTTGGATTTACATTGGATACCACCGTGATCCTATGTGACAACTAGAGTGGGATTCGTTTGTCAGAGAATCTCGTATTTCATGATCACTCCAAGCATATCGATATCAGGTACCACTATATTCGAGATATGGTGCAGCGAGGAGCAATAAGGCTCCAACATATCGGTACAAATGAACAGGTCGTCGACATTCTGACAAAGCCCCTAGGGAAGGTCAAATTCCTGACTTTCCGAGAACGACTTGGTGTCGTTCAAAGACCCTCTGATGAGGGTCCTGTATGATGTATTGAGCTCTGGGAGCTCCGAGGGGCGCGGGGTACTTCTTGGAGCGACATATGACCACAGGGTGACTCACCATCCCCTGATGGTGTACGTGTACAAGGTAAAAGAATCAAAACTTTCCCTGTGACACCCTGTGGCGACTATATAGCAGGATGATTATTTCTCCTATGAGGTCTGGATGATGTGTTCTCCATGACGATTGTGTAGCAAGATGATTGGTTCTCCTGTGAGGCCTGGATGATGTGTTCTCCATGGCAATTGTGGATAGGATGATTCGCTCTCCTGTGGACATGATGATTCGCTCTCCTGTGGACAAGATGATTCGTTGTCTTGTGGGACAAGATGATTCGCTCTCTTGTGGGACAGGATGATTCGCTCTCTTGTGGACAGGATTGATTAGTTCTCCTGTCGAGGCATCCTACCCATGCAGTCTGGGACTCATGGGAAGTACCTCTCATCTGATCAATGAGCAGGGAAATGAGGATAGGGACCATAGTAGTACTGACAGACGCATCAATGTATCTACCGTACTCCCTATGCTAGGATGACCTTCATTGATCTAGGATCAATGATACTGGTCTGGGACCAGTGGTAAGAGTTGTACCCACTATGACACCGACTTCAGGTTGGCTGAGCACTGGTCTAGGACCAGTGGTACACACTCTGAGACTGACTTTGAGTCAGTGGAGGATGGTATGATACATCTTCGATCATTTCTTCTTCTTCATAATTCGGACAAAGCAAAGGAGAGCAAAGTAGAGCAGATTAGAACATCGCAGAACAGAACAGAGCAAAGCAGGCATAATAGAGTAGAGAAGAGCAGGGGTCAAGCTGTACAGGGCAGTGCATTTGATGGATGAATAGTAGTGACAGACAGATGAATTGCAGATGGAGTTCTCCCTAGTTGAGAGGGAGTGTTAAAATTGGCAACTAGGGCCAAACTCCATATGGGTCATCTTATTCATGGCTGATAATATTTTTATTAGATTCCTCTCGTCGAGAGGTGTAGGATTGATCTAAAGATCATCCGTTTATGATAAGTATTTATGGACATATGAATTTATTTTGATTATGTAATAATTATCAAGCTGACCAGCGATTCATGTAGGCTTAGAAGCCCAACAGTCGCATCTATTCAATCATCAACATTTCTATATAAATACAAGAGGTCTTTTCCTCATTTGGACACACTCATCTCATCACATCTCTCTCTCTCCTGCGCAGAAAAGAGGCTCTTCTCCTACTGTGCAGAAAGAGACTCTTCTCTCACACGTGTGGAAGGAAGGACGCAGATTTAGGGCTGCAACTGCAGATCGGAAGTTTGACCAGCGTTGACCATCAGACTCTCTCTCAGAATTGCATTGTAGGTGGAACTGACTCTCCTCAGAAGGCCACATTTTTTGGTGAAGGAATCAAGCCAATTTGACGGTCGGTTTGCAAGATATTGTTTGCCCTAGTTGAGCGCTAATCTAGGGTTTGTTGCTGCTGATGTAAATCAAATTTATGTACTATTTCTCTCTGCTGAATTATTGAAGATAAAAGAAGATTTGATCAAAGGGTCTCCCCATATTGGGGTTGGTCCCTGGCTAGCCGCCACATCTTGTGTCTCTTGTCTTGGCTTATTTTTCTGTGGATCGTTTAATGTTCTATCTGCACTTTACTTAATGTACATGTGATTGCTAATATGTGGATAATAATAAGAAAAGAAGTAAACTGCTCTAATCATAGAACATACCATAAATTAACAGAATGATGTGATCTTTAATTCCATCTTGGATTATGCGCCTGCCTTTGGTACCCTCCTTCTGGTAAACTGCTAATTACACCGCATCTATTGGTATGGCTACAACTGCCATAGCATATTCCTCCAATTCACGCTCCTTTAGCAATAATAAGATTCTAGATTTCCAAACACCAAAGTTTGATGCACCATCAAGTTTGTCTTGATCTCTCAATCCAGTTGAAGCCATTTATGAAACCCTCAACCAATAAAGCTTAATAAATTTGAAAAGATCTGGAGAAAATAACATTTATGAAACCTTAGATTTCTCTTACGAAACCCTCGTGCTCAGATCACAAATAACCTCAACACTTCATTGCTCTGATACCATGTGAAAATTTTGGCTACCAAGATGGTGCTATGAACGAGTTATTTATTTCTTGTTACTTATTTACAATAAATTAATTCTTTTGCTATAAGTAACGAATAATAACATAAGCAACGCCAATCACAAAATAAATCGCAATGGAAAATACACAAGAAACCAATCACACAATATACACTTATATTTTTGACAAAAGTCCTTGGAAAAGGCCCAATGTGGGGAAAAATAGTTTTCAGATTTGAGGGCTTTTATTATTATCTTTAGCAAATAAAATGTTATTGAGAAGTACAACTTCCTACCTCTCACTGGCAAAGCTCCAGCAAAATTAGTTCTTTACATATGCTAATTTGAAAACCCCACGACTTCCCTTTTCTGCAATTTGCATTGCCTCCAGCAACATGCATTGGCCCCTAGCATTTTGCACTAGCTCTTCTTGGCAATTCGTATTGTCTCATGACAAAATTGCACTGCCTCTTGGAAATTTGATTTGGCTTCTGGAAAATTATAAAGGACTCTAACAAACTCGCATTGGTCTGTGGTGAACTTGCACCTCCTCTGGGAAATTTGATTTGGCCTATGGAAGACTCACACTACCTTTCGTTAAATAAACTTAGGCTCCTGCGAATTTACCGAGCAATTCAACCTCCTCCTGAAGCTCACAATCTCATTAGGGAAAAATTGGCCTCTTGCAGAAAATACTGATAGCAAAAATATCTGAATAATGTTCTCTCAATCATTGTTATTTAAACCCTCTTGGTGTCTCTCTGAAAATTCACCCATTCCAAAGTTGTCCATTGATCTCCCTTTATAATATCTCATTCACAAATGAATGGTCACAATTCTACATCCACTTGATCCAATCGACGGCTAAGATCGTCTTAGAAAATTTCTACAGGCTTCTAGAGGAAAATCGATCTTACCCCAACTAATGTCAATTAGTTATCCACTTTCCCTAAGTTAGACTTGGGAAATAATTAAAATAATCACTAATTGGCTCTAATTAAAATTTTTCCCTTAGGAAAAATTACATGGGCTTCTAGATAGTTAACATCTCCATGTTTCTAGCCTTAATGACACCTCTTGAAGCAAGAACACCTGTTCGAGCTACAAAAACTAATAGTAAGTAGATTGTGACTAAGAGTTTGCATAGAAAAATATACGACACCACACATTTCGTTTAGTTTACACTTGTGGTAGAGAGATAACATAAGCATGCACACATAAACATAAGGATACACTAAGCCTTTAAACTGGGTTTCTAAACATGGATGCCATGGGCTAAAACTGTGTGCCATTATAAACCACCTATGATAATCCCACTCTTGATCAATTCAAGATTAACTTGTTGATTTTTCCTTTAAACTCTACTTGTGATAAAAACCTATCTTATTCCAGAATCTATAATTATTGCAACAATCCCCCTTAACTTTATCACCTATACTCTAGAAAAATGGCCCTTTACATGAATGTCATGGGATAAAACCATGTGCCACTATAAACCACCTATGATAAACTCACTCTTGATCAAGTCAATATTAACTTAACGATTTTTCCTTTAAACTCAACTGGGGATAAAACCCTATCCTTATTTGGGAATCTAAGATTATTATAACAAATCTTAATTTTATCACCTATACTCTAGAAAAATGGTCATTTTCTAAACATTACACTAGTCACATGTCTTATAACGATATTCCCTTCTTATACAAGCATATGGACATGCACATGTGATTAATGCCAATATTACTAAGCACTTACCATTGTATGCCCAAGCATATGATGTTATGAAACATCTTCATGTTTCATTGCTTGCATCATTTATTGCTCCGAACATAGCGATATGTACCAATGCTTGTGTTGAGTATGCTTTTGTCACTTGTCTCTTGTCATAGATTGAACCTAGTGACCCTCAAACTTTTCTTGCCATGGAAATTTTGTGAGCACACTTACCTCATTTGACCTACAAAGAAATTATTTCCCTCCATTCCAAGTATGTCTACACATTCCATTCCCTAACACAAAGAATTACCATGAATGGAGGTTTTATGTGCACATAACACATAAACTCATGAAACAAAAGTTTAGGTGTATGGAGAAGTAAAGAGTAAACATTAAATTATATTACCTTGGAATGTGAAAAAACAAGCCATTGTTTTTTTTCTCTTACGATCACATTCACTTTACTTTTGACTTATCTGTTGGAGATACACTATCTGCATAAAATAACCATTACTTGTGTATCCCCTTTCATCCATAATGCATCCTTGCATGCAAATCCAAATGATCCTTATTGTTGCAACTATCAAAGATCCATCACATGTGGAAAGTGAATGAGCCCCTTGTGTGGGTATCTCTATCTTGTGAAAGCCTAAGAATTTATTTTAGTGAGGACAAAGTCATGAAACCGGGCCAATCACTAGCTTTCTTTGTATGTGCATGCTTGTTATTCTTGTTTTGGGTCTCCAAGCATTTTAGCACATTCAACTTCTAAACATTGTCATTCCACAAAACAACATTGGCAAGAATTCTAATAGTCAACTACCTATTTGTATTTTATAGTCAAATACATTTTGATAGGAGGATTGTTTTAACAGATTTAATTTTGAAGGTGGTCACAATCAAAATTTCACATTGAATACTCACAATGAAAGTCAAATTCAATCATGTTTTGTTAGGGAAAGGGATACATTGCAAATAAGGCAAATAATATAGGCATCATAGATGACATTGAGAACAGAGACAATTCCACGAGGAAGTTGATTATTTGACTATTCACCAATCACAAGAAGGCGATACTTTTTCAAGTTGGTTGAATCCACCTTATTTATTGAGACATTTCGATAAGGTTAAAATAACAAAATTAAATAGAGAATATTATACTCCAAGATTGAATATTATCCTAAACTTTCAACAATCAAAATCACT
The DNA here is from genome assembly GCA_031772625.1 of Pinus tabuliformis. Taxonomy (NCBI): domain Eukaryota; kingdom Viridiplantae; phylum Streptophyta; class Pinopsida; order Pinales; family Pinaceae; genus Pinus; species Pinus tabuliformis. Next base: position 1,080,046,191 of record CM062807.1, on the reverse strand, counting down.
ATGCAATCAAGACATACTATTATAGACAATGGTATGCATAAATTTATTCAATCTAACATTTGGTGAAGCATAATCATTAAGCATATTGTGGTGTTCATTATTAGCTAACAATTCCGAGGCTTTGTTAATTATAAAAATCAACCAAGTCTAATGCTCAGGTCAAGTAATTAGGATAAAAATATATATAAATATTAGTATTATATGGATACTAATGTACATAAGGATATTAAAATTTCCATTGGATTATGGGTTAGTGGAAACCTGGAGCAGTTATTATGATGAAGACTTAGGTTCAAGTTTTGGGGGCTAGGCACCTCACTGGTACGAAGTTTGTCATTAGTGGCTATTGCTATATTGTAGCCTTTGAGAATTTGGTTTTGGTTCACCCTTGCTAAATATTACTAATTATATTGATTTGTGTTAATTTTAGGTATGTTCTATGCTTAGAGCAATTTATTTCAATTTTCACAATTAGTTGCATATCTTTTCCAGATTAGCAATCACATCAGCATTAAATTAAACTGCAGATAGAACATAAACATAAATCACAGAAGACAAGCCAAGACAAGAGGACACAAGATGTGGCGCTAGCCAGGGACAAACCCCAATGTGGGTAAACCCTTGATCAATTCTTCTTTTATGTTCTTCAATAGTTCAGCAGAGAGAGAGAAAGTACATTTACAACAGAAGTCAACATTTTGACTTTCTAGATAAGAGACTAGATCATCTCTACATGAGATCGGTTGAAGACATGCTACTTCAACTGATTATCCAAGGTGACTTCTTCACCTATTGCATCTTGTCCATATGTTGCACCTCACCTTGATGCACCATGCTGCTCTTCATGTTGCTACACTTGTCACTTTGTTGCTCCAATCATTGAGCTGCTCTTATCACGGATCAGCATCTAATGTTGTACTCATTGTTGATCAGCACTCAATGACATCTATGCTACATTGTGTTTCACCCAATAAGGAAAACTCAATACATCATCGTCATCATGCTGCAATACTTACATCATGCTGTTGTTATACTTCTGTTGCTTCATCATGCTGCCATATGTATATTAGCCTTAGCTGCTTGCTATGGCTTGCAGCCTAGCAAAGCAGCTAGGCTATAGTTCCAGATTCCTAGACCCAAGGTAGCAGCTTAGCCCTCTGACTTCTAATCTGATGACAACTGCTCCTAAACGTATCTCATCCATGCTTTTGACCAGCAGTGAGATAGTTGTAGCTATGGCTAGATGTGACAGCGTATGAGGTCATCTTCATGTCTGAGATAAGGGCCTCTTTGGGCCTCCTTGTTGCGGCTTGATATCTCAATAGACAACGAATTAGGTGACTCCTTTTAGACAACAGAATAGGGCTCTTAGGGTTGTGGATAGGAGCCTTTCAAGACAGCGGAATAAGGTCTCCTTTAACAACGTTTAGAGGATCTTCTTTGACTGTGGATTAGGGTTGTGTATGAAGCTCCCTTGGATAGTGAATAGGTCCTCCTCATAAGTCAGCTGCAAGGGCTTCCTTCAACTACGTCTAGGCTTCATGACTGCAGCTAAGCTATGGCTAAGTCTCCTTGCTAGAACAACAGCTAAATCATCTCCTCTAGGACTGTGTATAGATCCTCTTTCTGACTGCGGATAAAGAGTCTCTTTCTTGCTACGTATAGGGTCAATAGATAGTGGATTCAGGCCTTCATTTAGGGCCTATATTAGCCCTCCTCTCATCTATGCATTGAGCCTCTTGAGACAACGTATAGGGGCTTATTTATGCTGCACATAAGTCTCCTCTTTTCTGCATGTAGATCTCCTCATAAGCCTGCGGCTTACTATGGCTAGGGCATCTGCGTGGCTAGGGCATCATCTTTAGGCCAGCATATCCTCTTAGTGTCTCTCCTTCACCAAAACCCAAAGACGTGGAGAGGAGGAGATCACATGAAGAGTTAGTGTGACAAATGACTTCAAGTCCTCTTCTATTTATACTAAAAACGTAGAGGTTGAATAGACATGACTGTTGGACTTCTGAGCCTACATAAGTTGCTGGTCGACTTGACAATTTGTCCATAATCAAAATAAATTCATATATTCATAAATACTTATCGGAATCAGATGATCTTTAGATCAATCCTACACCTCTCAATGAGAGGGATCCAAGAAAAATATCAGCTGCCATAAATAAGATGACCCACATGGACTTTGGCCCTAGTTGCCAATTTTAACAATTTGATTATCTATTTGTTTCCTTGTCAGTGATATTGGTTCAAAGTAATACAATTTGTGTTGGCTTAGTACCAAAGCAGACTTGTAACTAACATAGTTACATGAAGTAAGAATGTGATATTCCCAAGAATTTATCATTCAATTAAAAAACGCAATGCCTTTTTATATAAAGGAAATCTAAAATATTTTTAGTTGATAATAGTTGATAATTTTAAAAGAAAAAAGAGAAGAAAATCTACCTTTTCGAGTTGGGAAAATGTTAAGCTTTAAATTGAATTTATAAGTTATAAAAGACGGTCATTCCAAGTTCTAGCACTTAACCTATAAGTGAAGTGAAAAGAAATCATGAACCACCAAAAAAATAATTTAAATGAAAATTATGAAGTTTGTTTTTTTAAGTCTTTTGAGTGTGCTAATATTGTTGAACTTAAAAAAAAAAAATTAAAAATTTTTTATTGAAGAGAAATATGTTATCATCATTATAAATCAAATTAAGATCATCAATTAGTCGACATATTGTAAATCCTAAAGGTGAGCATAACCAAAGGCTTAGATTACAATGGTAATTATTTGAAATATATATATAGGTTGAACAATGATGAGAATAGTGGGTACTTTTAAGTCCAAGTCTCAAAGAAATGCTTGTCACTTCATCATAATCAGAAGAAGGTAACATTGTGCAACCATGTAATGAAGTGTCGTACAAAGTGCTAGATATTGTCTCTCAAAATGTTCATGTATCACAATATTAAGAGACAATTTGAAACTTGAATAAGCTTTTTGTTGGGCCTTGTAATTATTATATTTCTCTTGATAATTCTTTAGTTTTTATGTCAATTTCTTAGCTTTTTGGTTTATAATTATATTATTTTTTCCTGTATGGTCTAGACCTTGGTAAAACCTATTTATTTATACAATTATGTTTTAATAAAATGAATAAGGTTTTTATATTTATAAATTGAGCTAATGATCAGTTGGATAAGATTTTCTTACAACAGGGAATATGAAGATGAATATGAGGTGAGTGCATCCAAGACGATCCATGGTTAATTCGAGTGGAGTTGTTCCCAAATATGGAGTTAGTTATAGCAATAGAACTTTTGGTTTTCCCATCGAAGCTAGAAGATTCATCTTAACTAGGAAGAACATCCTAAGAATCTTCGATTCTCAAGATGTTCCTTATCTAGTAGATCTTCTATCATAACTCTTTCTTTTATTATAAAAATATAGGAAGTCGCCTTTGGTGGGATGACAAGAAATTGTAATTTTGAGATAGAACTATGAACTAAGTCCTAATTGTATTTACCCTTTGAAGTTTGTAATGAAAGGAATTATCAATTAATTTCAACTTTTGTCGATTATATCTTGATCTAAGTTTCGTTTAAAGGCAATTTGACTCATGGTGGTTTGGGCCCACTTCCTAAATGAAGTGTTGTCTTATATGTGTACAATAAATTAGTTTAATTTTGTATTGTTTCCTTTTCAAATTGTTAATGTTCTTTTATCTAAGCAATGAATAGTTTTAGATAGAGGAGGAATGACCTGTTGTAGAGTTTTGTGAACCCAACGTTTCAGACTACCAAGTGAGTCCATCATCAGGGGACGCGACAATAGATAATCTTCAATACTTATTGGAAAGTTTATTTATATTTTCGATAATAATAGGATTTAAAAAATTGTTCTTAATTGTTGTTTCATGAATAGGCGATTGTTGTTTCTTAAGATGCTACTGTTATTTAATAGATGATGGTTCATTTAGAGAATAGTTAAATAGCTAAAAATCTTGAATTAAGATTTCGTTTGTTATTGCTTTATTCAAGGTAATACAAACAACTAGTTGTGCACTTGAATTCCAATTTTCCAAGCAAGGTTTGATCCCATTTATATATAGAGTTCATTTCTAGATCGGTTGTTGCACTTTGTTGCTAGGTAGGATTAGTTTATTTTTCACAAGAAAGATTTTTATTTTAGATTACTTCATATAGTGTTAGGGTCCAACCCTAACCCCTTTATTTATGTAATAAACCCAATGGGGTCAAGTCATAGTCATAGTTAGTTAAAGAGTCAATACAACCCATATTAATAATTGTAAGTGGTTGACCCGCATTTAAGAAAGGGACCACAGTGAGTTGCAAACAGGGCATAATTAATAAATAAAGTGGTTAACCCATGTTATGCAAAGGACCACTAGTCGTTAGGTTGTTGAAGGTCATTTAACTATAAATAGTCGTAGCTAGAAAGAAAAGATCGTCAAGTCTTATTTTGTTATCGAGTCTGCTCTGTTGGAGGTTGCCCCATCGAAGAGGCAAGTGAGCATTGCATTTATCTCTGAATAATAAAATTCTTGTTGTTTTTCTCATTTTATTCCGTGTTCTAGGTTGTATTTCTTCGCATATTTGGTATTCTGGAATTTCTTGCAGGTCAAGAGCATAACAAGTGGTATTAGAGGACTTTCCAGGGTCAATTGTACCTCCATTTTTTGCAGAACTTTTTTTAGGCTAGAGACGTGTTCCGACGTCTTTAAACCACGAGATCTGTTGTTGAGCGCATAAACCTGCGGATTTGGAGATGCATGCACACATGAAATACAAGAGGTGGTCACGCTTGTTGGACTCCCTTGTAACCCCTGTGGGTACCCCTTCGAGTAGTAACGCATTAGACAGAACCGTGCACAGACTCCACTTCCACATACCCTTTGGGTATATCGGAAGCCCCCTAGGATCAACTGAAACCTCGCCTTAGATAAGCCATCAATCGTCTTGCTGCTATAGTACACTGGGAACAACACTCGGGGAGATTACTCACGCGTATGATAGGGTAGTCGAGTAGTACGACTAAGGGTACGGTTGATCCTCCTTTGTTAGTGCCTTGAAAGATTGGGTCGAGTACTATTGTTGGACCCTTACGTATATTGTGATCGGTAGCACCTGATACTCCTTTGTGACCATAGTTCCCTCTGCTCTCTGAAGATCACCCATTATCTTATCTTCCAGATCAGATCTAGCAGTTGGGGTTCTACCGCCGCAGTACAAGTCAGATCTAGTAGTTGGAATGTTTTATAAGTGGAATGTTTTATTAGTGGTCTCAAAGAAGCCATCCAAGCCCATGTCTGGATGCACCACCCACCTACATGGGTGGACGCTTGCACAAAGGCTATCGAAGTGGAACGTGCTTTAGCTTTCCAATCGCCTCATCCAAATTTCATAGCCAAGGGATGCCCCACCCAAGCTTAGGGCCCTACCCAAACACTTAAGGTTCAAAAGGTGTTTCCAGCAGAAATGGTTGAACGAAGAAAACAAGGATTGTGCTACTACTGTGATGAAAAATACTCCCCGGGGCATAAATGCAAGGAACCAAAATTCTTTCAAATTGATGTTACTGATCACAGCTCATCTGAGGATGCCCCGCCCCTTAGGGGGCTGGAGGATGAAGCTGAGGAAACCCGACATGACAATGATCTCACAGCTACGCCAGACGAACTAGTTAGCTCGCTATATGCTTTGGTGGGCATTTTTGCGCCCCAAACTCTCAAAATCGAGGCTTTCTTAATCATCTCCTAGTCGTGGTATTGATTGATAGTGACAACACTCATAACTTTATCCATAAGCGAGTAGCCGAAGTTGTTCATTGTTTTGTACGAGCAGTCTCTAATTTCCAAGTCCTTATTGTTAATGGGGGGACAATGAAATGTGAAGGCCATTGCAAAAATATTAAACTTCATATGGGAAACTACCACATGAAGACACACATGTTTTCGATTAATATGGGTGGTTGTGATATTGTCTTGGGTGTTGAATGGCTTCGCACATTGGGCCCATCACAATGGATTTCTAGGAGTTATATATGAGCTTTAAGTAGAATGACCACATTCACACACTATGGGGACTCCAGGCAGGTGCTCCTACTATCATCAGCTCGCATTGAATGGAAAATTTGTTGAGAAAGGTCCATCATGGAAGCATCGCCCAATTTAATGCCATCCAGGCCATTGAATCCACTACTCTTCATATTCCTCCTGAGATGCAACAGGTCTTAGACCACCACCAACAGGTATTTGACAAACCTAAAGAGCTTCCACCCTCTAAAGGTGAACATGATCATAGCATCCCCTTGGTCCAAGGGGCCCAACCGCCTAATGTGCACCCATATCGATCTCCTTTCACCCAAAAGAATGAAATTGAAAAAATCATCAAGGAACTCCTTGAAGCAGGGGTTATTTGTCCTATCATCAGTCCTTATTCATCACCAGTGATCATGGTGCTAAAGCAAGATGGAGAATGGCGCATGTGTTCGGACTTCCAGCCCCTCAACAAGCTCACTGTTAAAGACAAATTCCCTATTCTGGTTGTTTATGATCTGGTTGATGAACTACATGGTGCTCAATTCTTTACCAAGCTCAATCTTTGCTTTGGCTATCACCAAATACACATGAAAGAAGTAGACATTCCCAAGCTTGCTTTTCGAACTCATGAAGGCCATTATGAATTCTTGGTCATGCCATTTGGTCTCTGTAATGCTCCATCTACTTTTCAAAACCTCATGAATCACTTGCTGAAACCATATCTCTGAAAATTTGTCCTCGTCTGCTCTAATGACATTCTCATCTATATCATGTTCTGGGAAACACATCTTCAACATGTGACCTGATCTTGCAACTGCTCCTGAATCACAAATTATTTGTCAAATTGTCCAAGTGCTCTTTTGGCGTGGAAGAAGTCGAGTATTTGGGACACATTGTGGGTCGTGCAGGTGTCAAGGTTGATCCCAAAAAGATACAGGGAATGCAAGATTGGCCCCAACCAAAAACCTTGAAGAGTTTGAGGGGATTCTTGCGTCTCACTGGCTATTATCACAAATTTGTCGGCAATTATGGTAGCATTGCTATACCTCTCACTAACCTTCTCAAGACAAATTCATTCCTCTGGACTGAGGTGGCACAACAGGCGTTTGTGGCTCTCAAACAGGCCATGTCTTCCACTCCAGTATTGGCATTACCAGACTTCACCAAATCTTTTCTGCTTGAATGTGATGCTTCCGATACTGGTATTGGTGTTGCCTTAATGCAAGAAGGTCGACCCTTGGCTTTCACCAGCCACCAACTAAGTGGGAAACATCTGGGTCAATCTACCTATGAGAAAGAAATGATGGCCATCTTACATGCAGTAGATACCTGGCGACCATACTTATTGGGGCGACGTTTCCAAATCCGCACAGACCATCAAAGCCTCAAATATTTTTTGGAGCAACGTCTATCCTCACCACAACAAAATAAATGGTTGGCCAAAATGTTGGGATATGATTATGAGATAATCTATAAGAAAGGGCGTGACAATGTAGTCGCTGGTGCTTTATTGCGTTAATTTGAGGATGAAATCACCCTGCTATCAATCTCTCTTCCCACACCAAATTAGATTGAAGAAGCCTGCAATGAATGGTTTTCACACCCCTCTCTCTCCCAACCTATTAATAACTTGAGAGCATATCCTAATTCCTTAGTCGGCTACTCTTGGAAGGATGAGATTCTTCGCTACAAGGATCGAGTAGTTATATCGCCGACATCCACCCTCAAAACCTGCGTTTTGCAAGAATTGCACTCATCTCCCACTGCAGGGCATGCGGGCTTTTAGAAGACTTATGCTCGCACTCGTCGCTCTTTCTTTTGGACGGGCATGACAAATGACATTCTTACTTTTGTAGCTGAATTCGATGTGTGTCAACGCCACAAAGGAGAAATTGTCAACTTACTAGGAACCTTAAAGTCATTGCCACTCCTTGCCTCCCTCTGGACGAATGTTTCCATGGATTTCATTATTGGTCTCCCAAAGTCGAGCAACAAATATGTCATCATGGTTGTTGTGGATAGAATTTCTAGATATGCTCATTTTGCACTCTACCCCACCCATTTACCTCCACCTTGGTGGCTCAAGCTTTCATGGACCAGATCATCAAACTGCATGGCATGCCAACTTCCATTGTGTTTGATCGTGACCTAAATTTCACCAGCAAATTTTGGCAAGAAATTTCAAGCTACAAGGCACCCAACTCCAACTAAGTACTTCCTATCATCCCAAACTGATGGTTAAACTGAAGAAGTCAACAAATGTTTGGAGACATATCTAAGGTGCTTCAATTCAGAAAAGCAACATCAATGGGTACAATGGCTACATTTAGCAGAATGGTGGTATAATACTAACTATCATGAAGCCACCAAGATGACTCCATATGAAGCAGTGTATGGCCAACTCCCACTTTCACCCATTTCTTATATCCCTAGATGCTCTAAGGTGCAAGCAGTTGATCAACTCCTAAAAAACCGTGCCGCCATGCTCGCTCGTCTCAAAGATAATCTCCATCAAGCTCAGAATCACATGAAGCAACATGTAGACTAGCATCGTTCAGAGCAGAGATTTAAAGAAGGGGATCAGGTATTCCTGCGATTGCAATCATATAAGCAAACATCTCTCAAAGAAAAGGGCTGCCAGAAACTAGATCCAAAATTTTATGGACCTTATCAAATACTTCAACGCATTAGAGCAGTAGCCTACAAGTTGGCATTGCCACCAACTTCAAAAATCCATCCAGTCTATCATGTATCATGCCTCAAGAAAGTGGTGGGGAACAATTGCAAAACTCAAACCAGTCTACCCGAATTAGATGAGGAAGGTTCACTCTGGCTCCAACTAGAACATGTCCCCAACACTCGTGAAAGACATCTGCGCGGCCGCACGATCAAGAAAGTCCTCGTCAAGTGGAAAGACGCCTCCCAAGAAGATGCGACTTGGGAACCAACCACTATTCTTCATTAGTTTCCGTAGCTTCAGCCTTGAGGACAAGGTTGCTTTTGATGGGGGAGGGCATGTTAGGGTCCAACCCTAACCCCTTTATGTATGTAATAAACCCAATGGGGCCGAGTCATAGTCATAGTTAGTTAAAGAGTCAATAAATCTCGTATTAATAATTGTAAGTGGTTGACTCACATTTAAGAAAGGGACCACAGTTAGTTGCAAACAGACCATAATTAATGAATAAAGTGGTTAACCCATGTTATGCAAAGAACCACTAGTCGTTAGGTTGTTAAAGGTCATTTAGCTATAAATAGTCGTAGTTAGAAAGGAAAGGTCATCGAGTCTTATTTTGTAATCGAGCTCTGCTCTACTGGAGGTTGCCCCCTCGAAGAGGCAAGCGAACATTGCATTTATCTCTGAATAATAAAATACTTGCTATTTTTCTCATTTATTTTGTGTTCTAGTTGTATTTCTTCGCATATTTGGTATTCTAGAATTTCTCGCAGGTGAAGAGCATAACATATAGCACCCGCATTAGTTTCTAGTAGTTCCTTACATAGATTTTTTCGGCTGCCTTGAAATAAAAAGATGTGTTGGAAATACTGAGAGAAGGGGGGTGAATCAATATTTCTTACTATTTATTTATTTATTTTTTTAATTGTTCTAGTGATTGCCAACAACTTATATAGATATGTATATGTATACACAGAACACAGAAATCAACAGCTAAATTTAATGCTTTTATTAAAACTCAAGACAGTGCAAAGAAATAAATACAAGATAAGTATAAATCTGAATGTGAATAGTTGCCAAGCTCCAACTTGGACTTCAATGAGGCTCCAACCTCCAGAGCACCAACTCTGTTTTGCAGTGGTTCTGCACTTAGGAGCACCTACCCCAATGACTTCAGTCCTGTTCAGTTCTGAGGCTCCAACCCAACCTTGGTATAAACAGGTATGCTGTTGCACTCTATTCAGTTGAGGTTGTCTCACTCCTGCTCTCCTACCACTGCTGCTTATGTTGCCTCTACAGCCTCCGCTGCTTTTTCTGCCTATTTTCCCTCTGCTTCTTCTACTATCTCACCCTCAGGTTCTTCACCACCATAACCGCACCAACAGTTCTCTGTTTCTACTGTTCTATACATTCCCATGCCTTTGTCCATTCGTTTCCACTTACACCGTCTCTTAGGCTTCCTCCTCAGTCACTGTCGTTTCCTCTGACTCGCTTGATCTTTCAGCTTCCCTCCTTGATCGTTGTGACTGTTAGTGTTAGCTCTACTATAAACTTCAGTGCTTAAAGGTCAAATTCAGGACTGATGGTTGGTTTGTGCCGAGAAAGGTGCTCGCAGCGGTTGCTTCTCCTCCTTTTCCTTCTGTTTCCTCACACTCTCTTACCCTTCGCAGTCTCTGTTTCTTCTATGAAAATCTTCATGCCCCGCTATTCCTGTTTTCTCCTGTAAGACTTTTTCATTCCTATTTAAACCCCCAAAACCAAGCAAAGCCCCTGTTTAGCCCCAGCCCCTAAGCGCAAAGCGCAAGTCTTCCATAATATTTGACCATATAACCGTGGCGCTTTCGCCCCCCTTCGCAGTCGTTGATTAGCCGCATTCTGATCTAACGGTCTCTTTTGTTTCTTCACGCACGTTAAACATCGTTCTCTTTCCCATCGTTGATCGCGTCCATTGCGAAATCTAACGGTAGTTGCAAGCCCTGATTGCGCGACTTGTGTGCGCGTTAACCCTCGGGGGCAGTGGTTTTTGTCCACCACGTGTCGCGAAACAACTGGATTGCGCAATCATATACGGATATTGTCGTTGCTCAGTAGGTGGTGCGGGGAATACCGTCCGCCCACGAAACCGCCTATCCCCCGGCCGTTAACCTCCGCGCGACTTCCGCTCCCGATCACCGTTGGATCCACCATGCCCTGATCCGACGGCCCGCATCCCTCTCCCGCTCGTTAACCTGCATGCATCTTTATCGCCTGCGATTGTTGGATCTGCCCGTCATGCTGTATCTGTCGTCCATCTGCGCAACTCTGATAGTGTATTTGCCGGGGATTCATAGTATTCCGCCTCCATTTACGTTAATGCATATTTATATGGTTTCTGCTCTGATAATGTATTAAACGCATATATGGGCTTTACAGGCCCGATAAGCTTCCGATAGTGTAATCGTTAGCATCTGATAAGCTTTTTTGGCCTATACGGCTCCCGATGGCTCCTGATAGCGTTATCTGTGGTATATTTTCTCCTCTCGTCTCCATCTGCTTCGATGGCTTTGTGTGCTCCTTTCGTCTCTATCTGCTCCTTGAATATTTCCATATTGACATCAATGAAAATCTGTGTCCAATTGATGGCAATATTCTTCTGCTTTCTCCCCCTTTGACATCAATGGCAAAGGGATGCATATGGACTACCCCTGTCAAACTACTCCCCTTGTCTTGCTACATCTTTATGAATGAACCTGAGTGATGATAAAGAAATAACCCCCATCTTTTGACGCAGATGTTTGAATGCTTCTTGAGGAAGAGGTTTTGTGAAAATATCAGCTATCTACTCCTTAGTACTGATATATTCCAAAACGATGTTTTGTTCAACTACTTGTTCACAGAGGAAATGATACTTGATTGGTATGTGTTTGGTTCTTGAGTGCATCACAGGATTTTTGCTGAGACTGATAGCACTTGTGTTGTCACAATAAACGGAAATTGGTTGATCTGTACATATGTCGAGATCTTTTAGAGCTTCCTTCATCCATAGTATCTGAGAACAACAGTGTGTTGCAGCAATATACTCAGCTTCGCCTATGGATAATGATATGGATGATTATTTTTTGCTAAGCCAGGATACCAAACAGTCCTCTAGGAAGAATGCATTTCCACTAATGCTTTTCCGATCATCTATACTTCCAACCCAATCAACATCGGTGTATGCAGTTACAGTCAGTGTTGAGTCCTTTGGGTACCAAAGATTGAAATCAGAAGTTCCCTTCAGATATCTGAGAATTCTTTTTACAACTAATAAATGGGATTGTTTGGGAGCAGATTGAAATCTTCCCACCATTCATACTGCTTGTATTATGTCTGGTCGTGTCGATGTTAAGTATAGAAGGGCTCCAATCATTGACCTGTAATGAGTTGCATCTACTAGAGGGGAGTCATCATCTTTGCTCAGTTTGCAGTTTGTGGTCATAGGTGTGCTCATGGGTGCACAATCCTCCATTCCATATTTTTTGAGCATGTCTTTTAGATATTTGGTTTGAGATATACACAATCCTGCTCTAGTTTGAGATATTTGAAGTCCAAGGAAGTGGGACAGCTCTCCTATCATTGACATCTCAAACTCTTTTGACATGTTTTGAGAAAATTCATGGCTCATTTCATCATTATTACTAGCAAAAATCAGATCATCGACATAAAAAAGAGCAACTAGTAACTTACCTTGATCTGTCTTTATGTATAGATTGCTTCTAGCCACTCCCTTTTTGAAGCCTTGTTGTTGTAGATAGTGATCCAGTCTTGCGTACCAAGCTCTAGGAGCTTGTTTCAACCCATATAAAGCCTTTTTCAACTTACAAACTAAGTCCTTTCCTGTTGTTAGATCAAAACCTTTTGGTTGCTCCATGTAGACTTCCTCCTTGAGTTCCCCATTTAGAAAGGCTGATTTCATGTCCATTTGATAGATTTTGAATCCTTTTGAGCAAGCGAATGCCAAGAACATCATGATAGCTTCCATACGGGCCACTGGTGCAAATGTCTCTTCAAAGTCAATTCCTTCAATTTGTGAATAGCCTTTGCAAATAAGTCTTGCCTTGTTTCTAATAACCTATCCTTCCTCATTCATTTTATTTTTGAACACCCATTTGGTTCCTATTATTTTTTGTCCTTTGGACGAGGTACCAGCTCCCATGTCTTGTTCTTCTCAATTTGGGTCATTTCTTCTTCCATGGCTTTTACCTAATGAGGATCCTTGCTTCTGCAAATGTTTCTGGTTCTATCATAGATAGGAGGGCAATGACTTTTCTCTTGGGTGTAATTGTTATCCTTCTTCAGGTCTACACACCTTCATCTTTATCGCCAATGATCTGCTCTTCTGGATGGTGTCTTTGGACATACTTCGTCTTAGAAGGGGTATTAGGTGGTTCTCTTTCCTCTTCTTCTTCTTCTTCTTCCTCATCTATTTCTTCTTCTTTAGGTTCTTCTTCTTCAATGAGAGAGTCATCTTCATGTTCTTCAATTTCCTTTACTGGAAGATCTTCATCAACCTTTACATCAATGCTTTCCACTATTTTGTTCAGTCGATAATTGTAGTACTTGTAAGCCTTGCTCCGTGTAGAGTATCCAAGAAATATCCCTTCATCAACCCGAGAATCAAACTTTCCTGGTGAACCATCATTTATCTTTATGAAGCACTTGCTTCCAAATATCTTGAAGTACTTCACCGAAGCAGGTCTTCCTTTCCATAGTTCATAAGGAGTTATATCACAATTTGGTCTTAATTAAGTTTGATTCAATGTGTAGATAGTTGTCCCTACTGCTTCTCTCCAGAATCTAGGCTGTAAGTCTGTTGCTAATAGCATAGTTCTTGCCATTTCTTGGACTATTCGGTTTCTTCTTTCAACTACCCCATTTTGTTGAGGTGTTCTGGCAGCCAAGAATTCCCTTTTAATTCCATGAATATTACAGAACTCACTAAACTCGTTTGATGTGAATTCTCCTCCTTTGTCTGTTCTGAGGCACTTAATTTCTGAATCTTTTTCATTTTCTACAAGGGCTTTTAGATTCTTGAAACACTCAAAAGTTTCAGATTTATACTTTATGAAATATATCCACATCATTCTAGTATAATCATCAACAAATAACACAAAGTAGCTTTCTCCTTGGAGTGCTTGATTTCTAGTTGGCCCACATACATCAGCATCGATGATCTCTAAGGGATTCGATGTAGAGTGTTCCTTTGTCTTCTGGCTGATTCTGGTCTTCTTTCCATGTTGACATGGACCACATACTGCTTGATTTGGTTTGAACAGCGTTGGGATGTCTCGTACAACTTTGATCTTGCTAATATTGATCAGATTTTCAAAGCGTGTATGTCCAAGTCGCTTTTGCCACAACCAACTCTCATCTGTCTGACTCAGGTAGCATTTATTTTCTTGAATCTTGTTCAGAATGTAAATGTTGTCTGGTGTCCTCACCCCTTTTGCCACAAGTTGCCCTGAGGCAGGGTTCCTTATTTCACAGTCTTTGGTGCTGAAAACAACCTTTTGTCCTTGATCACGGATTTGGCTGACACTCAAGAGGTTGTGTTTGAGTCCATCAACCAGCAGAGCATCTTGAGCTTTTCCTTTTCCATTGATCAGAGTAACTGTTCCTTTTCTTGCAATTCTGCCAGATCCACTTCCAAAGGACACATTCCCTTCCTTTTTGCTCAGTGAGACAAACTTCCTTCTGTCTCCTGTCATGTGTTTGGAGCACCCACTATCTATAAACCATTGGTTTCCATTATTTTGAGCATATAGAGCCAGGCCGCATTTGTCCATGTTGGAGTTCTTGCTACTCGTCTTTCTTCCTTTGAGTGGGCAGTCTTGTTCATAGTTTCCATTATTGTAGTAGAAAGAGCAAATCAGATCAAATTTGGTCAAGGGATCAAATGAATTAAAGGTTTTGATTTGTCCCTGCCTTTTGGGGGCATATGAGTTGATTATTCTATCCTTTAGCTTTGTCTTTTCACTTCTGCGAGCCATACAATGTCTGGCTTGACGACCGAAGTTTTTACAGTGAAAGCAGTGTCCACGAAAGATGGTTTTTTACTTGTTGAAGTAACCACGGTTTGAGTCGATTTCCTTCCTGGGAATTATTCCTCCCTCATTCTTTGGATTTGCAATGGGCCCTTGGTGGAGTACAGGTTTGTATTTGTTGTAGTGTCCATGATTCGACTCTACATTCTTCTTTGGAGTAATTCTCTCTTCATTCTTGGGATCTGGGGTGCACTTTTCATCTTTTGGATTGCAGGAAAGTGCATCAGCATAGATTTTCGCATTATTTTTAGTGCTTGAGGATTCTCCTTTGAAACCTATTCCAGACTTGTCATGTTGAGGTTTTTGATTTTTCATAATAGTCTCAAGAATTTGAGAGCTTTTACAGCCCTTTTTAATTTGCTCCAACTCCTTTCTCAGAGACACTATTTCGGTCTCACGTTCTTCACAAGTCTCTTCCTTTTCTTTAAGCTTTGCTTCCAAGAGATCTTATCTCCTTCTTATTTCCTCGTTTTCCACTTTGAGAGAAATGATTTTGTTCCGTAGTTTCTCATTTTCTTCAATGGCACTTATTAACAGTTCATCTACATTTCCTTCCAGCCTTGAGTCATCATCATCTGCGAGTGCCATGAATAATGCTTCTTGGCTTTCATCATGATCGCTTTCCTCATCTGATTTCCTTTTGATGACCATAAACTCATCCTCATCAGACTCATCTTGCTTGGAGAAGAAGTTTTTCTTATTGAACCCTTTCTTTTTATGTGCCATTCTTTTAGAATTTCCTTCATCATCATTGTCATGTTTATGAGGACATTTTGTTGCATAATGACCTATTTTACCACATTTAAAACAGATAAGAGGATACTTGCCTTTAAGCTTAGATCCTTTCTTCAGCTTTCGTACAAATTGAGCCAATTCAGATTCCACATCTGACTCATCACTACAGTCATTCCTTTCTTTCCCCTTCTTTGAACTTGAGACCTTGAATGCTGCATCTTTGGAGCTTGGGCCACCTTTCCTCATTTCATAGGCAGTGAGAATTCCATGGAGTTCATCCATTTTGAGGGTATCTAGATCGTTTGCTTCTTCTATAACGCTTATTTTGGAGTCAAACTTGTCTGGAAGAGACCTTAATACCTTTTGAACAATGGTACTTTCTTCAACTTTTTTGTCCAATCCTTTCAGGGAATTTACCACTTCAGCTACTCGGAGGAGGTATGCTGCAATATCTTCTTCATCTTCCATCCTCAAACTTTCAAATTGTCTTTTGTGAGTTTGAAGCTTTTCCTTTTTTACTTTTGAGTCTCCATCATACAAGCCAACTAGCTTCTCCCACATTTCTTTGGCCGAGGTACAGTGCATGATTTTTGTAAACTCGGAATCAGTGATTCCACTAGTGATGGAGTTCATGGCCTTTGCATTTGCGATGTAGGCTTTCCTCTCGTCTTGGTCTATTGGAAGAGTGGAAGTAGTTTTGTATTCATTTTGAACAAAATGCCAGACTTCAGGTCCAAGGGACATTAAGTGGTAAGTCATTCTTTTCTTCCAGAAACCAAAGTTAGTGCCATCGAACAAAGGAGGTCTTCCTGATGCTTCGTGGTTTCTCATCATGGCTGCGGATCCTTCTTCAAGCTATTAGGCTAGTATGAAGAAACTTGGCTCTGATACCAATTGTTGGAAATACTTGGGGGGGTGAATCAGTGTTTCTTACTATTTTTATTTTTATTTTTTAATTGTTCTAGTGATTGCCAACAACCTATATAGATATGTATATGTATACACAGAACACAGAAATCAACAGCTGAATTTAATGCTTTTATTAAAACTCAAGACAGTGCAAAGAAATAAATACAAGATAAGTATAAATCTGATTGAGAATAGTTGCCAAGCTCCAACATGGACTTCAGTGAGGCTCCAACCTCTTGGACTCCAACCCAACCTTGGTATAAACAGGTATGTTGCTGCACTCTATTTAGCTGAGGTTGTCTCACTCCTACTCTACTGCCTCTGCTGCTTCTGCTGCCTCTACAGCCTCCGCTGCTTTTTCTGCCTCTTTTTCCTCTACTACTTCTACTATCTCACCCTCGGGTTCTTCACCACCATAACTGCACCAACAGTTCTCTGTTTCTACTATTTTATACATTCCCATGCCTTTGTCCATTCGTTTCCGCTTACACCGTCTCTTAGGCTTCCTCCTCAGTCGTTGTCGTTTCCTCTTACTCGCTTGATCTTTCAGCTTCCCTCCTTGATCGCTGTGACTGTTAGTGTTAGCTCTGCTATAAACTTCAGTTCTTAAAGGTCAAATTCAGGATTGATGGTTGGTTTGTGCTGAGAAAGGTGCTTGCAGCGGTCGCTTGTCCTCCTTTTCCTTCGGTTTCCTCACACTCTCTTACCCTCCGCAGTCTCTGTTTCTTCTATGAAAATCTTCATGCCCCGCTATTCCTGTTTTCTCCTGTAAAACTTCTTCATTCCTATTTAAACCCCCGAAACCAGGCAAAGCCCCTGTTTAGCCCCAGCCCCTAAGTGCAAAGCGCGAGTCTTCCATAAGATCTGACCATATAACTGTGGCCATAAGAAATTGTAATTTTGAGATAAAACAGTGAACTAAGTCTTGATCGTATTTACTCTTTGAAGATCGTAATGAAAAGACTTATGAATTAATTTCAACTTTTATCGATTATATCTTGATTTGTGTTTCTTTTAAAGGCATACTAACTCCGGGTGGTTTGGGTTTACTGTTAGATGATCCAAAAATACAATTTTATCATAGGTTATAAAATTAGAATAAAATAATTATTAATTTAAGATATTAAATTAATAATTATTATTCTAGAATGTTTAATTATTTAATGGAGACTTTTAGAATTAGCATATTGTTGTAACTAGATATGACTCTCCAAATGTGTCGTATCTTAGGCTCTATTTTAGGAGATTAGTTAGCTAGTAGGTTTGAATAGCATTTATTGTAAATGGACACTTGTTATTTAATAAGTGATCCATAATTATAGGTAGTTAGGACATGGAGCTTATAAATAGCTCATTGCAAGAGTGTTTGGTTGTTTGGGTGTAAACTCTTGCAAAATCAATTATGTAATTGTTTTTTTTTATTAATAAAATTAGGTGTCTGAGGACACTTTTGCCATTATTGTGGTATCAGAGCTCCAGTAATGTTGCAGTGGATGTGAGGAGGATCTTCCAACTCAACAAAGTCCTGGAAAACTCCATTCATTGGCCAGCAAATCATTGGTATGGAAATTGTATAGTTTTGTTTAAAAGGAAAATAAATTTTATCATTGATTTTAGATTTTTTTAAATCTAAAATTCATTTTTTTTATTATTTGCTTCCTAGACAAGGTGTTGTCTTATATGTGTACAGTCAATTAGTTTAATTTTGCATTGTTATTGGAAATTTTTATATTTTCGATAATAATAGTATTTAAAAAATTGGTCTCAATTGTTATTTCCTGAATAGATGGTTGTTGTTCCTTTGATTTTATGTTGTAGTTTCCTTGGTTTCTGATTGTTGTTTCTTAAGATATTACCATTATTTAATAGATGATGGTTCACTTTGAGAATATTTAAATAGTTGAAAGCCTTGAATTAAGCTTTAATTTGTTATTCCTTAATTCAGAGTAATACGAACAACTACTTGTGCACTTGAATTCCAATTTTGCAAGCAAGGTTTGATCCCAGTTAGATATAGAGCTCATTTTCAGATCGATTGTTGCATTTTGTTTCTATGTAGGATTAGTTTACTTTTCACAAGAAATATTTTTATTTTAGATTACTTCACATAGCACCAAAATTAGTTTTTTTTGTAGTTCTTTGCATAGATTTTTCCAACTGCGTTGAAATAAAAGGAAGAATCACTAGGTTGATAAGTTAAATGTTAGATGAATAGTTGTTTATTTTAAATAGTTAATAGCCCCCAACACTTTTGTTGGAAAAATATATGAAGTTTATTTACCTAAACATTGAAAACAACACCTCACTTACAAAATTCAAAAAAATTAAAATGATTGAAGAAAATTAAAATGGAAGTACAAGTCAACAAAGAGGCATAATTTGACCTAATCAAATTAGGAGTATTTCAAAAGATAAAGTAAAAACTACAAATACAATCTCAGCGCATTCAATTAGAGATAACATAATGATCTATGAAATAACACAAGTAGTTGATGAAAAAAATTAAAATGAATGGAACAATGTAAACTTTGAAACGGGAACTATAAACTCAAAACGGAACTCTAACCAAAAAACCCCAAAAAAACATGAAAAACAATGCTAAAAACAAAAAATGTGTATACTCCAATGATGGTTTTTTTTAGGATCAATTTTGAACATGTTTTAAAAATCGCAGTGAAAACGAATTTTTTTTTGCAAAAATTGTGCAAAAAACACTTTGAAAATGAAAAGTGTTGACACTTGAACGATAGATTTTCTTTTTAGGTTCAATTATCAACATTTTTAAAAAATTTCAGTAAATCCGAATTTTTATGTGCAAAAATTGTGCAAAAAACACCCTCAAAACGAAAAGTGTTGATGCTGGAATAACACTTTTTTTTTCTAGGGTAAATTTTGAACATTTTGAAATAATGTTGTAAAAAGTTTTATCATGACTCCGAAAAACATTAAAATTTCAAAAGAATAATGAAAACAAAAAAATAAAAACAAAAATTAAAATAATGAAAATTAAACAAAAATAAAAACAAATAGCAAAACGTAATAAAAATATATATTTAAAACAAAACATAATTAAAAAAACCAATCATAAAATTGTTAAAAACAAAATTAACCTATAAAAGATAAGAATTAAAAAAAATATAAAGAAATAAATGATAAGAAAAAGATATTTTCAAAAAAAAAAATTTTTTTAAATCTCGTAAAAAAAATAAACAAATAAATAATTGGGGAAAAAAACAAAAAAAAAAAAACAAAAAAACAAAACAAAAAAAACAAAACTATAAAATTAAGTAAAAACGGGCAATTTTTAAAAAGCATTAACAAAAACTAAAAAATAAAATAAAAAACAAACTAGATTAAAAAAAAATAATAATAATAATAATAATTAATTAATTAACAAACAAAAAAAAAAATTAAAAACTATTAAAATTAAGATTAAGAAAAATTTTAAAAATCCTAAAAAAACAAAAATATGTTGCAATTAAAAAAAAAAAAAAAAAAAACCCAAAAAAACAATTAAAATTTTAAAAATATACATATTTTTAAATTTAAATAAAAATAAAAATAAAAATACATTAAAAAAAAAAAAACAATATATTTTTTATTTTAAAAAAAAAACATTTCAAATTTTATATTAAAAAATTTAAATTTAAATTTAAATTTAAAATTTAAAATTTGGATTTGACATTGATGTAAAAGGTCAATCTAAAAAAAATAAAGAACATTTAACATTAATAAAGTTAAATATATTTTTAAAATATATATTTTACAAATATATATAAAATTAAAAATTAAAAAAAAAGAAAAAAAAAAAAACATTTAATTTTTTTTTCTTCTTTAAAATACAATTAACATATTTAACACTGCCCAGCCGCCTGTGGGGATGGCTATCCGATTCTCGGAATCAGATAGCCACCGCCTGGTCGCCCATTGGGACGCAGAGCTGCGTGCAGCTCCGCCGCCCAGGGCCACGCCCCCACGGGCGGCCAAGCGGTGGCTATCCGATTGAAATTGAATAGCCACCACCCGACTGCATGTGAGGGTGGCTATCCAATTCTCAGAATCGGATAGCCACGCCCACGGGGGGCCGAGGAGTGGCTATCTGATTCCGAAAACAGGCGGTTGGGGGGTGGCTGGGCGATGGCTATCCGATTCCGAGGATCAAATAGCCACTACTCGGGTGCTCCCACGAATCGGATAACCGCCCGTGGAATCGGATAGCCACCCCCACAGGTGGCTGGGCGATGGCTATCCGATTCCGAGAATCAAATAGCCACTACTCGGGCGCTCCCACGAATCGGATAGCCACCCCCACGGGCGGCTTGGCGATGGCTATCTGATTCTGAGAATCAGATAGCCACCGCTCAGGCGCCCGTGGGGGTGGCTATTTACGAGAATCGGATAGCCATCCCCACAGGCGACTCGATGGTGGCTATCTGATTTTGGGCATTGACTATCCAATTCTGAGAATTGGATAGCCACCCCCATGGGCGGCCGAGCGGTGGTTATCCAATTCCGAGAATCGGATAGCCACCGCTCAGCCGCCTGTGGGGGTGGCTATTCGATTCCAAGAATTGGATAGCCACCGCCCGTGCGGGCGCGGCTGTGGGTAGCCGAGCTGCGTGCATATATGTTTTTTAAATTTTTAATCATAAATATATGTTTTTTAAAGTTTTAAATGTTTTTTTTAATCGAAAATATATGTTTTTTTTTTAATGGTTTTAAAAAAAAAATCCAAAATATATATATATTTTTTTAAATTTAACATGTTTTTTTTTTTAATTTGAGTATATTTTGGCTTTTTTTTTTGTTTTTTTTTATGTTTTTAATATTAATTTTAATATTTTTTAGATTTTTATTGGTGTTTTTTTTCTTTTTTTTTTTAATCTAGTTTGTTTTTATTTTTGTAGTTTTTTGTTAATTTTTTTTTTTTTTTTTTCCATTTTTAGTTACTTAATTTTTTTATTTTTTTTTTCTCAATTTTTTGTGGTTTATGAGATAAAAAAAATAAATTATATATATTTTTATATTTGCTTTTTTTATGTCAAAAAAAATTGACATAAAAAATTTTAAAGTGTAAAAAAATGTAACATTTAATAAAGATATCCACACGTAATACATTAAAAAATTTAAATGTAAAAAACTGTTAAATTTAGAAAATTACTATACATATTTCATACATTAGAAAATTTAAAGTCAAAAAATAGGTTTTTTAAAAAATGGCCTAATGCAGAATCACCACTTTTTTAAACCAACATGCAAATCACTAACATTCTAAAATCTAATGTACATAAAAATACTTAAAGTACCAAAAACTATACTTTAAAAAAAATGTGTGTTTTGCATCGCCCCTTTTCAAAATCGAGTCACTTTTTTGCTATCTCTAAACAAACAAGACTAAACTTGGAATCAAGAATAATCAAGTAATCAAGTTACAAGGACACCTTATTGCCACTTTAATCAAAATACTTTTCATGTTAACCCATTTTACCAATGACGCTTTCTTTACATTGTTATGGGAAGAAGACTAAACTTGGAATCAAGAATAATCAAGTAATCAAGTTACAAGGACACCTTATTGCCACTTTAATCAAAATACTTTTCATGTTAACCCATTTTACCAATGACGCTTTGAACAAACAAAATATCTAGCTTACATTTTGAAGAATCTCGATTTTGATGTAACTTGGTCTTGAAATCAAAGTCATTTGCGGAATAGAGATCTAAGAAGTTTTTTTTCCAAGAACTGTGTTAACAAAAACTGCAAAAGATGAATGATATAGGTAGATTGATCACTCTACACTACAATAGTATTGTTGTTCAAAATTTTGAAGGCCTTTTCATTTGTTTTTTTCCAATAGCTTGAAGGTTGAAGTGTTTTAAGGGGGGCTAAGTTGTAATATATTTAATTTGGTATATTATCTTATTAAATATTTAACACTGCTTATAAATAGTTGATATGCTAGGGTTATGAATTTTCTTCAATTACTCCTCTTTAGAGATGTGTAAGTCAAAACATTTTATTCATTGTAATCATGATTCTTATATCAATTTATGTATATTATGTATGTATATTTTCTAATCATTAAAGATTATTTTATACTTTGCATTTATTATTTGTGATGGCTTTCCCTAGCGATTATTGAGTCAATGATAAACCATGACTCAAGGAACTACAATAATGAAAGAATTGTCTTTTGTATGCACATAATTTAGTAAGGTGCATGACGAACAATGCAAATGCAAACACAAATCATAAAATTGGATGGATGTAAAGAGCACAAGGCTTGAGCATGTAGGAATTTCATAATTCTACCTAGTTTTAAATATCCACCTCACTTATATGAGGCCACATATTTACTTCATATAGTTTTCAATCTTAGTGTTGAAACTAATTTCTTCAATAAACATGCAACATTAAACTATCAAGCACTACTAGGTAAACTCAAGAGTGCATACAATGCAAATACTTTAAGGATAGACCATTGGAGGAGTACTTAGGGTAAGATATATCTGAATACACATATCTAAAATTTACTTCAATTAAAATGGAAATATAACAATGAAAAATGATACCCAAATGTTTCATTAAGCACGCTAAAACAACCTCACATTTCAATTTCTTTATCCTAATAAATCAACATACTAAAAGAACCATGAAACTTGCTCAATATGTCATAAAATTCAATTTGCAATCACTAATATAGGAGAACAATGGTACAATTCATATCAAAGCAATGAAGATAAGGTATAATATCTCAACTCATCCCCTAGTCAGGACATATCAATGTATCACAAACCTTAGCTAGGGTATCCACAATCATTACAAATCCAAATAAAAAATACAAAGGAAAAACAATGCATTCCATGAAGCTATATAAGCCAATCCTTAGAGCTTCCAAGCAAAGCCAACATCACAATAATTGTGAAACCTAATATATGTCACTTGCATCATATAAGCAATTAAGGAGATTCTCACACTTGCATCCCACAAGCTATAATACTTGACATTTGCATCTCACGAGCTAAAGAACCCTAATATTAGCATCCCATAATTACTAATCATTGTTGCAAGAGTAATGCATAATCTTCCAAGATTCTTGAAATAGTTCGTCCATAGTCATTGAATTGATTAGAACTATGATGTCAAAATGAGAACTCTAGCCTTATAAATCAAGATATGTGTCAAAAGCACCAAATTGAACTCCTAAATCGAAAATCATGCTACTAGTAGAGCTTCCTTTTCAAGGTTAAAAATTATAAATTTTTGCAACCATAGCGTTAAAAACCCAAAAGGTGGTTAATAAAAACCTTAAAAATAACCTCTGAGTTGAAAACAAATGCTACTAGTGACATGTTGACGGTCTTGGAAATTATGCCAATAACAAGGGATCTCCTTGATATAAGGTGTAAGGCCCCACCTTACCAACCATCAATATTATAGAGAAATAAAGGTTCCATTGAACACTAAAACTCAAAATTCATATTTTTTAATTACTTGGCATCCCTATTTTAAACCATCACCCTTGAGATACTTTATATCTAGTAATTCATTAGACATATGAAACAACATTTTTAGAGGGTAAGACAAACTTCCAATTTATTATCAAATAATATACAACATTTTCTAATTGAACTTTTATTCAAAACATTTGGCCATGCTTCACTCCTAACAATTATTTATAAATCTTATAAAAGTTAACTCTACAATTAATCCATCATGTTTAATGAGATTTTCAAACATTGTAGGTTTTTACTTTGTACAGAAATTATCTGCATACGAATTCTAAAAAACAGAAAATAAATAATGGCGAGAGCATAAAACATAAAACAAATATACACAAAGATTTTCTCCTGGATCCCAAAACTGGGACTACCAGATTGATTTTTCATTATATTCTTTTCAATGTTACAATACATATATATGCATGCTGAAGCATCCATAAACCCCAATCCATTAACCGTGGATTAGAACATAACCCTAGTTCCCTTGACCGGATCTACAAAATACCATGGACAGAAAACCATCATGCCCAAAACCATAGGTAGGTCCACCCACCTAATATAGAGTCAAAAAAAAAAAAAATCATGAGGCACTACCATAGACTTTGTGCAAGGGGACTACTACCCCCCTGCATACCCTCCAACAGGGGGGGCAACCGCCCACCCCGTGATCCCTCGGCACTGCCCGACACAACGTACATGGTGGCTTTTGCCCCCCTATGAACCCCCAACACGTGGGATAGTTGTGGAAAGAATATAACACAACCCAACATTCTCCCACTTGTTGTTTTCTTTCCATAGGAGAGCTTAGTCATTGATCTAGCCTTATAATGCCCATTGTTTCTCTAAACCAAGAAAACTTCTCAATGCTCACAGACTTTGTCAATGCATCTACAGTATTCTTCAAAGTGTCCACCTTTAGCAACAACAACTTTTTTCCTGAACTATATCCCTCACAAAGTGATATTGAACATCAATGTGCTTTGTCTTTGAATGATAAGCAAGGTTCTTTGTCAAGATAATTTCACTTTGGTTGTCACAGTCTATCCTTATAGCTCGATGTACTAACCCCATACTTGAACACAATCTCTGCAACCAAAATTCTTCCTTGCTTGCATGAATGGCTACCATGTATTCTACCTCTGTAGTTGAAAGTTCCACTACATACTCTCTCTTATTCATCCAACTCACTGCACCTCCAAATAGGTTAAACACATACCCACTTGTAGATCTTCTCTGATCTAGATCTCCAGCCCAGTCTACATCAACAAAGCCACGAATGTCGAAAACTTTGTCCAATCTTGGTCTTCCTTGGTAATACAAATCATAATCACCAGTGCCATGCAAATACCTAAAAGCCCGCTTTATTGTTGTCCAATGCTCCTTCCCTGGTTTTGACATAAACTTGCTCAATACTCCCACTACATGTGCAATGTCTGGTTTAGTACAAACCATTGCATATATCAAGCTACTGATTGCACTTGCATATGGAACACGGGGCATGTCCTCTTCCTCTTCTCGTGTCTTGGGACATTTTTCAGCAGATAACTTTACACATATAAGAATAGGAACCTTCACCGGTTTACTATCCTACATATTAAACCTCTACAATATTATCTCGGCATACTTCCTCTGGTTTAACCAGAGCTTCCTCTTTCCTGATTTCATTTAATTTCCATTCCCAAAATATAGTTTACAGCACCAAAATCTTTCATGTCGAATTTGGAGGACAATTGGGTCTTCAAATCCTGGATAATTTCTTTGTCAATTCTAACTAGCAACATATCATCCACATACAAGACCATATAAATAACATGGTCACCAATTAATTTAAAATACAAACAATGATCTTCTTTGCTTCTGGTGAATCCAAGTCCCCGTATAAATATATCAAATTTTTGATACCACATCCTTAGTGACTGTTTTAACCCATAGAGAGACTTTTTTAACTTACATACCAGTTCTTTCTTACTCTTCATCGCAAAGCCTTCAGGTAGCTTCATGTAGATCTCTTCTTCCAGATCCACATGAAGAAGTGTTATATTCACATCCATCTATTCTACCTCAAAATCAAAAGCAGCAACAACGAATAAAAGTAATCTAATAGAAGCTACCTTGGCAACAAGAGAAAAAATATCACCAAAATCAATTCCCAACACCCAGGAATAACCTTTTGCTACCAATCGAGCTTTGTATTTCTCCACCTTTCCTTCTTTATTCATCTTCTTCTTAAACACCCATTTGCTGCCAATGGGTTTCCTTCCATCCCACAACTCCACCAGATCTCAATCCTCATTTTTGTGCAAAGATGTCATTTCATCAACCATGACCTCTTTCTAGAGTTTGCCATCCTCTAAATCTACTGCTTCCCTCACAGTTCTGGGATCATCATCAATATTAGATAATGCAAAATTTGAACAAAAATAAAATGGACTATACCTTTCTGGCTGTCTTCTTTCTCGAACAGATCTTCTCACAGTGGGAGTTTGTGGCCTTCATCTTTTGTTGTAGAGTCTGATTCTTCCTCCTTTAGCTCAAACTATATCTTCTCGGGTTCCTTTGGTAGGACTTCATGTTTAATAATATATTTCACCTCTCTAAACACCACATCTTAGTTGTAAACAACCTTCCTTGTTTCTGGGTTCCAAATCTTATAACCTTTTAAATCGTCCTTATATCCAATAAAGATGCACTTTTCAGATTTACTATCCAACTTTGTTCTTTTCTCCTTTTGAACATGTACATATGCATCATATCCAAATACCCTCAAGTGTAAAAAAGAAGGTTTCTTACCAGTTCATACCTCTTGTGGAGTCTTATCCTCCAACGCTGATGAAGGTGATCTTTTGACTAGGTAACATGCAGTCTCCACCGCCTCTACCCAGAATTCTTGTCCTAACCTGGCACCACTGAGCATGCTTCTTGCCCTTTCCATCAACGTCTTGTTCATTCTTTCTACAACTCTATTTTTCTCAGGTGTGTATGGAGTAGTCTTATGTTGTGCTATACCATACTTTTTACAGATCTCTTCCAATTCCTTCTTGCAAAACTCTTCATCGTTATCTGTCTTCAACACCTTTATCTTCTTCTCTTTCTGGTTTTCCACCAGAGCCTTAAATTCTTTAAAGCTATCAAAAACTTAAGATTTATTCCGGAGTAAATATATCAATGTATTCCTTGAGAAGTCATCTATAAATGATACATAATACACAAATTTCCCAATGATGGAACTGACACAGGTCCAAACACATCAATGTGCACAAGCTCTAATATTTGTTTTTCCCTCTTACCGCTAGAGGGGAAACTCACCCAATTTTTTTTCCCATATACATAATTTTGACAGAAATCAAAATCACGAGAGTTATTAGACATAGCTTCTACCATACCATTACCATGAATTATTTGAAGGCCCTTCTCTCCAATATGTCCAAACCTTTGATGCCATAGCCTTGTCTTTTCTCTAGAGACCACTAGATTTTATGCTCCACTTTTAGGAATCACATAATTGTTGCACCCATCAATAACAGTGCTACTTTGAAGCTTGTACAAAGTTCCAATCTAAATGCCCCGCATCATTACCAATGCTACCTGAACCATCTTGCAGGTATCTTTTTCGAACAATGTTTTAACCTACATCATCCAGCTTGCTTACAGAAACCCGATTTCTGGCTAATGCAGGAATATGCAGAACACTCGAAAGTGTTCTAAACCTTCCACCTTGCAACTTCAACTTGAATTTTCTACGACCAATGATTCTAGCCTTCCTTTGATCCCCTAAGAAGACATCACCACCATCATATTTCTCATACTCGTAGAACCACTCTCTATGGGGAGTAAAGTAAAAGGATGCACCTGAGTCAACCAACCATGCCTCATGATCTACATGTGTACTTGAAGAAGAAACCTAGTACACATATCAACCTTCATCTGAGGTGGTTTTCGCTTCTGCAGAAGGAGCATCATCATATCTCTTTCCTTTCTCAAGAGCTTTAGATTCACAGTGCCTTTTGAAGTGTCCTTCCTTTCCACATTTCTAGCACACCTTTACAGGTTTTCCTAGAGATTTAGATCTCCCTCTATATTTATATCTCGCACTCGAGGACTTATTTTTGTTTCTATTATGGGACCGTCCTCGTACATACAAGGCATCAGCATTCTAGTGTTGGAAATATTGAGGGGGGGGAGGGGTGAATCAGTATTCCTTAGCAATTAGCACTTTTAAATCTTTTCAGAGCATTAGTTAATATTCAATTATTATTAATGTTTATGCAGTAATAACAATAAATAAAAGAACACAATAGACATAAGAATTTTAGGTGGAAAACCCCCTACAGGTCAAAAACCACCAAACTATTTTCTAATAAATTCTTTAGTCTTAAACCCCAACTGAAATGAAAGCAACAAATTTCTAGAATTCTAAAAAAGAATTCTTCTCTAGCTCCCACTGGAAGGATGTCCCAATGCTCTGATTTCTTCAGTAGTCAACTAAATGGATGCCCCAACATCCTAGACCAACCTACCACCCTGAAGTGTTCACAGGCTCCAACCTGTAGGCGACTTCATGCACCAACCTAAAACCTCCCTACCACACTATAATGACTGAAATGAGAAAAGATTGGATTCTCGTAGCAGGGACAATGATCCATGATACAATATGATTTACAATTATTTTGACTGAACACCCAACCACACTATGACTTGCAACCCAACCATGACATCGTCCCAACAGAGACTCCTATACCTCCCAATAATGCCTTTTCGACTCTAGGCAGATTGACTCTTTTACAATAATGACTCTTCCAATGATGACACTTTTACAAATGACTCTTTTACAACTTTACAATGATGACTCTTGGCCTTGACACTTATCACAATATACAAATGGCTATCATGTCTTGAAAGGATGTCCCGTCGCAATGCTTCCTTTGATTTGATAGTTATGCTCTTGAATTCTTGCATAAAGCTGTACTTGAATCTTCTTCTACCTTCATGCAAAATTTGCCCCGCGAAACCAATCCTAAAACAAAACAAAATACCCTTCAACTTACCTCTGCCTGCAAAACACATGTAAGTGCATAATATTAAATAAATACAAATTAAAATTACAATGCGTAACTGAAATTTTGTTGTCACTTTTATTGTTTACTTGTTGCAACAGTAGACAAAGACTCCCACTCTTGATATAGGCCTGGACTCTATGCAAGACTATATCCAAAACTGACTTAAAGATATATACAATAGAAACTGATGACAGACCCTAGAATTGTGATGGACCAATTTCTAAGTACAACAACTGAGACCATTCCATCAACTATAACAAGAAAAGTAACATGAACTTACAAAATCATATAGATTTAGCAAACTTGGTGTAGCATCTAGAATATGTAGCATAAAATGTGTAGTATCAAGAATAGGACATCCGAAAAACTAATTGTGACATAAAGAGACATAGAGATATAACCGAGACACTGTATATACTTATGTTGTCCTGCAAAAACATATGTCAAAGATGATACTCAAAATTCAAATGTAAACACTAATAA
This sequence comes from Pinus tabuliformis, assembly GCA_031772625.1. Lineage (NCBI taxonomy): Eukaryota > Viridiplantae > Streptophyta > Pinopsida > Pinales > Pinaceae > Pinus > Pinus tabuliformis. The sequence goes on along the minus strand of CM062807.1, from coordinate 1,080,016,709 downwards.
TACAACCTTTTTGTAGGAGACTTACCCTTGACTGTTGATGTGTGGTCCCTACTACAGTGATCCTTGAATTCATGCTTTTTCTTGCCTTCTAGGAGCTCGATATTGAATTTGTTTTACCTAAAAAATTTCGACTCTCCAGGGTCTGACAATTCATCCTGTGGTAGCCCTCTGAGTCCTATTTCCAACCCCATAGGTCTGATCAAGATTGGATTCTTCAAGAAACAATTATGCCCAATCTCCCATGATGACCTGATTATAGTCTGGTTCAGTAGAGAAAAATTTATGAAGTGCCACGTGTCACTGTTGTGACCTTAGGTCATGAACACGCTACTAAACAAGCTACAGTTCGTACTATTTCTACGACTATTTACAGAATTTTAATCCAATTCTCAGAGAGAAAGTTATGACGATTTTCCCAATGTCACCTGTTTGACATGGAATTAGGGAGCCTCCAAAAACCCTAACTTCCATAGATCATATATCTGTAAATATAGCGAACCAAGATTGGAAATTAGGTCGCGAGGTTCATCAAGATTTCAGCTCAAGTGGGTTTTAATTTCAGCTTCTGAAGCTTCGCAGAACCAAATTTATAGCGAAAATTCCACAATGGCCTGTTTGAAGCCACAAAATCCCCACAAGAGAAGGATATGAGGGTTATTATTTATATGAATGTCTTGAGTTGAGAGGGTCCTCAACAAGTGAATGTTGGAGGGATTTTAGGAGAAAAATAATATTATTAATTATTGACTATTCAATGACCACAACCAATTATGAGTGCCATGCCACAACCCCATAGGGTTTTAGCCCACTAACGGGGGTTACTAACTTCAAACGCAAATAACTCTCAAACCGTGAAGAACTAGGAGGCGTACCATATATCAAAGAAAACATCTCGACAAGTAGAATACACCTAGAAGATCCTTGACTCAGAATAGAGTAAGTTGTCAAGTCAAAATTCCCATGCAATATCGGGGTAGTCTCTGGTGCCGCTTGGGTTGACATCAATGACAACCACTGATCAGCAATCCGCCCCTTTGGCATTGATGAAAACACAAGTACTCCCCCTACAATCATGACACCTCTTCCTACTTCCTTATCTCCCCCTTTGTCATAAATGGGAAAGGGTAACTCCCCTTGACAAATAGCTATCCTGGGACCTATACACACCTCCACTCACCCTTTCTACTTGAGTAGATAAGAGAAAGAGTCTAATGAAAACTTTTGAGAATCCCAAGCTTTTGGCAAAGATAGTCAAATGCTTCACGAGGTAATGGTTTGGTAAATATGTCGGCAATTTATTCCTTTGTTCCAACATATTCAAGCTTGATATTCTTTTTGGTGACCTGCTCTCTAACAAAGTGATATTCAATTGGAATGTGCTTCATTTTGGCATGCATCACAAGATTCTTAAAGATATTGATGGCGTTGGTGTTATCGCAAAATACGGGAATAGGCTCATCAAACTTGACTTGAAGATCTTGCAAAGTTTTCTTCATCTAGAGAGCTTGTGTACAACAAGTTGTTGTCACGATATATTATGCTTTTTCCATGGATAACGAGATTGAAGACTGCTTTTTACTTAACCATGAAGCAAGACTACCACCTAGATAGAATGTTGCTCCACTAGTACTCTTAAGATCATCAACACTTCCTGCCCAATCTGCATCTGTATAATCTTGGATAACCAAGTCATTTCCTTTTGGATACCATATTCCGTTGTGCCCTTAAGATATCAAAGAATTATTTTGATGACAATAGTATGAGATTCTTTTGGTGGTGCTTGGAATCTTTCTACTTTTCCAACTGCCTTTTTGTGGCAAAGTATTTACTTAATCTATCATCATTTCTTCCAAAGATTATATCATCCACATATACCTCGATAATCGTTAGGTTATCTTGATCCACTTTCACATAGAGATTATTGTCAACACTTCCTTTCTTGAATCATTGTTGATGTAGATACCTATCAAGACGAGCATACCAAGCCCTAGGAGCTTGCTTGAGACCATATAGAGCCTTCTTTAATCTACAGACGTAGTCTTATGTTAAGTCCCTATACTACTAGTGTAACCCCTTATTGCTATTAGTACAACCCCCTTATTATATTGTTGTGCCCATGTAGTCCTTGTATTGTTATTATTGTGTCCCATAGAAGCCCACTATTGTTATTATTGTGCCTTAGATTATTATTGTTATGTCGGCTATGATTATATTATGACCCCTTAGACTCCTATATATAGAAAGGAGGTCTTGTCATTTGTATCATCTAAGAATTGTCCATTTGTGTAATGTAAAGGAGGTTGCCCCCTCGAAGAGGTTTATTTCTAAGGTGTTGATCTATCTTTTCTATCTTTTTGTGAGTTGGTTTCATAACATTTGGTATCAGAGCTTTGGATTCTAGGGTTTCGCTGCTCCAAAAAGGTCATCGTGGAAGTTTCTCTATAACTTTTTTTTTGCAACTTCTCAAAAGCTAAAAACAAAACCCATTTTAGATGAAAGCTCGTTGAACCTCGAGTCTGAATTTCAGATCTTGTCTCGTTATATTTTCAGAGATATGATCTGAGGAAGTTAGGGTTTTTGCAAGCTCCAGAATTTCATCTAAAACAGGTCATCGTGGAAGTTTTTCTATAACTCTTTCGCTACGAAGTTTTAGAAGATAAAACAAAAACCCATTTGAGACAAAATCGTTCTGAACCTTGGCTCTGAATTCCAGATCTTGTCTCGCTATATTTTAGGATATATAATCTGAGGAAGTTAGGGTTTTTTCAAACTCCTGAATTACATTGTAAATAGGTGACCTTGGGAAAATCGTCATAACTTTCTCTCTGAGCATCAGATTGAAATTTCATAAGAAGTTACAGAAAGAGGACAGACAATAGTTTTATGTGTATATTTTTCAAATCCTAAGGTTGAAACAATGAGACGTGGAACGTTGTACAAGTTAACTCTACTGAACTAGTATATAATTAGGTCATCACGGGAGATTGGGAATAAATCTTTCTACGGGAATCAATTGCGATCAGAATTCTAGAGTTAGAAAGAGGACTCAGAGGGCTATTACAGGCTGAAATTTTAGAACTTAAAGATCCAAAATTACAAAGTTACAAGCGTTTCAAGATCGAGCTCCTAAAATCAAGAAAAAGCGAGATGAGGAAGTTTGATGGCAAGGATCCGGTAAATTGGATACTACAAATGGAGAAATATTTTGATATACATGGTGTACCACTATTAGAAAAGGTACCTATTTCATCTTCATACTTAGAACCAGATCAATTTTTATGGTATAAAGGGCTTTGTTCTTGTAAACTGTTAGAGTCGGTCTAGTAGCCCTCCACCAGAGATCAAAGCTCTTTGCATTTCATGATTAGGTGTCCCATCAGTTTGATCATGTTGCATTCCGTTAGGCATGCCATAATCCCGGTGGAGGGAGTTTGTGTCTTTTATTCCCCTCCTGTTTGGCACTGCTGGTTCAGGTTTGTTTAAGTAAATAAAATCTTCAAAGGGTCCTTAATCTTGTTTTAAATTTCGAGGTCTTAGGTCTAGGGTTGAGTCAATTTTTGTCTTGAGAGGTTATAAAGGACCAGCAGGCCAGAGGGATGTCCTTCATAAAGCATCATTTCAATAATTCTCACTATTGTACAGCTAAATTTTCACCTTGTTTTCAAAACTCTGTTTTTGAAAAACAAAGGTCATTATCTCGTTTTTTGTAAAAATTCTCAAAATTTCAAATTCTCCAAATGTCGAAGTGCAGCCTTGGTCACCTTTGCCAAAGCACCTTAGAAGCTATCCCTGCAAAAATTTTCAGAAGAAATCATCATTTCAACCAATTTTTCAAAGAAAAGAAACCAAAAGTCAGAGCCAATTAATTCAAAAAAGTGTCAACACTCAAAACATTATAAAGTGGGTTTTGGGCAAGTAAAAATCTAAAGGAAGCCTATAAAAGCACATCACTCTTCATAAGCAACTCATTTGCCTCTCACAAGCTAAGTGAATCCTTGCAAAGGCGATTTTAAGAGTTCTTGAGCAAATTGGGCAGTTTCAGAGGCGCGCTACGCATCAGGGAGGGCGCGCTACGCGTCAGGGGCGCGCTACGCATCAGGCTGCCTTTCTCAGTGTTATTTTGCACGTGCGCTACGCGTTGGGTTTTCTGCTCAACAAACTGCCAGCAAGCTATCAAATCGACTTTTCTCTCAAGCAAATTGCAGGTAGGCCTCTCCTCCATGGCTAGATTTGGTTTTGCAAGATGGATGAGAAATTAATATGTTTAATGCCATGAAAATGATAAGTCAAAACCCTACATTGTTGTGGAAGATTTTAAGCTCTTAATGGTGCTAGGGTTTCAATTTTTTTTTGCTGTCCAAGGTTGCCCATTTGTAATCCCTCTTTTCCCTCATTTTCATCAACATTCTCCTTCAATTTTCCCATAAAGTTTCATAATTCTCCTCTCTAAAATCCCTAAAACCTACTTAATTCCTAAACCCTACTTCACTTTAAAATCCCACAATTTTGTGATTTCCCATGTTGCCTTCCCTAAATTCCTTCTTTATGTTTATTGTCCCTAATTCCCTCATGTTCCCCTATCCCTAACAATTCCCTTGTATTTATGTCCCCTTGGTAACAGCATTTGAAAAAGTCAAACAACAGTTAATTGGGTGCAAAGTCAGCAATACATTTCAGCCATCTTGCCTTCAAAACCATGTCAGAAACCGAATCAGATTATCAGCAGAGTTATGACAGTGATTCAACACCGGAGGTAGAAGTGCCAAGGAGGCATCACAAGGGTGGTAAGGGTGGTCGACATGTCAGGGAGGAGCCCACTTCTTTGGCTCAGTTTCAAGCTTGTCCACTTGCAATGACATGTTTTCAGTATCAATCATGCTTTGGATATTGTGAGAGGATCTCACAAATTCAACACCACAGAGAACTAGTCCGCTTGTTTGTCCTACATTTGCACAATGGCCATGTGAACCTTGCAGGAGTGGATTTCACCCTATCACCTGAAATTGTTGCTCAAGCCACCGGGATACCAAATGTTGGGGAAGAGTGGAACAAGCGCCAGCATCTAGATAGATTTCATTATCAACCATATATCAAACCCGGATGCATGAGACACCTAACTGTTGTTTTTCCTTTCAGATTCCTAAGGGATGAGTATGCACCCTTGATGAGGCTCATTATGCGCTATTTCACTTGTGAGGGCAGATTTTCCCGTTTATATTTGTACCATATCCGTTTGTTGATGCATTTCACCAGGGTACGAATGATGAACATTCCATTTTTCATGTGCCGAAATATAGAGAAGATGGTGCCCGTAGTGTAAAGGAAGAAACCCGTACAGCAACACAAAAGTATATATCATTATGCACTCATCGAGATCATAGTGATGCATCAGTTGGCACAGCATGGTATTGCTTGGGAGGATTTCATTTCTCGCGATTTCTTCATGGTGCCACAGCCACCTCCCGAGATTGTCCATGATGAGGGAGGGCCTTCACATCAGTTTGACATTCCTGAGCCCGAGCATGTCAGCGCTCCTCCATATGTTACATATCAGAGAGGCCACAGGGTCTTATTTGCATCTGCACGGCGAGTATTATCTCCACACCAGGTGGAAGGGGTCTCGCCTTCTTCATCAGCACAGCGAGTGTTATCTCCACATCAGGTGGAAGGGGCCTCGCTTTCGACAGCAGCACAGGTACAGGAGAGAGGCAAGCAGCCCATGATTGATGAGGGGCCATCAGGAGATCCGGACATAGATATTGTTGACCTTGATATCAGCTCTCCTAGCTTAGAGCTTAAGGAGATCATTCAGCAACAAAAGGCTGAAAATGACTTGTTGCAGCAAAAGTTGGAAATGGCAAATTGGACAATCACATACTTAGAGCAGCGCAACAAGCAGTTAGAGGATGAACATACTCTTGATGAGTTGCGGAGGATCCGAGAAGACCGGAACTTGGCTCGCAAGAGACCTGGTGATTTGACACCTATTGAGCAAGGGTCTATGCTCATCCGGGTGAACACTCATTTAGAGAAGTTGCTAGCCAAGGCAAACAGGGACAAAGATATGCTTCGCCACATGAAGAATCATTATTGGGCCCGCATGCATGTGTGCAAAGCGAAAATGAAGGTACTCAAAGCACGCTTGGCCAAGGCACTAAAATGGAGGAAAAGGCCCGATCCACTTCAGATTTTGGCTGAAGCCACCTTGAAGGAGCATGGTGCTCAATGATACACCTCCAGCTCAAAATTCAGGAAATTTGGAGCAATTTTGGTCAATTTTGAATTTTTTTTTTGCTAAAAACAGGTTTTTGCCCTCAACGCGTAGTGTCGCGTGCTACCCTGAAGTTGGGGAGGTCCATTTCACGAAAACTCAGCATTTTTGGATTTTTCATGACAAAATACACCTGCTCAGCCACTGCCAAGACATTTCATCAAGTTTTGGGCCCTCAAAAGGTCAAAAAACAAGCAAAAAATGACCTTCTGCCACTTTTTGGACACACAGGAAGCAGTCTTGGGAGATTGCATTTTTGGAGGGTCAAATGGCCACCAAATTGAGAAATTCCACTTGGGCTGGAGAGTAGACATCCAAACCTTTCCAACAAGCCCACTTGTGCCTCATTTGGATGTCGGGAAGTGCCCCAAAAGTGGGCTCAAAGGCGCGCTATGCGTTGAGAAATGGCGCGCTACGCATCAGGACATTTTCTCAATTTTTCACCTTCAGCTCAGGAAAACGCAGTATTTGACCAGTTTTGACTTTTTGGTGGGATTTTTCATCCTCCTTGATGTAATTGATGTAATTTTATGTTGGCATGACACTTTGTTACCTGTTCTAGAATATTCATTCATAAAATAGCAAAAAATTAATGAATGAATTGGTTTCCTAGCTTATAGAGGCAAGTTGTTTTGATTGCCTAGATTGTAGTGCTCAGTTTAGAATTGGTTGAAACAGCTCCTAGGATGATGAGCTCGACCCCTAGAGGCAAGGGAATGTGTTAGCTTGCCTATATTATGTATTTTCTTAGTCATTTTCATGGTTGGACTCTTGAGGGATAAGCTTAGACTGTTTTACACTTTGTATCTCTGCAATTTTGGCAAAGGAAAGACCAGGGTTTTGCAGCACTATTTGGGATTCCTGTGGTTATTTGTGTTGATGGTGTGTTTCTCTCATGTACTTGTAAGTTTTTTATGTGTATCATTTTCTTACTATTCTCTTCTGCAAATTAAGTAAATGAAGTGTTAAGGTAGAATTCATGGTTTCTATGCTTTGCCTTTAAGTTTGCTTAATATCAATGTTTTCATCTGTTTAAGGAGAACTCTCAATGGTTTCTTTCTCTCCTTAGCTCCTCACCGGTCATATCCATCCATTCACTTATTTCAAAGGCATCAAGACAATCTCCTACCTTGCCCCAAAAAGACCTCTGCAAAAACTGTGTCTCATCCCCGCACCCAAAATTGTTGTGCTCAGTTTTCCAACAAAACCCTAAAAATTTAAAATCAAACTTTCCCCATCAGTTTACTAGCCTAAAATCAGTGTTCTTTATTGGTCATCTCAGCCCTTTGAAGACCTTTTGCCGAGATAGACCTGGAGAGAGCCCTCTCCTGTCCCCGTAGGGCTAGCTACGAGGATAAGTGGTTTGATGTTGCCTTGGATTTTGTCTTTTTCAGCCTGAGGCCAAATTCAAGCGCTAACATAAACCACTTGTTATGTGGTCAATTTTCACAGAGGAAATGATAGCACATTATGAGGATACAAAGAGAAACACCTTCTTTAGCCAATTGATAAATCTCAAACAAAAGTGTTCAATGGTAGAGCACATTGAGGACTTTCAAAAATTGAATATAAGGAAAAATGATATTCCAGAGAAGTAGAGGATTGATGTCTCCATAGGGACTTTAAAGGATAACATTCAACACGAGGTTCGTCATTAGGAACCTGATTCATTGGAGAAGGAAAGCAAAATGCAAAGCAAAATTATAGCAACAAGGAAGTCTACTCCTCACAACTATAAAGATGGAATTATTGTTTCTCATATCCTTCCACAACCTACAAGGTTGACACCACAACAATTGAAAGAAAAAATAGAAAAGGGGCTTTATTACAATTGTGATAAAAAATACACTAAAGGTTATAAGTGTGCTGAGAAGAAATTATTTTACATAGATTATGAATAGGAGGAAGAAAATGATCAAGAAACATCAAAAGAAGGGGATATACACTAGGAACCAACCCCAGAGAAAGAAGAAATGAATTCGACCATATCTTGTAAAGCATTAGCAAGAATTACCACTCCTCAAACTCTCAATATAAAAGGACACATCAAGAAGAAAAAGGTTCAAGAAGTGAAAGATCATATCGAGAAAGAAGAAATGAATCTGACCATATCTTGTAATGCATTGGTTGGAATTACCACTCCTAAAACTATCAAGATAGAAGGACATATCAAGAAGAAAAATGTTCAAGAAGTGAAAGATCACATCGAGAAAGAAGAAATGAATTTGACCATATCTTGTAATGCATTGACCAGAATTACCACTCCTAAATCTATCAAGATAGAAGGACATATCAAGAAGAAAAATATTCAAGCAGTGAAAGATCACATCGAGCATCAACAACAAGTTCTCCAACTTTTAAAGGATAACGCCACTTTGGTGCAAAATCGAATGAAACAACAGGCAGATCAACATCACAGTGAAAGAAGTTTTGATGTAGGCGATTGGGTATTTTTACAGCTACATCTCAAGCAAGCAATTTATGAGAAGGAAATGTTGGCAATATTACATGCACTTAAGAAATGGCGACCTTACCTAATGGGAAGACACTTCAAGGTAAAAATGGATCATGATAGTCTTAAATACTTTTTAGAACAAAAATTATCTTTAGAAGAACAAAAAAATGGGTCACAAATATGTTGGGTTATGACTTTGAAATCATCTAAAAAAAAGGGAAGCAAAATGTTGTTGCAGATGCACTCTCAAGAAAGGATGAGGATGTGGAAGCATTGTTTTGTGCTATTTCTATTATCCAACCAGATTGGATACATGAAGCAAGGTATGAATGGAAAAAGGATGAAGAAGTGTGGCTACTCATTCAAAAGTTGCAGAAGATCCCAGTTGAAACAATATTGCCAAAACTTTACGAGGAAGGAAACATCATATTAGAAACTGGAGCATTCACAGAAACAAGAAACAACAGCTACGAAATCGATCAATTTCAGAGTATCTCAACAAGTGGAAGAACTTACCCGCTGAAGATTCCACATGGGAGGAGAAGAATTTTGTACAGAAGCGTCAAGAACTACTCAAGCGTTGAGGACAACACTTTTTGAAGGAGAGGGGCATGTTAGGTCCCTATACTACTACTGTAACCCCTTATTGTTATTACCACAACCCCCTTATTATATTTTTGTGCCCATGTAGTCCCCACATTGTTATTATTGTGCCCCATAGAAACCCACTATTGTTATTATTGTGCCCTTACATTATTATTGTTATGTCGGCTCTAATTATATTATGACCCCTTAGACTCCTATATATAGAAAAGAGGTCTTGTCATTTGTATCATTCAAGAATTGTCCATTTGTGTAATGTAAAGGAGGTTTCCCCCTTGAAGAGGCTTATTTCTAAGGCATGTATCTATGTCCATAGTTAGCACATAAAAAGCAATAACCATTAAATAAATGTGTGTACCTGAATGGTTCATTTGGATGCGATGGATCTGGATAGTTGTATATGTAAGATTTTTCATTCTTCTTTGGCTTTTCACTTTGATCAACTTCCTTCTTAGAATCATCCTATAAAGATGTGGAGCTTGTACCTTCATTTGTGTAATGTAAAGGAGGTTGCCCCCTTGAAGAGGCTTATTTCTAAGGCGTGTATCTATGTCCATAGTTAGCACACAAAAAGAAATAACCATTAAATAAATGTGTGTACCTGAATGGTTCATTTGGATGCGATGATTCTGGATAGTTGTACCTGGAAGATTTTTCATTCTTCTTTGGCTTTTCACTTTGATCAACTTCCTTCTTAGAATCATCCTATGAAGATGTGAAGCTTGGAGGCATGTATCAGAGAGAAAAAAACCTTCGTGTTGTTCAATGTAAACTTCTTCCTCCAATTCACCATTTAGAAAAACTAACTTAACATCCATTTGGTAGACCTTGATTTTGCTTGAGCAAGCATAAGCGAGAAAAATCTTGATAGCTTCCCTTCTGGCAAGGGGAGCAAATGTTTTTTCAAATCTATTCCTTGAACCTATGTATATCCTTTGAGAACTAATCTTTCCTTGTTCTTAGTAACCATGTAATCCTTCAACTGTTTTTCTCCCCCTAAACCTGTAATGAAACTGTTATCTTGTTTAAACTACCTTCTTGTCAATCGTAGACTTGTTCCATATACTATTGCATAGACTCCTCCTCTATAAACATTAAGGAGTCAACAAGCCAGATTGTTCAAAATAGTGAGTCACCTAATGGACCATCTTGACTTGAGTCATTATTTGAAGCAACTACTAATTCCTCGTGACCTTTTTCTTTTACAAATCCTGAAAGCATAACTGTTGAAACCTTGTTATTTGCTTTGTCTTTCTGTATGTGTTTCCTTTGCCATAGCTTCTTATTCCTGCAATCTCAATCCATGTCCCCATAGTTATGACACTTGAAGCATTCAATGTTGTCCATAGATGATTCCATCTAATATCTGCAACCACAAACACTATGGCCATAGTTATGGCATTTGAAACATTCAATGTTTGGCCCATCTAGCACGTATTCCCTTCTGACAAAATCATCATGGAATCTATCTCGTGATCCTGCAAACTTGCTTCTAGGGTTTTGCAGATAATGATTGTACCTGTCAAAAACTTCACAATCCCTAGCCATATGTCCATAGTTAGCACATAAAAAGCAATAACCATTAAATAAATGTGTGTACCTGAATGGTTCATTTGGATGCGATGGTTCTGGATAGTTGTACCTGGAAGATTTTTCATTCTTCTTTGGCTTTTCACTTTGATCAACTTCCTTCTTAGAATCATCCTGTGAAGATGTGGAGCTTGTACCTTCATCAACTGGAGATTTACCATATTTAATTTCCTTCATTTTTTCTTCATTTGTCTTATCTTGTAAGTGTTCTTTTTTCGATCCCTTGAGTTTGTTGATCTCATCACGGGTTGCATCAAGTTCTTCTTGCTTTTGAGCAAGATCTTCTTGAAAACATCTTTTCAAGGTCTTCCTTCTTTTTTCTTCCTCCTCAACCTATAGCTTGAGAAGAGTGGTCTTCTCTACTTCTCTGTTGAGAACCTATATCTATTCCTTTTGCTTCGCATTTCCAATCCTGAGCCTGCTTATTTCTACTGAAGGTGTTTCTAATTCCTTTTGCTTTTGTTCAACAGTGGATATATATCTTTGATCACATTCTTTCCTTTTAATTTCTTCTTCCTGGATCTGTTGTGTGATCCTGCTAATCTCTGCAAATGTTGTGTCGAGTTCTTTTTTCTTATGTTGGACTTCTCTCTTGAGGTCTCGTGTCATTGTATTCTTGATTTCTTCCAATTTAGTTCTAATACTACTAATGATCTTCTCAGACTCTTCATTTTCTTTGATGAGTTCTTTTGTTGTCTTCAATTTTGCTTCCAAAAGTATTGTCTTTTCCTTTTGAGTTTTGAGTTCCTTTATCACCTTGATCACTTGATTTTGAAACTTTGTTTTACTCATTTCTCCCATTTCTTCATCATAATCAGAAGGATCCAAATTTTCAATAACATATTGACCTGATTACTTTCTTGAATAAAGATTATGAAGCTTTTCCCAAAGAGCTTTAGTTGTTGAACATTAACCAACTTTTGTTTTTACGGAATTTGGCAAAACATTCAAAATTGCATTCATAGCCTTTGAATTGTACCTTTTAGCTTCATCGGTAGATGGGTCTCCAGAAACAATTGATTCCCATACTCCATGTGCCTGCAAATGTACTTCCATCCTAGATTCCCATATCCAGTAATTATCTGCATCAAAATCAGGGGTTGGTACATAATACTCACTTTCTTCAGATTTTGTTATACTTGTACCTTCCTTTGAAATCCTTGTAACCTGCTTCTTTGACATTCCCATCTCTATGCTTTGAAATCTGAATTCCAACGGTTAAGTTGTTACTGAAGGAACCAATCTCTAATACCAATTGTTGGAAATACTAGGGGGGGTGAATCAGTATTCCTTAGCAATTATCACTTTTAAATATTTTTAGAGAATTAGTTAATATTCAATTATTATTCATGTCTATGCAGTAATAACAGTAAATAAAAGAACACCATATACACAAGAATTTTAGTTGGAAAACCCCCTCTGAGTCAAAAACCACCGAACTCTTTTCTAATAAATTCTTTAGTCTTCAGCCCCAACTGAAATGAAAGCAAATTCCTAGAATTCTAGAAAAGAATTCTTCTCTAGCTCCCACTGGAAGGATGCCCAACGCCCTAGTTTCTTCAATAGTCAACTGAATGGATGCCCCATCATCCTAGACCAACCTACCACCCTGAAGTGTTTTCAGGCTCCAACCTATCGGCTACTTCATGCACCAGCCTAAAACCTCCCTGCCACCCTATAATGACTGAAATGAGACAAGAATGTGGTTTCTCGTGCTAGGGACAATGATCCACAATACAATATGATTTACAATGATTTTGATCAAACACCCAATCACACTATGACCTGCAACCCAACCATGACATCATCCCAATGGAGACTCCTATACCTCCCAATAATGCCTTTTCGGCTCTAGGCAGATTGATTCTTTTACAATAATGACTCTTCCAATGATGACACTTTTACAAATGACTCTTTTACAACTTTACAATGATGACTCTTGGCCTTGGCACTTCTTCACAATATACAGATGGTTGTCATGTCTTTAAAGGATGTCCACTTGCAATGCTTCCTTTGATTTGATACTTCTGCTCTTGAATTCTTGCTTGAAGTTGTACTTGAATCTTCTTCTACGTTCATGAAAAATTTTCCCAGCGAAACAAATCCCAAAACAAAACAAACTACCCTTCAACTTACCTCTGCCTGCAAAACACATGTAAGTGCATAATACTAAATAAATACAAATTAAATTTACAATACATAATTGAAATTTTCTTGTCACTTTTGTTGTTGACTTGTTGCAGTAATAGACAAAGACTCCCACTCTTGATATAGGCCTAGACTCTATGTAAGACTATATCCAAAATTGACTTAAATATATATACAATAGAAACTGATGACAGACCCTATAATTTTGATGGACCAAGTTCTAAGTAAAACAACACAGACCATTCCATAAACTATGACAAGAAAAGTAACATGAACTTACAACATCATATAGATTTAGCAAACTTGGTGTAGCATTAAGAATATGTAGCATAAGATGTATAGTATAAGAATAGGACATCTAAAAAAATAATTGTGACATAAAGAGACATAGAGATATAACCGAGACACTGTATATACTTACGTTTTCCTGCAAAAACATATGCCAGAGATGATACTCAAAATTCAAATGTAAAAACTAATCATACAACCTCGTTGTAGGAGACTTACCCTTAACTGTTGATGTGTGGTCCTTACTGCAGTGATCCTTGAATGCATGTTTCTTCTTGCCTTCTAGGAGCTCAATATTGAATCTATTGCGCCTACGAAATTTTGGATCTCCAGGGTCTGACATTTCGTCCTGTGGTAACCCTCTGAGTCCTCTTTCCAACCCCATAGGTCTGATCAAGATTGGATTCTTCAAGAAACAATTATGCCCAATCTCCCACGATGACCTGATTATACACTGGTTCAGTAGAGCAAATTTGTACGAAGTGCCACGTGTCGCTGTCCGTCCTCTTTTTATAGAATTTTAATCCAATTCTCAGGGAGAAAGTTATGACGATTTTCCCAATGTCACTTGTTTGACATGGAATTCGGGAGCCTCCAAAAACCTTAACTTCCTCAGATCATATATCCGTAAATATAGTGAACCAACATCGGAAATCAGGTTGCGAGGTTCATCAAGATTTCGGCTCAAGTGGGTTTTAATTTCAGCTTCTGAAGCTTCGCAGCAACAAAGTTATAGCAAAAATTCCACAGTGGCCTGTTTCAAGCCACAAAATCCCTACAAGAGAAGGATATGAGGGTCATTATTTATATGAATGTTTTGACTTGAGAGGGTCCTCAACAAGTGAACGTTGGAGGGATTTTAGGAGCAAAAAAATATTATTAATTATTGGCTATTCAATGACCACAACCAATTATGAGTGCCATGCCAAAACCCCATAGGGTTTTAGCCCACTAACGAGGGTTACTAACTGCAAACACAAATAACTCTCAAACTGTGAAGAACTGGGAGGCGTACCATATATCATTGGAAACATCTCGAAAAGTAAAATACACCTAGAATATCCTTGACTAAAAATAGAGTAAGTTGTCAAGTCAAAATTCCCATGCAATATCGAGGTAGCCCCTGGTGCTGCTTGGGTTGACATCAATGACAACCACTTATCAAAAATCTCCCCCTTTGGCATTGATGGAAACACAAGTACTCCCCCTGCGATCATGACACCTCTTCCTACTTCCTTCTCTCCCCCTTTGTCATCAATGGAAAAGGGTAACTCCCTCGACAAACAACCATCCTGCTGACCTGTACACACCTCCACTCCCCCTTTCTACTCGAATAGATAAGGGAAAGAGTCTAATGTAAACTTTGGAGAATCCCAAGCTTTTAGTGAAGATACTCAAATGCTTCACGGGTAATGGTTTGGTAAAGATGTCAGCAATTTGTTCCTTTGTGCCAACATATTCAAGCTTAGTATTCTTTTCGGTGACCTGCTCTCTAATGAAGTAATATTTAATCAGAATTTTCTTCGTTCTGGAATGCATCATAGGATTCTTGAAGATACTAATGGCGTTGGTGTTATCGCAAAAGACGGGAATAGGCTCATCAAACTTGACTTAAAGATCTTGCAATTTTTTCTTCATCTAGAGAGCTTGTGTACAACAAGTTGCTGCCACAATATATTTTGCTTTTTCTGTGGATAACAAGATTGAAGACTACTTTTTGCTTAACCATGAAACAAGACAACCACCTAGATAGAATGCTACTCCACTGGTACTCTTAATATCATCAACACTTCCTGCCCAATCTGCATCTGTATAAGCTTGGATAACCAGGTCATTTCCTTTAGGATACCATATTCCGTTGTGCCCTTAAGATATCAAAGAATTATTTTGACAACAATAATATGAGATTCTTTTGGTGCTGCTTGGAATGTTTATACTTGTCCAACTGCCTGCATCGCATCAGGTTGGGAGGCTGTCACATATAGGAGACTAACAATCATGGATCTATACAACCTTTGGTCCACATCCTTTGATGAATCTTCTAAGCTTAACTTGCAACTTGTTATCATAGGGGTAAGGACTGGCTTGTGATCTTCCATCTGGAATTTTTGAGCATTTCCTTGATGTACTTGGTTTGATATATGAATATTCCTTTATCCTACTGAGAAATCTAAAGCCCCAAAAAGTATGTCAGCTCGCCAAGCATAGACATTTCAAACTCACTTTGCATTTTTGTGGCAAAGTCTTTACTTAATTTGTCATCATTGCTTCCAAAGATTATATCATCCATATATACCTCGATAATCGTTAGGTTATCTTGATCCATTTTCACATAGAGATTGTTGTCAATGCTTCCTTTCTTGAATCCTTGTTGAGGTAGATACCTATCAAGATAGGCATACCAAGACCTAGGAGCTTGCTTGAGACCATATAGAGCCTTCTTTAATCCGAAGATGTAGTATTCTTTGTCAAAGAGAAAAAAAACCTTTTGGGTTGTTCAATGTAAACTTCTTCCTCCAATTCACCATTTAGAAAAGCTAACTTAACATCCATCTGGTAGACCTTGATTTTGCTTGAGCAAGCATAAGCGAGAAACATCTTGATAGCTTCCCTTCTGGCAAGGGGAGAAAATGTTTTTTCAAAATCTATTCCTTCAAACTATGCATATCCTTTGCAGACTAATCTTGCCTTGTTCCCGGTAATGTGTCATCCTTCAACTGTTTTGCTCCCCCTGAACCTGTAATGAAACTGCCATCTTGTTCAAACTACCTTCCTGTCAATCGTAGACTTGTTCCATATACTACTGCATAGACTCCTCCTCTACAAACATTAAGGAGTCAATAAGGCAGATTGTTCAAAATAGTGAGTCACCTAATGGGCCATCTTGACTTGAGTCATTATTTGAAGCAACTACTAATTCCTCATGACCTTTTGCTTTTACAAATCCTGAAAGCATAACTGCTGAAACCTTGTTATCTGCTTTGTCTTCCTGTACGTGTTTCCTTTTCCATACCTTATTATTCTTGCAATCTCGATCCATGTGCCCATAGTTATGACACTTGAAGCATTCAATGTTGTCCATAAGTGATTCCATATGATATCTACAATCGCAAGCGCTATGGCCATAGTTATGGCCTTTGAAACATTCAATGTTTGGCCCATCTAGCACATATTCTCTTTTGACAAAATCATCATGGAATCTGTCTCGTGATCTTGCAAACTTGCTTCTAGGGTTTTGCAGATAATGATTGTACCTGTAAAAAAATTCACAATCCCTAGCCATATGTCCATATTTAGCACATAAAAATCAATAACCAATGAATAAATGTGTGTACCTAAATCATTTGGATGCGATGGTCCTGGATAGTTGTACCTGAAATTTTTCATTTTTCTTTGGCTTTTCACTTTGATCAACTTCCTTCTTAGAATCATCTTGTGAAGATGTGGAGCTTGTACCTTCATCAACTGGAGCTTTACCATATTTAATTGCCTTCATTTTTTCTTCTTCATCTGTCTTATCTTGTAAGTGTTCTTTTTGCAATCCCTTGAGTTTGTTGATCTCATCACGGGTTGCATCAAGTTATTCTTGCTTTTGAGCAAGATCTTCTTGAAACCATATTTTCAAGATCTTCCTTCTTTTTTCTGCCTCCTCAACCTGTAGCTTGAGAAGAGTGGCCTTCTCTATTTCTCTGTTGATAACCTGTATCTCTTCCTTCTGCTTCTCATTTTCAATCCTGAGCCTGCTTATTTCTACTGAAGATGTTTCTAATTCCTTTTGCTTTTGGTCAACAGTGGATATATATCTTTGATCACATTCTTTCCTTTCAATTTTTGCTTCCTGGATCTGTTGTGTGATCCTGCTAATCTCTACAAACGTTGTGTCAATTTCTTGTTGATTTTGTTTTACTTCTCTCTTGAGGTCTCGTGTCGTTGTATTCTTGATATCTTCCAATTTAGTTCTAAGACTACTAATGATCTTCTCAGACTCTTCATTTTCTTTGATGGGTTCTTTTGTTGTGTTTAATTCTTCTTCCAAAAGTCTTGTCTTTTCCTTTTGACTTTTGAGTTCCTTTATCACCTTGATCACTTGATTTTGAAACTTTGTTTTACTAATTTCTCCCATTTCTTCATCATAATCAGAAGGATCTGAATTTTCAATAACATATTGACTTGATTGGTTTGTTGAATAGAGATTATGAAGCTTTTGCCAAAGAGCTTTAGTTGTTGAACATTGACCAACTTTTGTTTTCACATAATTTGGCAAAACATTCAAAATTACATTCATATCCTTTGAATTGTACCTTTTAGCTTCATCAGTAGATGTGTCTCCAGAAACAATTGATTCCCATACTCCATGTGCTTGTAAATGTACTTCCATAATGGATTCTCATATCTAGTAATTATCTGCATCAAAATTAGGGTTTGGTACACAATACTCACTTTCTTTAGATTTTGTTGTACTTTTACCTTCCTTTGAAATCCTTGTGACCCGCTTCTTTGACTTTCCCATCTCTATGCTCCGAAATATGACTTCCAACGATTAAGTTGTTAGTGAAAGAACCAAGCTCTGATACCAATTGTTAGAAATACTGGGGGGCTGAATCAATATTCCTTAGCAATTAGCACTTTTAAATTTTTTCAGAGCATTAGTTAATATTCAATTATTATTAATGTTTATGTAGTAATAACAGTAAATAAAAGAACATAATAGACACAAGAATTTTAGGTGGAAAACCCCCTCTAGGTCAAAAACCACCGAACTCCTTTCTAATAAATTCTTTGGTCTTCAGCGCCAACTGAAATGAAAGTAACAACTTCCTAGAATTCTAGAAAAGAATTCTTCTCTAGCTCCCACTGGAAGGATGCCCCAATGCCCTGGTTTCTTCAGTAGTCAACTTAATGGATGCCCCAACATCCTAGACCAACCTACCACCCTGAAGTGTTCACAGTTTCCAACCTATAGGCGACTTCATGCACCAACCTAAAACCTCCCTGCCACCCTAAAATGACTGAAATGAGACAAGAGTGTGGATTCTTGTACCAGGGACAAAAATCCACAATACAATATGATTTACAATGATTTTGACCAAACACCCAATCATGCTATGACCTGCAACCCAACCATGATATCATCCCAACAGAGACTCCTATACCTCCCAATAATGCCTTTTCGACTCTATGCAGATTGACTCCTTTACAATAATGACTCTTCCAATGATGACACTTTTACAAATGACTCTTTTACAACTTTACAATGATGACGCTTAGCCTTGACACTTCTTCACAACATATGGATGGCTCTCATGTCTTCAAAGGATGTCCCGCTAAAATGCTTCCTTTGATTTGATACTTCTGCTCTTGAATTCCTGCTTGAATTTTTACTTGAATCTTCTTCTACCTTTATGCAAAATTTGCCAAGTGAAACAAATCCCAAAACAAAACAAAATGCCCTTCAACTTACCTCTGCCTACAAAACACATGAAAGTGCATAATACTAAATAAATACAAATTAAGATTACAATGCGTAACTAAAATTTTCTTGTCACTTTTGTTGTTTACTTGTTGCAACAGTAGACAAAGACTCCCACTCTTGATATAGGCCTGGACTCTATGCAAGACTATATCCAAAACTAACTTAAAGATATATACAATAGAAACTGATGATAGACCCTAGAATTATGATGGACCAAGTTCTAAGTACAACAACAGAGACCATTCCATAAACTATGAAAAGAAAAGTAACATGAACTTACAACATCATATTAATTTAGAAAACTTGGTGTAGCATCAAGAATATGTAGCATAAAATGTGTAGTATCAAGAATAGGACATCCGAAAAACCAATTGTGACATAAAGAGACACAGAGATATAACTGAGACAATGTATATACTTACATTGTCCTGCAAAAACATATGTTAGATATGATACTCAAAATTCAAATGTAAACACTAATCATACAACCTTTTTGTAGGAGACTTACCCTTGACTGTTGTTGTGTGGTCCTTAATGCAAGGATCCTTGAATGCATGTTTTTTCTTGCCTTCTAGGAGCTCAATATTGAATCTGTTGTACCTATGTAATTTTGGCTCTCCAGGGTCTGACATTTCATCCTGCGGTAGCCCTCTGAGTCCTCTTTCCAACCCCATAGGTCTCATCAAGATTGGATTCTTCAAGAAACAATTATTCCCAATCTCCCACGATGACTTGATTATAGACTGGTTCAGTAGAGAAAACTTGTACGAAGTGCCACGTGTCGTTGTTGCAACCTTAGGTCATGAACATGATACTAAACAAACTAAATTATGTCCTCTTTCTATGACTATTTACAGAATTTTAATCCAATTCTCAGAGAGAAAGTTATGATGATTTTCCCAATGTCACCTATTTGACATGGAATTCGGGAGCCTCCAAAAATCCTAACTTCCTCAGATCATATATCCATAAATATAGCGAACCAAGATCAGAAATTCGGTCACGAGGTTCATCAAGATTTCAGGTCAAATGGGTTTTAATTTCAGCTTCTGAAGCTTCGCAAAAACAAAGTTATAGTGAAAATTCCACAATGTCTTGTTTGAAGCCACACAATCCCTACAAGAGAAGTATATGAGGGTCATTATTTATATGAATGTCTTGAGTTGAGAGGGTCCTCAACAAGTGAACATTGGAGGGATTTTAGGAGCAAAAAAATATTATTAATTATTGACTATTCGATGACCATAACTAATTATGAGTGCCATGCCACAACCCCATAGGGTTTTAGCCCACTAACGGGGGTTACTAACTTCAAACACAAATAACTCTCAAACCGTGAAGAACTGGGAGGCGTACCATATACCAATGGAAACATCTCGACAAGTAGAATACATCTAGAAGATCATTGACTCAGAATAGAGTAAGTTGTCATGTCAAAATTCCCATGCAATATTGGGGTAGCCCCTGGTGCTGCCTGGGTTGACATCAATGACAACCACTAATCAACAATCTCCCCTTTGGCATTGATGGAAACACAAGTACTCCCCCTTCAATCATGAAAACTATTCCTACTTACTTCTCTCCCCCTTTGTCATCTGTTAGAGGCCTAAATATACCTCAGGCTGAGAAAGG
The DNA here is from genome assembly GCA_031772625.1 of Pinus tabuliformis. Taxonomy (NCBI): domain Eukaryota; kingdom Viridiplantae; phylum Streptophyta; class Pinopsida; order Pinales; family Pinaceae; genus Pinus; species Pinus tabuliformis. The sequence goes on along the minus strand of CM062807.1, from coordinate 1,079,996,249 downwards.
TAGGATCCAGGGTAACATCAAACCACGCTTAACCTGGTAGCTAGCCCTACCAGGTCGGGAGAGGGCTCTCTCCTTGTCAAGCTCAGAAAATATGGCCTATGAATCTTGAGATGATTGATGTAATGACTGATTTTAGGCTAGGTATGTGTACAGAGGTGTTTGATTGAATTTGATGATGTTTTGTTGGCTCAAATGTGAAAGGTAGATTTGGGTCCGGGGAATGAGGCTCAGTTTTGCTAAGATCTCTATGGGGCAGGGTAGGAAAATGGTATGGCACTTCAAATTGAATGAGATGGAGAGCTTTTAGACAAGTGAGGAGTTGGAGAGGGCATGAAAAACTCAGGGATCCTCTTCAAACAGTTGAAAACATAGATAACTAAACAAAACCTAGGTATAGCACTGCACTTTCAATGTATTCTACCTTTTACCCTTGTTTGATTTAGTTAAGATGAAGCAAAGAGAGATAATGGCATACAAAAATCACATGTAAACTTGCAATTATAGAAGAAAACATAATACCAAGTCAAGATGCCACAAGAATCCCATAAAGTGCTGCAAACCCTGGTCTATTCCTTTGCCAAACTGCTGAAATGAGTATACAATGAAGCTCCAAGCTTTCCCAAAAGTACAACCTTTCTCAATGACTGAAAAACTACTAGATATAGGCATCAAAAAACTCATGCTAGGCTTTAGGGGTCGAGTACATGAGTTTAGGAGTTGTTTCAACAAGATCTAAACTAAGAACTGAAAAGTAGGCAGTGGAACAGCATGCCTTTAAATCCTAGGAAACTGATTCATTCAGTTGCAAACTACTTTTTCATGATGAATCTACCTCTATGAGTGAAAATTTAGCATAATTACATCAAAATCCATCAAGTCACATTAAATTACATCATGAGTTTGACTAATAGAAAAAGAAAAGTCAAACTGTGAAGAAACTAGGCGAAAAACAGAGTTTTTTGGCCAAAATGAGCAAATTTCATCCTATGCGCCGAGCTGATTTCCCTATGCGTAGCGCCTTTTTGCAGCTGGTTTTAGAGGCGTTCCCGTTGTCCAAATTTGCTCCAAGTGGGCTGGTTCGAAAGGTTTGTCTGTCTACTTTCTAAAACAAGTGGAATTTCTGAATTTGGTCTTCATTTTCCCCTCCAAAACTGAGTTCTCCCAACACTGCTTCCTGTGTGTCCAAAAAGGGGCAGAAAGGTCATTTTTGAGGTGTTTTTGACTTTTTGGAAGCTCAAAACCTACCAAAATTTCTTGGCCATTTGTGGGCATTCATATTTTTCCATGACAAATTCAAAAATTCTGAGTTTTCCTCAAAAGGAGGTCCCTAGCAAAAGCGCGCGCCAGATGGCACGGCGCATCAGGTAGAAAAACCTGTTTTTTAAGCCAAAATTTTCAAAATTGCAAAAAGTGTCCCAAATTTCTTGAAATTTGGGCTGAGTGTCTTTCATCAAGTGCTGTGTTGGGCCAAGGAAGCCTCAGCCAAGATCTGAAGTCTATATTGTTCTTTTCGCTTCCTCGATGCCTTCTTCAACTTGGCCTTCAAAATCCTGATTCTTGCTTTGCACACCTATTTTCTTGCCAAGTAATGATGGGCCATGTGCCTCAACATAGTTTGCCCTCTATTGGCCTTCTCTAGCATCTTTTCCAAGTGGACATTTGCCCTCTCAAGCCAAGATTCACGATCAACATTGATTTCTTGTTCAAGTGATGTGAGCTTCACTTTCCTCCTTTTGGCAACTTGTCGGTTTTCTCGTATGTTTGTAGCTCCATAATCGTTTGTTGATCCTCTAGCTATTTGTTTCTTTTCTCCAAATATTTTATTATCTACTTGGCTCTTTCTAGGTTGAGAGACAAATGTTGAATGTCATCTTGTTGCTCCTGAGTGATCTCTCTAAGCTTTGAGCTTTGTGAGCCCAAATCGGTGTCATCATCCTGAATAAGAATGAAATCTGTCTCCTGCCCTTTTGAAGGCCCCTCATCATGTAATGGTCGCTTGCCTTTGTCTGTACCTGCTCTGCTGATAGAGGAAACGAGACCCCTTCCACCCCGGGTGGAGATAATACTCGTTTTGCCGCTGCAAACAACCTTCTAGTGCCCTTTTGATAGGTGACAAACACTGGCACACTAGTGGTTTGTGTCTCATGAATCTCCTGTTGATGTGAAGGTCCTCCTGTCTCATGAAAAACTACTGGGGGTACTTGAGGACCTATGAAGACCTCACGTGAAATGAAATTCTCCCATGAGATGTTCTATAAACCAAGCTGATGCAAGACCACAATTTTGATTAGTGCAAAATGATATATACTGTTATACTGGTGCTGAGGGGGCTTCCTATGCACTAACGTGGTCATCTTCTCAATGTTTCGACAAATAAAATAGGGGAGATTCATCATTCTCACCCTAGTGAAGTGCATCAACAATCTGATGTGATAGGCATATAGGCGAGAAAACCGACCCTCACAGCTGAAATATTTAATTATGAGTTTCATCAAGGGAGCATATGTGTCCTTCAGATATCTGAAGGGAAAAACTCTACTGAGATGCCTCTAATAACCAGCCTTGATGTAAGGCTCATAATGCTCTCTATCAATTTGTTGCCTTTTATTCCACTGCTCACCAACATTTGGAATGCCAGTTGCTTGAGAAATAGTCTCGGGTGTCAAGGTGAATGTCACACCTGCCAAAGTGACTTGACCATTATGAAGATGGAGCACAAACAATCTGGCCAACTCATGATGGTACTGGACTCTCTCTGCCATCTCACAAAACTGATAACAAGATTGGTGTTGAAAGCATGTGATAGCAAGAGGATAGGCCAGCAGCTCGGCAAGTGAAGTAGGCTCTTCTCGTACATGTTTACCACCCTTGTGAGGTCTCCTTGGTGCATGCATTTCTCTAGAAGAATCACTGAGTGTCTCCTCATCTCGATCATAGGAAGGATCTGACTCCATGTTTTCCAATGTTTGAGTTTTCTTGATGAGTATGAAGAGATTTATGGTGTCTTTAGGTTTTTGTTGTCAAGGATGAGAATGTATGAGGGAATATGGAGGGAAAGTGTATGAGAGGTTTTGGGAATGTTGTTGACAGGATTTTAGGGAATAGAAGGTTTTAGGGAACAGTATTTAAGCTTTGGGGTAGCAGTTAGGATTTGGGAATTTTTAGCTAGGGTTTGGGATAGTGGGATTAGGGATTTAGAATTAGTAAACTTAGGTATATGGGGATTGGGGAATGGGTTGATGAAAATGTAATGAGAGGGAGAAAATGAATGAGGGAATGAAAGAGTGAAGGAGTGAGAAATTTTGTGGAGTTGGCAGCAAAAAACACAAATTGTAAACCCTATGCAATTGTTTTTGACAAAAAATGCGAGGTAGGGTTTCAAGTTTTACACATTAAATCACTATAAACACCAAGAGAAACTCATTCACTGATCATGGAGGAATGTTTGACTTACTTGAACAACTGAATATTGAGCAAATTTGGCAGTTTGGGAGGTGGTTGTGGATGAAATTGGCTTCCAAACCATGTGCGCCACGCCACAAACCCAGTGCGTCGTGCCACATCAATGTGTCACGCCTATGTAATTTTTACATTGAAGAGTGCAACCCAATGCGTCGCGCCAGATGGATGTGCCGCGCCCACGACCCAATGCGCACACCCCTGAAATTTGCCAAAGTTGCTGCGATTTTGCTCTTTGGTTTCAACACGACCTTTCTCTTGTTCACTCTTTCTCCTTTAGATGCAAATGAACTCTTTAAACATAAAAAATGGTTTATATACAAAGGATTTTAATTTTTCACTTATAAAAACCCACTTTGTAATGTTTGCCTTGACTTGTTTTTAAAACTCTATTTTTGGGTAGTTTGCTTTATTTTTGCCTTTGATGAACTGAATGCTTTGACTTTTTGTTTGCCTTGCAGGTGATGGAGTTGCAGAGGCTTGGCAAGGTGAAAAGAGTTGCCACTGAGGTTATTACACATGAAAAAAATGAAATTACATCGAATTTATACATGAAAACATAAAAAAAATATGTTTTTACTCAAAACAGGGTTTTGAGGAAAAATCAATCACTAAGCATGTGATTATGGAAATTATTGTTGCTGAAACTTTATTTGACCTCCTCATGCGCCTATTGACCGTTATTGAGCATTTTGAAGACCTTATTGACGAAACCCTAGACCTAATGAGACCTAAAACCCTAAAAATGACTTTTGCAGATTTAAAGACAAAAATTGACTGCATATGATCTAGATGAATGAAAATGGGCCAGCACATGAGGGAAAATGTATAATAAGCCACTACCGTCAAATGATCCATGACCCTAATGGAATGTAGTTGATCGGGTGAGACACCTAATATGCAATGCAACAAGAGAATTTGATCATTGACGGAGGGATGAAGATACCGACACTAACATTGGCTCCAATGGGGATGGTAGCTCCTTGGAGGTGCCAAGAACTACAGATCTCTAGGAAAGCAGGCAGTGCCTTCGTCCATTGGGCAATGGAGTCAAAAACTCAAGCTGAAATGCATGACTGAAAACTGACAACTTGACGACACAAACTGACTCTCACTCAACTAAAAACTGACTCGATACTTAAACACAACCGACAAACTGGAAATGATGCTCAAAGTGGAGCTTATTCAATACAACCTACTCTAGTTGTTCCATTCATCACCTGATCAAGTGAAATGAAACAACCAATGCAACCAAGTAAGCATTCTGGTTGTTGTTTTCATTCTCCACAAGTGCTTGCTTATGAACAACAAGAGAGAACTATTGAAAGGCAACTCCCATGAAAACTTGTGAACAGATCCGTTGAATACTATGGATTCTCTAACCGCCTCCAAAAACACTGCATAAGAATCTTGAAGTTCATACACACTGGGACTTATCTCATCCAATGGATTACTTTTCTTCTGCTCATACCATGAATGCAAACTTTGATCTGAGCTTTGTGACGAGACTCCTGCTGAAAATGACAAAGAAACTAGCTGTCGGATCAAGTTTGATTCAATACTTTTGTCAAGCTCACAGATAAGAGAAGGACTTTGACTACAAACATCATCCAACACATCAGCTATTGGATTGTGAAAAACTTGAAAATATTGTTGCAACCCATTTTCTATTATTTCCGATGAGATTACATGATTTCCTACAGGCTGCTCATTTGAAGATATACTATGCAATTTACCCTTCAAAAACTGAAATGATTCAAAACAAAATGGTACGAAATTGTCTGGCATCATTTGATCATATGTGTCAGCTTCCAAGTCTTCATGTGCAACTTGACAATCAATGGCATTTTGGGGCTACAAATCTGGATATGAGAAGTCTTGAACAAGGTTTTCATTGCTCTCAAGATGGTCCAGATCAAGACTTGTCGACAGTTGATTTCTGATTACATGAAAGTTGTCTCTGATAAACTGAAAAGAAGTAAAACAAAAAGGCAAAGATCCTTCACTTACTTCAAAATTCACTGCACTTTCCTCATCATTTCCATAGTTGATATGCAATGACTGATCACTGTATTCGAGCTGCTGAAAGTGAACTTCTTCCTCCCACAAACTAGTTGTTGATTCATCTGCAAGATTAGCTTCTGTTTGGAGAACATAATCATCATCATACTGATCAAACTGAGGCAAATCGTTAGTAAAAAATACATCATCAAGCACACATGTCATATCAACAGATCTCTCTTCTCCAAGATGATCTATAAAACAATCATTATCAGATCTATGACAACTGGGATAAGAAAGAAGATGTTTTGGATCAGCAAGTTGTTCTTCTTCAATCAGCGAGCCATGGGCTTGAACATTATACTCATTCCTTGTGGTGATCCTTTGCATCATCTCTTCCACTGCACTTACCAAAATGTCAAGCTTTACCTCTAGAGATGTTGATTCCTCTGGATCTATGTTTTTCATCTCTTTTTCCTTCAGCTTTGCCCTTCAAATCAGCAAATGAGCCTCTAGATCTACTGCATTGTTCTGCATCTCTTCAAGTGTTATAAGATTCCTTTCTCTCAGCTGAAACTCCATTTCCAGATCAAAGGCACCCGGGTAGTGCAAGAGATTAGATCCAGGAGGAGGTCTTATATTAACTCGCATCAAATTAAATAAACTTGGTTAAATCTGGCAGAAAATTGTTGTACGATCTCCCCTGGCAATCTTTTCAGTTGGTTATACTCTTCTATAATCAAGAAAGGGTTTTGTCTTACCACCCACCTGTCGAGGAAAACTTTGACGAAATGCTGGAAATCTGAGATGCTTGCATCAGGCAGGGTTTTGAACAAACTCTTGACTTTTCCTTGCAACGAAAGAGAAAAAAGCCTAATACTGACATCAACTTCAAAAAGGTTAAGAAGAGACTCAAAATTCAATACATGTCTCTCAGCAATGATATTGTCGCGTTCACCATCAAATCTTGGTAGATATAGGTCATGATTTTTAGGGAAAGCATGGGATATAGGAGGTAAAATTAGAGGCTTGTATCGATCTGGAATTTTACAAGGTAGAGGGGTATGTACAGAAGGTGTAGAATCAATCTTGGTCTCTTTAGGCTCATCTGTTTGAAGATGGTCATCACAAGATTCGGAAAAAGGGTCTTGTTCAAGCTCAAAGGCATGCAAATATTTGGTATTCACAATCTTCAAAGGGTAGGGATCAAATGCAGGCCGAGGATCTTTTCTCAAATACAATATACTTTGCAAAGCCTTTTTGACATTCTCAGGAAAAGAGAAGAAATAATTTATGACAAAGAAAAAAAATTCTTGGATGAAATTCCAACTTGAATACCTGATCTTTCCATATTGTCCTTTCATGTTTCTGCTGGTCGGGTTCATCCACCAGTGGAGTCCTTGGATCTGATCTCAAAAACAAGCATGTTAAGGACAACAAGCATGCTAGGGACAACAAGCAAGCAAGGTGCAGCCAACACATAGGTTAGGATGGAAACATGGTGTAGCAATGGAACATAATGCAGTACAGTGAGGGGTACAAATATGATTAATGAAGCGTGATGAGATGCAACATAGTGATGATGGGTGCAGCATGGTGCAGCGTAGTGAGGTGCAGCATGATGACAAAATGCAACACAACAATAGGTGAAGGAGTCACCTTGGAGAATTAGTTGAAGCAACATGTCTTCAACTGATCTCATGTATCATCTTCTTAGAGATGATCTATGCTCTTATCTAGATAATTCAAAGTGTTGACTTCTGTTGTAAACATACTATCTCTCTCTCTCTCTACTAAACTATTGAAGAACATATAATAAGAATTGATCAAGGGTTCCACACATTGGGGTTTGTCCCTGGCTAGCGCCACATCTTGTGTCCTTGTCTTGGCTTGTCTTCTGCGATTTATGTTTATGTTTTATCTACAGTTTACTTTAATGTTGATGTGATTGCTAATCTGGAAAAGATGTGGAGCTAATTGTGAAAATTGAAATAAATTGCTCTAAGCATAGAACATACTTAAAATTAACATGGTATCGGAGCTGAGGTGAAGACAATGCCCAAGCAAGATTGAAAAGAGCAATCACCGAAGATAGTTTGGAATGAACAAAAGGATCAGTGGATTCCTCATCCCTCTTCAAATTCACTGAGGGTGAAGTCGAAGTAGAGAATATTATCAGAATGGCGCAGTGGAATTTCTGATGACCTACCTAAAGATCACTTCATTGGGAAGTCTGGATCTAAGGGTGGAAGGAAAGGAAGATGCCTTGGTTGCAATAAGTTCGACCATTATGAAAAGGAGTGTCTGAATGGCAGAGATGCATCTCTTGATGAAGATAACAATCATTCCAGGGACATCTTCAATGATCAAAGGAATGACAGGTAATGTAGGTCATCAAGGAAATGGTCGACTCTTCAAAGAAAGCAAGGAACCCCAGGTATGAAGAATCAAACATTGTTTTCGATAAGATAAAGAAGCATTATCTTGTATTGGCCCTCTCCTTCAGATTCTTTCAGAATCTGGCTTATTGATTATAGTGCTTCAAGGTGCTTCATCGGATAGTAGGGTGCGCTCTCTAATTTGGTAGAGATGGAAACAATCGTGGGGTTATACTTGGAGCCGATGCCACCTATCCCGGAAAGGGTATAGGCAATGTTACCCCTCAATTGAATGAGGGTAACTCAATTCATTTACAAGGATCTCTTTTATGTACCTGATTGCAAGAAGAACCTGGTGTCCATTTCGGCAATGGAAGTCAAAAGGTTTCAGGGTGGCACTTATCACTGGAAAGGTGGAAGAAATCCCTCTATGGCTTGAAGAAAAACACCCAGGGCGTAGTATGAGAGGATTGACAGCTGTCTGATGAAGCTGACATTCACTAGGAGTGAAACCAATCCAAACCATTACCTAAAGGTTGTGGATGATAGACCTCTCATACCGGCACCTTATGAGGACGACCTATTTCTGACAGGTGCAAACCCTCTCATTTACAGAAGTAAGAGGGAGTTGGATTCCGGATGTGGAATGATAAACTGCAAGCCTATGACTACCTCGAGGATCTTAACTTTCAGAAGTTATATGGTAGTGATGTCGAACCAGATTTGGGAAATGCCTCTGAGTTTCATAAACTCATTCACGTTGATGTTCTTGGTGAACTTTCGTCCAGACATATGTTTTGCAGTTAACATGGTGAGCTCATATTTGGTCGAGCCTCACTGGATTGATGCCAAGAATCTTTTGAGATATCTTCGGGGCACAATCTCTCATGGCTTGAGATACATTGCCGAAAATATGAAACTGCATGATTATTCGAATGCTGACTGGGCAGGCAGTGTGGAGGATAACTAGAGCACTTCTCAGTGCTAGTTCTCTTTAGATTCTGCTTCGATATGATGGATGAGCAGGAAGTAGAAGTCGGTTGCTATAAGCACCGTCGAGACCGAATACATAGCTACGAATATGATCTCGTGTGAAGCTGCATGGTTGCAAAAGCTCTTAAGTGAGCTGTTTGTACACATGATGAATACCACTGTGATTCTCTGTGACAACCAGAAGGGGGATTTGATTATTGAGGAATCCCATATTCAATGATTGCTCCAGTAGATAGACATCAGATACTACCTTATCGGCGATATGGTAAGTTGATGAGCAAGGAGGCTCCATCGCATTGAGACTGATGTATAGGTCGCAGACATTTTGTCAAAGCCCTGGGGAAAGGTCAAATCTGTGACTTTCCCGAATGACTTGGAGTCGTTGAGAGACCTTCTTATAAGGGTCCTACATGTTGCATGCATTGAGCTCTTGGAGCTCTGGGGGGCTTGGGGTACTTACTGGAGCAACATACGACCACAGGGAAACTCACCCTCCCCTGGTGGTGCGTTATGAACAGGGTGATTAGTTCTCCCGTGGCAACTGTGGAACAAGATGATTAGTTCTCCTGTGGGCCGGGATGGTTAGTTCTCTCGTGGAAACTGTGGAACAAGATGATTATTTCTCCTGTGGGCCAAGATGATTTGTTCTCCGTGGCGACTATGGAACGGGATGATTAGTTCTCCTGTGGGCCAGGATGATTTGTTCTCCGTGGCGACTATGGAACAGGATGATTAGTTCTCCTGTGGGCTAGGATGATTAGTACTCCGTGGCATCCATTGAAATAATGATTCGTTCTCTTGTGGATAGGATGATTAGTTCTCCTATCGAGGCATCCTACCCATGTAGTCTTGGACTCATGGGAAATACCTCTCATCTGATCAATGAGTAGGGAAATGAGGATAGGGACCATAGTAGTACTATCGATGGACGCATCACTGTATCTACCATACTCCCTATGCTAGGATTACCTCCATTGATCTGGGATCAATGAAACTGATTTGGGATCAGTATGAGTGGTTTGAGACACTCTCTTGTGACATTGATCTAGGATCAATGAAACTGACTTTGGGTCAGTAAGAGTGTTGTGACACACACTCTTCAAATGAAACTGACTTCGAGTCAGTAGAGAATGGTATGAGACATTCTCGATCAATTATTCTTCTTCATGGTTTAATAGAGCAAAGCAAAGCATAGCAGAGCAGAGCTCAGCAGAGCAGAGCTCAGCTGATCAGAGTAGAGTAGAGCAGTGCAGGGCACTAATGGCAGAGATAGTATAGTTGGACATATGGATCAACGGATGGAGTTCTCCCTAGTTGAGAGGGAGTGTTAAAATTGGAAACTAGGGCCAAACTCCATGTGGTTCATCTTATTTATGGAAGCTTATATTTTTCTTGGATCCCTCTCATCAAGAGGTGTAGGATTGATCTAAAGATCATCTGATTTCGATAAGTATTCATGGAGTTATGAATTTATTTGCATTATAAGACAATTCGTCAAGGTCGGCCAGCAACCAAATAAACCCTACATGTGCTCAACGTTTTAGTATAAATAGAGGTGGTCTTCAAGTCATTTCAACGCACTTGGATCTCTTCCTCTCTCTACTTGTCTTTGGGTTTTAGTAGGAGGAGAGATCCTAAGGAACAACGTTGCCTTGATCCAGAGGGCAAAAGGCCAGAACTGTCGGAAAAGCTAGAAATTCTGGAACTACTGGAACTATCGGAAAATCCGGAACTGTCAAAAAATCCAGAAAAAGCTGGAACTGTCGGAAATACTGGAAAAGCTGGAAAAGTTGGAACTTCCAGAAAAGCTAGAAAAGCCGGAAATACTGAAAAAGTTGGAACTTACAGAAAAGCCAAAAAAGCTAGAACTGCCGCAAAAGCAGAAAAATCCGAAACTGTTGGAAAAGACGGAACTGTCGGAAAAGCTGGAAAAGCTGTAAAAGCCGGAACTGCTGGAAAAGCTGGAACTGCCAGAAATGTCGGAACTGCCAGAAAAGCCAGAAATGGCGGAACTACTGGAACTACCGAAAAATATCGAACTGCCGGAAAAGCTGAAACTACCGGAAAATCCGAAACTCACAACACTGCTGGGACTGTCGGAATTGCCAGGAACAGTCGGAACTGCCAGAACTACCGGGAACAGTCGGAACTGTCAGAACTGTCAGGAACTGCTGAAATAGCCAGAGCATCTGTTTCCGAAGGACAGTAGCATGCAAGGGACAGCTAACTAACATTGGGACAGTTATATGGTACTTAGCAACGAATACACCAAGCATGCAATGTTACAGCTAGCATGCAAGGGACAACTAGCATGCAACAACAAGCATGCTAAGGACAACAAACATGCTAGGGACAACAAGCAAGCAAGGGACAATAAGCAAGCAAGGTGCAACCAACACATAGGTCAGGATGGCAACATGGTGCAGCAATGGCACATATTGCAGTACAATGATGGGTACAGTCATGATTAATGAAGCATGATGAGATGCAACATAGTGATGATGGGTGCAGCATGGTGCAACGTGATGAGGTGCAGCATGATGACGAAATGTAGCACAATGATAGGTGAAGGAGTCACCTTGGAGAATTAGTTGAAGCAGCATGTCTTCAACTGATCTCATGTATCATCTTCTTAGAGATGATCTATTCTCTTATCTGGATAAGTCAAAGTGTTGACTTTTGTTGTAAACATACCATCTCTCTCTCTCTTTCTATTGAACTATTGAGGAACATATAAGAAGAATTGATCAAGGGTTTCCCCACATTGGGGTTTGTCCCTGGCTAGTGCCACATCTTGTGTCCTCTTTTCTTGGCTTGTCTTCTGCGATTTATGTTTATGTTTTATCTGTAGTTTACTTTAATGGTGATGTGATTGCTAATCTAGAAAAGATATGGAGCTAATTGTGAAAATTAACACCTGCTCTCTAACGAAGTGATATTTAATCAGAATGTTCTTAATTTTGGAATGCATCACAGCATTCTTGAAGATACTGATGTCGTTGGTGTTATCACAAAATACGGGAATAGGCTCATCATACTTGACTTGAATATCTTGCAAAGTTTTCTTCATCCAAAGAGCTTGTGTACAACAAGTTGCTGTCGCGATATATTCTGATTTTTCAATGAATAACGATATTGAAGACTACTTTTCACTTAACCATGAAACAAGACAACCACCTAGATAGAATGCTGCTCCACTAGTACTCTTAAGATCATCAACACTTCCTGCCCAATCTGCATCTGTATAAGCTTGGATAACTAGATCATTTCCTTTGGGATACCATATTATGTTGTGCCCTTAAGATATCAAAGAATTCTTTTGACGACAATAATATGAGATTCTTTTGGTGCTGCTTGGAATCTTTCTACTTGTCCAACTGCCTGCATCACATCAAGTCGGGAGGTTGTCACATATAGGAGACTACTAATCATGAATCTATACAACCTTTGGTCCACATCCTTTGATGAATCTTGTAAGCTTAACTTGCAACCTGTTATCATAGGGGTAATGACTGGCTTTCCATCTTCCATTTGGAATTTTTTATCATTTCCTTGATGTACTTGGTTTGATTTATGAATATTCCTTTACCCTGCTGAGAAATCTAAAGCCCCAAAAAGTATGTCAGCTCACCAAGCATAGACATTTCAAACTCACAGTGCATTTTTGTGACAAAGTCTTTACTTAATCTATCACCATTGCTTCCAAAGATTATATCATCCATATATACCTCGATAATCATTAAGTTATCTTGATCCATTTTCACATAGAGATTGTTGTCAATGCTTCCTTTCTTGAATCCTTGTTGATGTAGATACCTATCAAGATAGGCATACCAAGCCCTAGGATCTTGCTTGAGACCATATATATCCTTCTTTAATCCGTAGATGTAGTATTCTTTGTCAAAGAGAAAAAAACCTTTTGGGTTGTTCAATGTAAACTTCTTCCTCCAATTCACCATTTAGAAAAGCTAACTTAACATCCATTTGGTAGACGTTGATTTTTCTCGAGCAAGCATAAGAGAGAAACATCCTGATAGCTTCCATTCTGGCAAGGAGAGTAAATGTTTCTTCAAAATCTATTCCTCCAACCTGTGCATATCATTTGCAGACTAATATTTCCTTGTTCCTGGTAACATGTAATCCTTCAACTGTTTTGCTCCCCATGAAACTTTAATGAAACTGGCATCTTGCTCAAACTACCTTCTTGTCAATCATAGACTTGTGGCATATACTACTGCATAGACTCCTCCTCTACAAATATTAAGGAGTCAACAAGCCAAATTGTTCAAAATAGTGAGTCACATAATGGTCCATCTTGACTTGAGTCATTATTTGAAGCAACTACTAACTCCTCATGACATTTTTCTTTTACAAATCATGAAGGCATAACTGCTGAAACGTTTTTATCTGTTTTGTCTTCCTGTACATGTTTCCTTTTCGATACCTTCTTTTTCCTGCAATCTCAAGCCATGTTCCCATAATTATGACAATTGAAGCATTCAATGTTGGCCATAGGTGATTCCATCTGATATCTGCAACTGCGAGTGATATGGCCATAGTTATGGCATTTGAAACATTCAATGTTCTGCCCATCTAGCATGTATTCTCTTCTAACAAAATCATCGTGGAATCTATCTCGTGATCCTGCAAACTTGCGTCTAGGGTTTTGCAGATAATGATTATAACTATAAAAAAACTTCACAATCCCTAGCCATATGTCCATAGTTAGCACATAAAAATAAATAACCATTAAATAAATGTGTGTACCTGAATGTATCATTCAGATGCAATAGCCCTGGATAGTTGTACTTGGAAGATTTTTCATTCTTCTTTGGATTTTCACTTTGATCAACTTCCTTATTAGAATCATCTTGCGAAGATGTGGAGCTTGTACCTTCATCAACTGGAGCTTTACCATTTTTAATTACCTTAATTTTTTCTTCTTCATCTGTCTTATATTGTATGTGCTCTTTTTGTGATCCCTTGAGTTTGCTGATCTAATCACGGGTTGCATCAAGTTCTTCTTTCTTTTGAGCAAGATCTTCTTGAAACCATCTTTCCAAGATCTACCTTCTTTTTTCTGCCTCCTCAACCTGTAGCTTGAGAAGAGTGGTCTTCTCTACTTCTCTGTTGAGAACCTGTATCTATTCCTTCTGCTTCTCATTTTCAATCACAAGCCTGCTTATTTCTACTAAATATGTTTCTAATTCCTTTTGGTTTTGGTCAACAACGGATATGTATCTTTGATCAGATTCCTTGCTTTCAATTTCTGCTTCCTACATCTGTTGTGTGATCTTGCTAATCTCTACAAACACTGTGTCGAGTTCTTGTTGCTTCTGTTGGACTTGTCTCTTGAGGTCTTGTGTCGATGTATTCTTTATTTCTTCCAATTGAGTTCTAAGACTACTAATGATCTTCCCAGACTCTTCATTTTCTTTGATGAGTTCTTTTGTTGTCTTCAATTTTGCTTCCAAAAGTCTTGTATTTTCCTTTTGACTTTTGAGTTCCTTTATCACCTTGATCACTTGATTTTGAAACTCTGCTTTACTCATTTCTCCCATTTCTTCATCATAATCAGAAGGATTCGAGTTTTCAATAACATATTGACATGATTGCTTTTTTGAATATAGATTATGAAGCTTTTCCCAAAGAGATTTAGCTATTGAACATTGACCAACTTTTGTTTTCACAGAATTTGGAAAAACATTCAAAATTACATTCATGCCTTTGAATTGTACATTTTAGCTTCATCGGTAGATGTGTCTCCATAAACAATTGATTCCCATATTCCATGTGCCTGCAAATATACTTTCATCCTGGATTCCCATATCTAGTAATTATCTGCATCAAAATCAGTGGTTGGTACACAATACTCACTTTCTTCAGATTTTGTTGTACTTGTACCTTCATTTTAAATCCTTGTAATCTACTTCTTTTACTTTCCCACCTATATGCTCTAAATACTGACATCTAGCGGTTAAGTTGTTATTGAAGGAACCAAGCTCTGATACCAATTGTTGGAAATACTAGGGGTGGGGGGGGGGGGGGGGGGGGGAATCAATATTCCTTAGTAATTAACACTTTTAAATATCTTCAGAGCATTAGTTAATATTCAATTATGGTGAATCAATATTCCTTAGTAATTAACACTTTTAAATATCTTCAGAGCATTAGTTAATATTCAATTATTATTAATATCTATTCAGTAATAACAGTAAATAAAAGAACACAATAGACACAAGAATTTTAGGTGGAAACCCCCTCCGAGTCAAAAACCACCGAACTCTTTTCTAATCAATTCTTTAGTCTTCAGCCCTAACTGAACTGAAAGCAACAAATTCCTAGAATTATAGAAAAACATTCTTCTCTAGCTCCCACTTGAAGTACGCCCCATCGACCTGCTTTTTTTAGTAGTCAACTGGATGGATGCCCCAATATCCTAGACCAACCTAGCTCCCTGAAGTGTTCACAAGCTCCAACCTATAGGTGACTTCGTGTACCAACCTAGCACCTCCCTGCCACCCTATAATGACTAAAATGAGACAAGAGTGTGGATTCCCGTAGCAGGGACAACAATCCACAATAAAATATGATTTACAATTATTTTCACCGAACACCCAATCACACTATGACTTCCAACCCAACAATGACATCATCCCAACAGAGACTCCTATACCTCCCAATAATGCCTTTTTGACTATAGGCAGATTGACTCTTTTACAATAATGACTCTTCCAATGATGACACTTTTACAAATGACTCTTTTACAACTTTACAATGATGAATCTTGGCCTTGACACTTCTTCACAATATACGGATGGTTGTCATGTCTTCAAAGGATGTCCTGCTACAATGCTTCCTTTGATTTGATACTTCTATTCTTGAATTCTTTCTTGAAGTTGTACTTGAATCTTCTTCTACCTGCATGAAAAATTTGCCCAACGAAACCAATCCCAAAACAAAACAAAATACCCTTCAACTTACCTCTGCTTGCAAAACATATGTAAGTGCATAATAATGAGTAAATAAAAATTAAAATTACAATGTGTAACTGAAATTTTCTTGTCACTTTTTTTGTTGACTTGTTGCAGCAATAGACAAAGACTCCCACTCTTGATATAGGCATGGACTCTATGCAAGACTATATCCAAAACTGACCTAAATATATATACAATAGAAACTAATGACAAACCCTAGACTTGTGATGGACCAAGTTCTAAGTACAACAACAGAGACCATTCCATCAACTATGACAAGAAAAGTAACATGAAATTACAACATCATATAGATTTAGCAAACTTGGTGTAGCATCAAGAATACATAGCATAAAATGTGTAGTATCAAGAATAGGACATCCAAAAAACTTATTGTGACATCTAGAGACATAGAGATATAACCGAGACATTGTATATACTTACATTGTCCTGCAAAAACATATGTCAGAGATGATACTCAAAATTCAAATGTAAACACTAATCATACATACCTTGCTATAAGAGACTTACCCTTGACTATTCATGTTTGGTCCTTATTGCAATGATCCTTGAATGCATGTTTTTTCCTGCCTTTAGGAGATCGATATTGAATCTATTGTATCTATGTAATTTCGTCTCTCCAGGGTCTGAAGTTTCATCCTGTGGTATCCCTCTGAGTCCTCTTTCCAACCCCATAGGTCTTATCAAGATTAGATACTTCAAGAAAAGAGTTATGCCCAATCTCCCACGATGACCTAATTATAGATTGGTTCAGTAGAGCAAACTTGTACAAAGTTCCTGTGTCTTTGTTGCGACCTTAGGTCCTGAACATGCTAATCAACAAAATACGGTCCGTCCTATTTCTGTGACTATTTACAAAATTTTAATCCAATTCTCAAAGAAAAATTTATGACGATTTTCCCAACGTCACCTGTTTGACATGGAATTCGGGAGCCTCCAGAAACCTTAACTTCCTCAAATCATATCTCCAAAAATATAGTGAACCAAGATCTGAAATTAGGTCATGTGGTTCATCAAGATTTCAGCTCAAATGGGTTTTAATTTAAGCTTCTGAAGCTTCGCAGAAAAACAGTTATAGTGAAAATTCCACAATGACGAGTTTGAAGCCACAAAATCCCTATAAGAGGAGGATATGAGGGTCATTATTTATATGAATGTCTTGAGTTGAGAAGGTCCTCGACAAGTGAATGTTGGATGGATTTTAGGAGGAAAAAAAATATTAATTATTGACTATTCAATGACCACAACCAATTATGAGTACCATGCCACAACCCCATAGGGTTTTAGCCCACTAACGGGGGTTACTAACTTCAAACACTAATAAATCTCAAACCGTGAAGAACTGGGAGGCGTACCATATATCAACGGAAACATATTGATGAGTAGAATACATCTAGAAGATCCTTGACTCAGAATAGAGTAATTCAAGGCACCTACCTTTTTTGTTCGAGGCTCCAACCTTACGGGCACCAACCCTCTAGGCTCTAACCCACTGCTATACTTTGTCTAGATATGTTTGATAGTAATTCACGGCTCCTAATGTCTTCTTCACCGAGCCCTGTCAATCTTCATCTCCAACGTAGTCTCCATGCTACATCATCAATGAAAACCTTATCATATAGAAGGTGTCACCACTTTCCTTCATGAAACAACATCTACAAGCTATGACATCATCATTGCATCATCATCTTTAATATAACACTCCAATGTTTCTGCACTAAGTTCTGCACTGGCTCTAGATGGTGACTTCAATAGTTCTGCACCAAACAATTCTTTAGGTGTCCTTCTCCAAGGTAGCACTCTTCAAATCTACTTCTAAGGTGATCAAGGGACAATTCCAAGATGTCTCCAAGATTACTTTCAAATAGGCTACTTCAACAAACTCTTAATCACAACGCTCCAAAGATAACCATCCTCCAAGGAACTTCTTCCAAGTGTGAGTAGGCCACTTTCTTCACTGCTTATACAAGAGGTATACATGAGGTATCATGAGGTCACCTTGTCATTTTACCTTTGTTGTAGCCCACAATCCTTGCTGTCCTTATTTTGCCCACAAGTCAATGAATAGAACAACAGAGGAAGACACCCAAGCCAAGGTAGAACTATCCAGCAAAAATACAGTCAAGGGCACTTGTCCACAGTCTAGTTAAGGTAGCAAGGATTACTAGCCTGCACTCCAATCAGCATTGTCACAAGTCTTCAATAAACACCTTCATATAGCACTGTCACAAGTCCACAGTGAACGTTGTCACTACCATTCAATTAGGATTGTCACTAGTCTGCACTTAACCCGCAGTCAAGAAGTGAACAGTCTTATGTTGTTGTTACAAGCCGCAGTCAAGAGGTGTCACTGTTGGGGTTCCGCACTGCTGTCACTAATCTGCACTTAAAACATAGCCACTACACTAAAACAGTGTTACTAGCCCATAGTCTGGAGTCTAGGCCATTTCGCAACCCATATAGGTTAGTTTGTAGCTCCCACAAATCCCTTTCTAAACTCCGCTGCCCTAGAGAACCTTCTCGTGTCAATCTACAGTATTTATGTGTCAAATGAAGTTGCTTCTATTAGCCCTAGAAATCCACAATCCTCACACAGATCCACAAATATAAATGACTGCCTTCTACCTGTTATCTCTCAGGTTGTTCCCTTTGACTCCCAAGGGAATACGGCCGAGATAACCACTAACCAATCTTTGGATTACAGCTTCTAGCCAAACTGTAATCAGAGAGGGCTCTCTCTTTAAGGTTTGTCTCTGTTTTGAGAAGAATTTTAGGCTAGCTATGATGCTCAAGGTTTGTTTTTGGACTTGGTTGGGTGATGATTTCAATCAAGATATATATGTGCTCACTAGTATGTTCTAGGCCATTGGGCATGGAGTCAGTGGTCCTTTAGTAGTTTGGTGTGATGTGTTGATACAGTAGTGATGCTGCAGAGCTGGATAAGTGTCTAAGAAACAATGCTTTGAAATTGTGATTAAGTGTGATGTGTCCAGTTCATGAAAGGCAGTTAAGAATCTTCCAATAGACTGATATGCAAAAGAA
Organism: Pinus tabuliformis; assembly: GCA_031772625.1. Taxonomy (NCBI): domain Eukaryota; kingdom Viridiplantae; phylum Streptophyta; class Pinopsida; order Pinales; family Pinaceae; genus Pinus; species Pinus tabuliformis. Next base: position 1,079,977,381 of record CM062807.1, on the reverse strand, counting down.
GTGAGAATATTATTTAGAAGCAGTGAAGAATTTCTAGATATCATTCATATTTATAGAATTAACGAAAAAGCATGAGCAATTAAGAATTCATGTCCACAGTTAATTCTGAAGAAAACATTTACAACAATAAAAGATTGAGCACAGGGTGTAACCAAACATATCATGCACTATCCCTTTTCTCTATTGCTAGATTAGTGAAACATGAGCATGATTTAGTAACATAAGAAGACAAAACAGAGATTAAGGAAAACTTATTATTTCATCAGACAGCACAAGAATTCTGCAACAGCACGTATGTCATCAACAAGACATCAAAGTTTCAGGAAATCACTGAGCTGGTCCAGCCCTTTGTATTAGATAATCTGAAAGTGTACAATACATTTGCCTCAGAGTGAAAATCACCAACCCCTTATGCGTTGCTAAGGGGGGGTATATATACAAAATTTACATAAGAAAAATATCAAAGAAATGAGTTAATGGCTCAGTAATGTTATGCCAACTCCTGGAGCCTTGTAGCTGAGAAAGTTAATGTTGTAATAACTCTTTAGTGCTTTAGCTGTCCAAAATAGTCAGAAACTGTTGACTTGGTGGCTATTGGAGTCGGTTGAGGGTACGTTGTCCAAAATCTGCGTATCTTCTTATCCTTTGGGCTAGCTGTCGTTCTCCATGTGCTTAGTCACCTTTCAGTTTCCTTAAATGCTAACTTTATTCTGCTGTTTGTCTTCCAGTGAATTGGAGCTGGCAATGACCGAGCAACTGGAGCTATCGTGGCATAATTTGAAGCATTGCCTGCCACCAATCCTCCTTGGGCAACTGATGTCTCCGAATTTTCACTAAAGTTTCATCGACCTCTGTATATTTGTAAAAATTTCGAGGAATTTCAAAAAGGTGCTTTACCTCATTTTCAATAAAAAACAGGCCTTCAAGTTTACTGTATAGGCTCTGTCCTGTTGGAGGCCCTGTTTCCTCAGAAGTACTGCCAGATGCAGTGATTTGATTTTCAATGTAAGTTGCCATCCTGTTGGTGTACTGCTCTCTGGAGATCAGTCTTCCTGCACCGCTTAGTAGGCTGGGCAGTCCTTTTGCTTGCAGTGCTGCCATTTTGTGTTGGTATTCATCCACCTCAGCCTGTATTTCATAGCACTTCCTCTCCACAGTTTGTACATAATTCCTGAGAGTGAGTACCTTCCTAGCTGTGAGGACAACCTCTGTTCTATTGACTATGCCAATGGCTGCCAGTTCCTCCTTTTCTTGCTTGTTCAAAAAGTCTGTCATTCTACTGGCCTGGTCAGGCTTGTTTCCCAGCGCTGTCTTGGCCCTTTGAATCTTTGTCTGTGCCTGGCCAATTAAATCCATCTACTCATGTATGGTTTTAATTGACTTCCATTGCTTAGTGATGGATTGGTCAATTTTGGCCCATAGAATCCTTTTTATTTCAGCCATGGTGCTTTCCAGATTCAGCTCTTTCTCCAAGGCCTTTATTCTTTCCTTTAGGGCCTTTATTTCTCTGCCTTGTTCTGCCACAGTTATTTTTGATTTATCATACTTGGCATCTAATTCTGCCAATTTTTCCTTGGCCTGTTTTATTTCATTTGCCTGGAGCTCCATTTCTTTAACGGCCTTAGTCAATTCTTCCACGCTTGTGTTGGAATCTGGAGCTGTTGTTGTTGCTGCTGCTTCTATTGTGAGGGCCACTGTTGTCTCTGTAGTTGTTGCAGTGGTTGAAGTAGTTGGAGGAGCTTGGGATGTAGATTCTCCATGTTTATCTTGTAAGGCCCCTTCAAGCTCTTTCTCCAAATCGAGGACCTTCTGGTTTAGCTGCATTATGAGGTCCAGTTTCTCATCAACCTGCTTTTCCTTTTGTAGCTCTGCTGTTTGAGGGTGCTCTGTGGGCAGCAGCTTTAACCTCTTCTTTAATGCATTGAGGTCATCCTCCTTTTTCTTCATAAGGGCCCTTACACCCTTTGGATCCTTAGGATCATGTCCTAGGTCGATAATAATGTCCTCAAGTGATTTTATTCTGTTGTCTTTGGCTAGGGAGGACATTCTTTCAAAATCCAACTGAATGTTGGTATTTTTTAGTGACTCTTTTAGTTCATGGGCCATGGTCGCCCTGTCTACCAAGGTTGCATAGACCATTTCTCCAGTCTGTTTGTGGAGTTCAATTTGGTCCATGGGGTGGATGTCTTTGGCTAGGACCTCCACCCTTGTCTTCACATAATCTGCCGCTAATTTTGGATGGGGCACTGTAGGTTTGAAATGGCTGAGGAGCAATTTCTCCTCTTGAATGTCATATACAGACATTAGCCTTTCTTTCTGGGCTGGTGTTGCATTTAGAAATTATTTATAGACTTCCACCCTCAGCAAGTCATTCTGTGCCTTAATTTGCTTGAAAGAAGCCTTAGTGCTTTTGGGCTTCTTGCTCTGCTGAGAGGAGGAGGACACCTCCAAACCAAGTTGTAATCCTTGCTCCTGCTGAAAGGAGCTTGTACCTGTATGCTGGCTGCCCTCCCTGTCTTTCCTTGAACTTTCAAGGACTTCTTCAGTGATGTCTTCTACCTCTGGGGAGTCAGCCCTTGGCCTTTTGGTCTGGGGTTGTTGGGAGGATCCACTAGCAGGAGTGGACTCTTCTCTGTCTCTTTTCGTACCCCTCTCCTCCTGTGCTGGGGTCTGCAAAATTGGAGCTGTTTGTGGCTCAGTTTGTGGAGGGGGAATCTGCTCTTGTTGCTACTATGGTTGCTGCCCTTTTTGCTGCTCTTGTTGTTGCTCACCTGAAGGGGCAGGCTTTTCTTTCATGGTTTCTTCTTCAGCGCCCATTATTCTATTCCCTTTGTCTGTACCTGGTGCTGCTGTAGAAGGTTCCTGGGTGGCTGGTCCGGTTCTTGAGGCCGAGGTCCCTTCTCCTGCTGAGTGCGGTCGTTTGAAGGGTACCTGCTGCACAGAATCTAGGTCAAGAGTCTTTTCCAGTTCCTTGACATTCTTTAGCATTGTCTCTTCTTCAGTTAATTTTTCAATTAAAGTATCCTGCTGCCATTCTTGCTGGTTGGCATATTTTTCAATGTGTGGATATTTGCAATGCTTATAACCTAGTAGCCTGTACTTGACTCTTCTAGCAGTAATGAAGCCTTCAGGGTCGTAAGGGACCCATCGGAAACTATGTGATAGCTTGTATTTGTCTTTGAGGATTAGGTCAGCATCTTCCCATCCTTCTTTTTTATTCATGATGAAGGGGCCCACCTGGTGCTTGAACTTGAGATGGGCTTTCTTTTTGGAGCTGTGAAAGTGAGTGAGGTCAGAGTGAATTAACTGCCTATAATACTCCAAGGCAAATATCCTCATAGGCACATATTTTGGGAGCCTGTATGGACAGAGCTCACAGCCATAGACTCTGATGACTGTATGATCCTCATATAGGTACCAATCACCTATTTTGTAATTCTTGGAGAGCTGCAGGACTTTCTGTGTTTCAGTTGATATTCTGGGAGGAGGGGACCTCATCAATAAGCAAGAGACAGGGTATACAAATTGGTCAATAAATTCACAATAGGAATAGGGTGAATTTTGGACTTTGTGATAGACAGATGTCCAGAAGATAACAGATCTTCTTTCCCCTTTATAATCCAGCTTTTTGATGTAGCATGGAAAAACCTCGGACTGATAGTACATGAAAAGGTGGTAGATATAGGATGAATACTTGAAGACACACTGCCTGTCTACTTTGCACAACTGATCATGAATCTTGTTAGCTATGAACTTGGCAAAGTTATATTTGCGGGCAGGGGGTTGGCATGGGCTGTAAGCAGCTAGCAATACCAACATTGTTTCATCCACATGCTCACTGGTTCTGTATCCCAACACATAAGCAATCATGTCTAGAAATAGTCTGCCTACCTCAGTAAAATAGACATCCAAGTAGGGAGGTGGCCCTGTGGGCTGGCATTCAGGTCTCATAAATGTCCTAGTGATCTTCTGAATATCCTCACTGGTCATCTTGGTACCAGTGTCCAGCAGATAATTCATGGAAAATGGGAACAGCAGCTCAGTTTGATCAAAGTGGAGCATCTTATTGATGGATTCAGGATTAATGTGAAAGAGGATGCTCCCAGATGGAGACTTAATAGCTCTGTGCTGCACATCATAGTTTTCAGCACATAGGCGAATAATCTCAGGAAAAACATTGACAGAGGGGAGACAGTAGTATGGCAGATTTGACTCCCATATCCCATATGTATCCTGACCATTCAGGTAGTCATCTCTTAATTGCCTGAAGGTCTGCAAAAAGTCCCTGTTACCCACAAAGTCTTCAATGAGGTAGTCCCTGTCAGCAAGAGGCAGGGACTCCAGGTCTTTATTTGGTGCATTTATAGGAGCAACACTGAGGGCTGAGGGTGCAGGAGCAGCCATTGTATAATCTGATTTTGAACAAGGTGAGTGCAATGGTTTGCAAGGTTTCTCAGAGCTTAAGTGACAGGCTTACTGTAGATAATGCTTGGAATTTTCTTCAAAGTGGGATAAGCAGGCTTGGCAGACTTGTCTCTGTTGTTTTTTGGTAAATTCACAGGGGTTGTGAATTGATGAGGATAATTGCAGAGGGTGTGCAGGCTTCAATTTGGTGACATGCAGACTTGAGCTTCCACCCGGCAAAAGGGAACAATGCCGAGCAACTCGGGGCTAAATTTGTAATTGTCAAGCCGTGAATTATCGTTTGAATGTCAAATTCGTGGAGCTGGGGCAATGTGGGTTGATTTAATTGCAAATTAAGAAGTGGACAGTGTGCAATTTAGGATTAGACCGATGCTTATTGGAGAATTCGTATAGAAATGGCATGCATAGGGGCGAAACAAGGAACTTGCGGTGAATACCTGGAAAAACAGCACTGAATGTCTTCGGGCCGAGCAGGGGGAGCTCACTGCAGCTGGATTGACAAGTGATGGCAGCCGCGACTTTGAATTTGATGGCTCGGAGGCAATTTCGCGGTAAACAGGTTAGCAGTGGCTGCGTCCTTTTCGCTTGAAAATGACCACAAACGGCTAGTTTGGCTGTTTTTAACGACAAATTTGGGCAAAAAGGGTCATTGGCGCTTTTTCCGCCAATGACGTCAGGGCGGGCCCGAGGTACGGAGGGTGACGTGAACGCTGAGCTGGAGGCCAGCGTGGACGGACACGGTGGCGGGCGGAGAACAGTGGCAGGGCTACGTGGAGGGCCACGCGGTGCGGGGGTGGGCGGAGGTCGCGCAACGTCATGGTGACGTGTGGGTGACGTGGTGCCGTAGGGGTGGTATTAGGGAGGTGGTAAGTGGTCTCCCCGCACCACCTTTGGTGATCGGCGGTATCAGGGAGGGGGGCTCCGAACAACCCCAGCGCATGCCACACGTCCTGGGTACGGTCCCCATTACTGCCCTCTCCCCGGACGTTAAAGGGAGGCAGGTTGGGATTTGATATTGACCGCCCACTGTTAGATCTAGGGTGGCAGAAGATCAACGGTTGGCAGGTATTCTCAACCGGTCACGCATGTTGGGGGGGACCCGCCCGTATATTAAAATAATCATTTTAATATTTGGGATGCGGGACTTTAGATATTGGGATTTTTGTGGGTTTTCGGGGTTTGAGTTAATCTGTGGGGGGAAAAAGGGTTGTGATTAGGTTTGAGTGAAGGGAAAGGGGCTCTTTGATGGAATTCTTTAGGAAAAGAGGGGAGATGATGGATTAAGGGGAGGTTATTACTCTAACCAGAGGCTGGAGTAATCCCATGACAGGGTTGACCATAGTCCCTGGTGGACTAATGTCTCCCTTAAACAAATTTATTTAGCTATAGTGCTAACAAGGGGGGATATTATACATGTTTAGGGGTTTATACACCATGGTGTTACAATAGTAGGGAAAAGGGGAACATAGGGGATTTAGATAATAAGAAGTTAGGGGTTAATATGAAGGGGGGGAAGGGGGTGAGAGGGTGAAACACTAAGTTTATATGAAAACAACTTAGTTTAGAGAGTAGATCAAAATAAAAAGAATTTTAGACAAGAAATGTGGCTCTTAAAGAACCAAGAACCAACATAAGACCTTGAATTCTTTCATGAAGGCAACTGGTGTGGGGATGTTAGTAATGAATGTGAAGGGGGGGAAACAGGAAGTTAGACATGCTCCTTTGCTTTGCTGCAACATGATGGAGAAGAGAAGCTTCTCTATGCCTTGATATTTCTTTCATGTTATACCAGCAATATTCAGTTGAAATGAATGACATTTCTGCAACCCCATCTACTTGCCTAGCATTTTTTGTTTCTTCATGGAGGGTGCACTTAGGCTTGCAGACCCTTATGTGCCTTTTCTTTTGCTTTGGCTTTTCTTTTGATTTTCTATCTAAGGCTATCCTTATTGCTTCCAAGGCCCCAGATTAAACAGTTGGGAACCTTCTTTCTCTACCTAACTACTTTGTCTGCCAAGATTGAACTGTTTGGACAGACTTCTTTCTCTAATCTATAACAAAAATTGAAACATGGCCTGACCCAGCTTAAGCTGTTGGATCACCCATTGGGAGATAGGGCAACATCAACCAAATGTAAATGTGTGTCTTCCATCAGAATATGAGATCTTTGCATTCCCAAAGTAGATCATATTGGCACTTCCCATGCCAATCATGAAAAATGAAACCTATTGGTATAGGTAGCTAACAGTGGCTCCACTTAGGGATGGTTTTTCTTCTTGAAAGACCAAGAACAGCAGGTCAGAATGCCTTGGCTCTTGATCTATTCTTACCAAAATTTGACAATTCTCTCTTTGTACTTCAAAACTGGAGGCTATTACCTCTGTGGAATTCCTGGCATATAAAGCCCCTTTATGCTTATTTGTAGTAGCTTCTCAAACTGAACTATTTATGTGCTGAAAGAAAATATATACAGATGATTATATACAGATGGGGAAACTCTGTTATATACATGGAAAGTAATCGAAATAGTGTTTCAACATCCTGTCGTTTACAGGACCTTCACCTAAGTCAGTGCCATCTAAATTTTCCAGAAAATAAGTGTTATTTCCCTGTAGTGCTTGTATGACAAAAGGTCCTCTCCAAAGGGAGTCAAATTTGCCATGCTTACCCTTGTCTTCTCTTCTTGAATCCCACTTAAGCACTTTGTCCCCTATGAAGAAATCTTCAGCCTTAGTTCTTCTTTCAAAGGCTTTCTTCAGCTTTTCTTGTAGGATTTGAACTCTGCTGTACACTTGATCTCTGGTTTGCTGCAGACATATTATCTGATTGATCCTTCTCTGCATGTCATTTGGCTCAGCTTGACTTTCTTGGAGTAACTTCATGACCGGTACCCCTAGTGATGAAGGAAATTTGGCTTCTAATCCATAAACTAACTCATATGGGCTGACCCCAATGGACCTCTTGGTTGTTAGTCTATCTGCCCATAAGGCATTCACAAGCTTCTTATGCCAATTCTTCTTATTTTCTTCCAACACCTTCTTTATGATGTTCACAAGGGTTTTATTTGATGATTCTGCTAGGCCATTCCCTTAAGGGTAGTATGCAGTGGAATGGCCCAAAGTAATATGAAATTTGTGGCAGAAGTTTACCATCTTCTTGGATCTAAAAGCAGCAGCATTGTCTGTTATTATCTTGTTGGGGCAGCCGAATCTGGACAATATGTTATTCTCCAAAAACTGAATGATTGTTGAATCATTTGCCTGTCTACATGGGATGGCCTCAATCCATTTGGTAAAGTAGTCTGTGGCTGTGAGGATCCATCTATGTTGGCCTGAAGATGAGGGATGAATTTCCCCAATGAAATCCAAGCCCCATTGTTGAATAGGTCTCTCTATTGCAATAGGCCTTAAAGGAAGTGGCAGTAACTTTCTCTTTCCCTCAAACACTTGGCATTTATGACATGAGGTAGAAAACCTTTTAACATCAGAGAACAAGGTGGGCCAATAGTAACCGGCCCTCAGTATTTTATCCACAGTGGACTTCCAATACAAGTGTCCACCACAATCACCTGCATGAAACTCTTCCATGATTTTGTTAGTCTCACTCTCAATTAAGAAGTTTAACAATATACCCTCATGGTTTTTCCAAAGTAAATTGCCACTCATGACACAAAATTTTGAAGCTTTCATTTTTAGGAACCTACATTTAGTTCTGGACAATCCTGGGGGAGCACACAGGTTTTGTAACACATAACATATATCAGAATACCAAGGGGATTGTTCAAAGGCTACGTTGATCTTTGGAGTCGCCAGCTCCGGTTCACTGTCCAGTTGGTTAATGTCTAAGGCTTGAAAGTTTGCTTCTGTCATTAGTTTGGCCAAACCTTGCCCTTTTATCAGTTTTGTAGGTTTTATTTCAATATCAAATTCCAAGATGTTGGCAATCCATTTTCCTCTTCTGCCCTCTAAATTCTCTTGAGTAAGTATGTCTTTCACAATGGGACTTGGTACATAAGCTATAACATGGGAATATAGGATGTAAATCCTAAAGTCTTTGATGGATTTGACCAAAGCATAAGCTTGTTTCTCCATGATTTGATATTTCAGAGGTGCATCTCTAAGAGCTCTACTAAAGAAAGCAATGGGTTTCTCATTTCCTTGGTCATCTTTCTGTAATAAGACAGCAGCAATGGTATGCTGGGAGGCAAAAGAGAAAATAATGAATTCTCTATCAAATTGAGGGTTTGTTAAGACTGGTGTTTGGGTAAGGGCCAACTTTATGCCTTCAAAAGCTTGATTTGCTTCTACCGTCCATTTCACTTTTGAATCCTTCTTTAGCATGTTATTCAGTAATCTGATCAATTCTGCTAAGTTTGGGATAAACCTCCTTAAAAAGTTAATCTTTCCCAAGAAGGCTTGCAATTCTTTGATGTTTCTAGGGTGGGGCATTTGCAAGATAGCCTGTATCCTATCTGGGTCAATTCTAATGCCATCCTTTGAAATGATGTGACCTAACAGCTTACCTTCTTCTAAACCAAACAGGGATTTCTTGGGATTTAAAGAAATTCCATACTTCCTACAGGTTATGAATATTTGCCTTAGATGTTTCAAATGTTCTTGGTCAGATTTTGAGAAAGGTGTGAGATCATCTAAATAAATGACAAGGAAGTCATGAATCTCTTTAGCAAAAGCAATATCCATTGCTCTTTGAAATGTAGCCCCTGCATTCTTCAATCCAAAAGGCATTTTTACATATTTGAAGGTTCCCCATGGGGTTGTAAATGCTGTTTTGTCCTGATCATCAGGATGAACTAGGATCTGGTTGAAACTTGAGAATCCATCAAGTAAAGAAATTCTTGAGGCCCCCACTACTCTTTGCAAGATGTGATCCATCTTGGGTAAGGGGTAATTATCTTTCAAGGACACTTGATTCAAGTTCCTTAGATCAACACAAAGCCTTATTTCACCAGTTTTCTTTCTGGTAGGAACCAAGTTTGAAACCCAATCAGAAAATCTGATTGGTGCTATGATGCCAGCCTTAAACATTTTCTGTACCTCTTGCTCCATTGCTGGGAGAAGCATAGGATTGATTCTCCTCAATTTTTGCTTAAAGGGTTTTTGATTTGGCTTGAGAGGGATAGTGTGTTGAATAACAGAGCTGTCATAGGATTTTAAATCCTCATAACTCCATGCAAAGACATCTTGGAATTCTTTAAAGAGGTCAATGTATTTAGGCTTCTGATCAGGTGGTAAAGATGCAGACAATTTAATTATCTTGGGTTGTTCTGCAGTTCCAATGTTACACTCTTCTATGGTAGTATTGAGGGGCTGCAATTTTGGCTTCCTGAGAATATCATTTGAGTCGAAAATGTCTTCCAAGGGAGTAAGGCCTGTTGGGAGGAAGTTGTCTTTTAGTTGTATAATTTCAGCTTCATTATCAACCATCTCCTCACAACTGATTTGTTTAAGTTCATGTAGATTTTCTTTGTTAAAAATAGTTGGATGTAACATTTGGTTTGCTGTTTTGGGCGAAATATTTGTTTGGTGTTGTTCACCTAGTGTTTGTGAATCACTTGCAGCCTCCATATCAATGTTTAGCCCTGAAAATTCTTGCTGCAAAGTCAAAAATTGATTTATATGGGTATCATCCTCAAACACTTGCCAGTCTTTGACATTGTTTGGGACAAAAGTTCTGTGTTTTACCTCGGCTGTAAAGCAATTCTTGGGTTCAAAAGGAAGTTTACAAGTGCTTGCAAATGTGGCCAAACTATGAGCATGCAGGTTATGGGTTCTAGGAATTTTGGTAATTTGAAATTCAGTGAAGGACCGTAGCAGTTCAGCAGCAGCAGATCTATAAGATCTTAGTCTTTTATCATTGGTGACAAAATTACCCTTTACTTGTTGGATAACTAGGTCTGAGTCTCCTAGGATTGAAACTTTTATGGCTTGTAAGGATTTTACTAGCTTGAGGCCTAGCAAGAGAGCTTCATATTCTGCCATATTGTTGGTGCATCTGAAGTTCAACCTACAGGCTCGGCCTTCTGCATGACTGTTTTGTTTATTATGTATCCAAACCCCTGCTCCTGCCCCTAATTTGTTGACTGACCCATCAAATTCGAGGAACCATAGGATATCTTGTTTTAGGGAAGAATTGTCAATTGTTATGGGATTTAGCATCAACAACTTGAAATCTTGGCTTACATTTGGCTTTCCTTCTTGAACTGCTTTGTTAGTTGATTTCTCAATCATTATTTCTTGAACAGCAGTTTCTTCATTTATATGCTGATCTTGTTTGAGTGTTTGGTTTTCTTCATCATTTGTGGGACCTGTATTATCATTGAAGAGAATATATGAGTCTATGTCAGAATGGACAGTGTATATGGGAAAGTTTTGAGGTTTTTCTTCGCCGCTGACCATGTATTTCATAAGTGACTCTCTATATAACCTCTTAGGTTGACCAAAGACTGAGATGGTGGCATATGACATGTCTAATTGTAGGGAACCTTGGAGTTTAGCCCCCCATGATCTTGATAAGAGCATCCCATATCTGGGTGGGATATCAGCAACTACAACATCCATTAGAATTTTTTTATTTGGGTATTGAACAAGGGACACACATAAGTCTTTTATCAAGCCTAAACACTTAACTTGGCTAGAGTCAAATGAGAATAGGTCCTTATATGGTCTTGTAATATCTAGATTCAATCTCTCCATGACTGATTTAGGCATCATGTTGTGAGAGGCACCTGAGTCAAACATTGCATTGTGTAGTATCTTATCATGAACATGTAGGCTGACATAGAAAGGCAAGATCCCTGTGACTGTTGTCTTTCCATCAACCTCTGGACCGAAAAGCAATTCTGGGGTGTCATCCAATACATTGACATTATCTTTATTACGAGTAAGTTGTAGGGACTTCTTGATTTGTTGTTTATAAATGTCATTCTTGGCTAGTTCTGAGAGAGGGATAGCTACCTTCAATTTGCCAATTTCAGCTTCTAAGTCAAAGGGTCTTTCAGATTGGATCTTGGTGTTGTGGGTGACAGCCTTTTCCTTGTTCACTAGGTTTTCTTCTTGATTCTTATCTTGATCTTGAGGCTTGTCCTTCTTACTCATCTCTTGAGGAGTGTTACTTGGAATGGGCTGCAAGGGTGATGTAGCCATAGGCTGTTGTTTTGAAGGCAATGGTTCAGTGACTTCTTGAACGGTTATTTCATTTGTAACTGAATCAGTTGTGTCATTTGGTTCTGTGACTATGGCTCTTTTGGGTTGTTGGCTATCCTTTGTTTTTTCAGGCTGTGTTACATTTATAGTTCTGCTTCTTAGCTTATATTGTTTATGAACTTCATAAACAGCTGTGTCATAGCCTTGTTTAAAGTCAAATGACTCACCTGACTTGGTTTGTAACTGCTGAATGTCATCATCCTTATGATCTTCTTGACTCAGAAAAACTTGTTGCTCATCATTCAGGCCCATCAGGTTAATGTGGGTGTCATCTGTTTGCTCATTCGAAGCGGATGCCTCAGTATAGTTTTCCTGGAAGGGAGGTCTTATGTCTGGATCAGAACCAGCCTTGCCCACGTTTGGGTTTTGATTTCTCCTAAAATTGGGATTTCTGATAGGGTTATTTTGTGGTGCTTCCCAGGATGACTTTCTTTCAACTGATTCTACTCTATCACCCAATCTCTTCATACCAGTGAGTATTGCATCCAGTTTTTTATCAAAGGCTGAGGGTTCTTCTTTGAAAGTGGTTCTCTTTTCCAATCTTGCCCTGTTTCTTTTGGCAATCAAGTTAGCCTCTACTGTGACAGCAACCTTTTGGGCATCTTCCAAGGTTTCAGGGGCTCTTTCCTTCAACTGATATGCCATATCAAGGTCAAAACCATCCGGAAATTTGTACAAGGTTAAATCTGGAGGAGGTCTTAAATTATGTGGTATTGCGTTATACACGTTGTTGAATCTTGCACAATACTCCAAAACGGTCTCTTGAGGACCTCGTTTGATTGTATCATATTCACCAAGTATGTGCAGGGGATCTTTCTTTTTCTCCCATCTGTTAGTAAAGGCTTGATAAAGCTCATCAGGGGTGGTGATGGTATTTACAGCCAGTGATCTAAACCAAGTTCTTACATCCCTTGTGAGGCTCTGAACAAAGATTCTCATTCTCACATTGTCATCATCTATTTCATAGTTCTCAAAATGGTCTTGCATCCTTCTGGCATGCTGAATTGCTGTGAAAGGGCCAGTGGAGTCAAAATATGAAATCTTGGATTGGTAGTCTTGAGGTAGAGCTGCAGCATTAGCAGGCAACTGCAGGGGTGCATATCTGTTAGCCATATTTGCAGGATTTATAGGATTGACAGGGATGACTGGGATAGCATGAACGACTAGTACAACAGGGGTAGTGGGAATGGTAGAAACTAGAGTGTTGGCCGAGGGAATATGTGCGGTGGATGGAGGTGTGAAAGGAGGGCTTTGAGAGGTGGATGGTGAACTGGGGGAATCAAGGGTAGACCGAAATAGAACCTTGATTGGAGTTGGAACAGGGTTTGGATAAGCTGTCTCAGGACTTAAATCAGCAAGAGTTTCTTGTCCTTGCTGCTTCCTAACGATTTTAGGGATTGTATTAGGATTTTCAAAAACAGTTGGTGGATTGGGGTCAGGATTTGACCTTGTATATCGCGGATTCCTCTTGGGAGCCAGCTTCTAAACTGTTTTTGAGTATGTTTTTGGAATATTTGTGTCTACAAGGGCCAGACAAGATTTTGGAATGACTGTGTATATCTTAAAGCTGGCATGAAAATTGACTGAGGTAGCTTTAAGAAATATACAGAAATTAGAATATCCGAGGAACTCCCCAGTGGAGTCGCCAATTATGTTATCTCTCAGGTTGTTCCCTTTGACTCCCAAGGGAATACGGCCGGGGTAACCACTAACCAATCTTTGGATTACAGCTTCTAGCCAAACTGTAATCAGAGAGGGCTCTCTCTTTAAGGTTTGTCTCTGTTTTAAGAAGAATTTTAGGCTAGCTATGATGCTCAAGGTTTGTTTTTGGACTTGGTTGGGTGATGATTTCAATCAAGATATATATGTGCTCACTAGTATGTTCTAGGCCATTGGGCATGGAGTCAGTGGTCCTTTAGTAGTTTGGTGTGCTGTGTTGATACAGTAGTGATGTTGCAGAGCTGGATAAGTGTCTGAGAAACAATGCTTTGAAATTGTGATTAAGTGTGATGTGTCCAGTTCATGAAAGGCAGTTAAGAATCTTCCAATAGACTGATATGCAAAAGAAGTGAGAATATTATCTAGAAGCAGTGAAGAATTTCTAGATATCATTCATATTTATAGAATTAACGAAAAAGCATGAGCAATTAAGAATTCATGTCCATAGTTAATTCTGAAGAAAACATTTACAGCAATAAAAGATTGAGCACAGGGTGTAACCAAACATATCCTGCACTATCCCTTTTCTCTATTGCTAGATTAGTGAAACATGAGCATGATTTAGTAACATAAGAAGACAAAACAGAGATTAAGGAAAACTTATTATTTCATCAGACAGCACAAGAATTCTGCAACAGCACGTATGTCATCAGCAAGACATCAAAGTTTCAGGAAATCACTGAGCTGGTCCAGCCCTTTGTATTAGATAATCTGAAAGTGTACAATACATTTGCCTCAGAGTGAAAATCACCAACCCCTTATGCGTTGCTAAGGGGGGTATATATACAAAATTTACATAAGAAAAATATCAAAGAAATGAGTTAATGGCTCATTAATGTTATGCCAACTCCTGGAGCCTTGTAGCTGAGAAAGTTAATGCTGTAATAACTCTTCAGTGCTTTAGCTGTCCAAAATAGTCAGAAACTGTTGACTTGGTGGATGTTGGAGTCTGTTGAGGGTATGCTGTCCAAAATCTGTGTATCTTCTTATCCTTTGGGCTAGTTGTCGTTCTCCATGTGCTTAGTCACCTTTCAGTTGCCTTAAATGCTAACTTTATTCTGCTGTTTGTCTTCCAGTGAATTGGAGCTGGCAATGACCGAGCAACTGGAGCTATCGTGGCAGAATTTGAAGCATTGTCTGCCACCAATCCTCCTTGGGCAACTGATGTCTCTGAATTTTCACTAAAGTTTCACCGGCCTCTGTATATCTGTAAAAATTTGGAGGAATTTCAAAAGGTGCTTTACATCATTTTCAATAAAAAACAGGCCTTCAAGTTTACTGTATAGGCTCTATCCTATTGGAGGCCCTATTTCCTCATAAGTACTGCCAGATGCAGTGATTTGATTTTCAATGTAAGTTGCCATCCTGTTGGTGTACTGCTCTCTGGAGATCAGTCTTCCTGCACCGCTTAGTAGGCTGGGCAGTCCTTTTGCTTGCAGTGCTGCCATTTTGTGTTGGTATTCATCCACCTCAGCCTGTATTTCATAGCACTTCCTCTCCACAGTTTGTACATAATTCCTGAGAGTGAGTACCTTCCTAGCTATGAGGACAGCCTCTGTTCTGTTGACTATGCCAATGGCTGCCAGTTCCTCCTTTTCTTGCCTGTTCAAAAAGTCTATCATTCTATTGGCCTGGTCAGGCCTGTTTCCCAGCGCTGTCTTGGCCCTTTGAATCTCTGTCTGTGCCTGGCCAATTAAATCCATCTGCTCATGTATGGTTTTAATTGACTTCCATTGCTTAGTGATGGATTGGTCAATTTTGGCCCATAGAATCCTTTTTATTTCAGCCATGGTGCTTTCCAGATTCAACTCTTTCTCCAAGGCCTTTATTCTTTCCTTTAGGGCCTTTATTTCTCTGCCTTGTTCTGCCACATTTATTTTTGATTTATCATACTTGGCATCTAATTCTGCCAATTTTTCCTTGGCCTGTTTTATTTCATTTGCCTGGAGCTCCATTTCTTTAACGGCCTTAGTCAATTCTTCCACGCTTGTGCTGGAATCTGGAGCTGTTGTTGTTGCTGCTGCTTCTGTTGTGAGGGCCACTGCTGTCTCTGTAGTTGTTGCAGTGGTTGAAGTAGTTGGAGGAGCTTGGGATGTAGATTCTCCCTGTTTATCTTGTAAGGCCCCTTCAAGCTCTTTCTCCAAATCGAGGACCTTCTGGTTTAGCTGTATTATGAGGTCCAGTTGCTCATCAACCTGCTTTTCCTTTTGTAGCTCTGCTGTTTGAGGGTGCTCTGTGGGCAGAAGCTTTAACCTCTTCTTTAATGCATTGAGTTCATCCTCCTTTTTCTTCATAAGGGCCCTTACACCCTTTGGATCCTTAGGATCATGTCCTAGGTCGATAATAATGTCCTCAAGTGATTTTATTCTGTTGTCTTTGGCTAGGGAGGACATTCTTTCAAAATCCAACTGAATGTTGGTATTTTTTAGTGACTCTTTTAGTTCATGGTCCATGGTCGCCCTGTCTACCAAGGTTGCATAGACCATTTCTCCAGTCTGTTTGTGGAGTTCAATTTGGTCCATGGGGTGGATGTCTTTGGCTAGGACCTCCACCCTTGTCTTCACATAATCCGCCGCTGATTTTGGATGGGGCACTGTAGGTTTGAAATGGCTGAGGAGCAATTTCTCCTCTTGAATGTCATATACAGACATTAGCCTTTCTTTCTGGGCTGGTGTTGCGTTTAGAAACTGTTTATAGACTTCCACCCTCATCAAGTCATTCTGTGCCTTAATTTGCTTGAAAGAAGCCTTAGTGCTTTTGGGCTTCTTGCTCTGCTGAGAGGAGGAGGACACCTCCAAACCAAGTTGTAATCCTTGCTCCTGCTAAAAGGAGCTTGTACCTGTATGCTGGATGCCCTCCCTGTCTTTCCTTGAATTGTCAAGGACTTCTTCAGTGATGTCTTCTACCTCTGGGGAGTCAGCCCTTGGCCTTTTGGTCTGGGGTTGTTGGGAGGATCCACTAGCAGGAGTGGACTCTTCTCTGTCTCTTTTCGTACCCCTCTCCTCCTGTGCTGGGGTCTGCAAAATTGGAGTTGTTTGTGGCTCAGTTTGTGGAGGGGGAATCTGCTCTTGTTGCTGCTCTGGTTGCTGCCCTTTTTGCTGCTCTTGTTGCTGCTCACCTGAAGGGGCAAGATTTTCTTTCATGGTTTCTTCTTTAGCACCCATTATTCCTTTCCCTTTGTCTGTACTTGGTGCTGCTGTAGAAGGTGCCTGGGTGGCTGGTGCAGTTCTTGAGGCCGAGGTCCCTTCTCCTGCTGAGTGCGGTCGTTTGAAGGGTACCTGCTGCACAGAATCTAGGTCAAGAGTCTTTTCCAGTTCCTTGACATTCTTTAGCATTGTCTCTTCTTCAGTTAATTTTTCAATTAAATTATCCTGCTGCCATTCTTGCTGGTTGGCATATTTTTCAATGTGTGGATATTTGCAATGCTTATAACCTAGTACCCTATACTTGACCCTTCTAGCAGTAATGAAGCCTTCAGGGTCGTAAGGGACCCACCGGAAACTATGTGATAGCTTGTATTTGTCTTTGAGGATTAGGTCAGCATCTTCCCATCCTTCTTTTTTATTCATGATGAAGGGGCCCACCTGGTGCTTGAAATTGAGATGGGCTTTCTTTTTGGAGCTGTGAAAGTGAGTGAGGTCAGAGTGAATTAACTGCCTATAATACTCCAAGGCAAATATCCTCATAGGCACATATTTTGGGAGCCTGTATGGACAGAGCTCACAGCCATAGACTCTGATGACTATATAATCCTCATATAGGTACCAATCACCTATTTTGTAATTCTTGGAGAGCTACAGGACTTTCTGTATTTCAGTTGATATTCTGGGAGGAGGGGACCTCATCAATAAGCAAGAGACAGGGTATACAAATTGATCAATAAATTCACAATAGGAATAGGGTGAATTTTGGACTTTGTGATAGACAAATGTCCAGAAGATAACATATCTTCTTTCCCCTTTATAATCCAGCTTTTTGATGTAGCATGGAAAAACCTCGGACTGATAGTACATGAAAAGGTGGTAGATATAGGATGAATACTTGAAGACACCCTGCCTGTCTACTTTGCACAACTGATCATGAATCTTGTTAGCTATGAACTTGGCAAAGTTATATTTGCGGGCAGGGGGTTGGCCTGGGCTGTAAGCAGCTAGCAATACCAGCATTGTTTCATCCACATGCTTGATGTTTCTGTATCCCAACACATAAGCAATCATGTCTAGCAATAGTCTGCCTACCTCAGTAAAATAGACATCCAAGTAGGGAGGTGGCCCTGTGGGCTGGCATTCAGGTCTCATAAATGTCCTGGTGATCTTCTGAATATCCTCACTGGTCATCTTGGTACCAGTGTCCAGCAGATAATTCATGGAAAATGGGAAGAGCAGCTCAGTTTGATCAAAGTGGAGCATCTTATTGATGGATTCAGGATTAATGTGAAAGAGGATGCTCCCAGATGGAGACTTAATAGCTCTATGCTGCACATCATAGTTTTCAGCACATAGGCGAATAATCTCAGGAAAAGCATTGACAGAGGGGAGACAGTAGTATGACAGATTTGACTCCCATATCCCATATGTATCCTGACCATTCAGGTAGTCATCTCTTAATTGCCTGAAGGTCTGCAAAAAGTCCCTGTTACCCACAAAGTCTTCAATGAGGTAGTCCCTGTCAGCAAGAGGCAGGGACTCCAGGTCTTTATTTGGTGCATTTATAGGAGCAACACTGAGGGCTGAGGGTGCAGGAGCAGCCATTGTATAATCTGATTTTGAACAAGGTGAGTGCAATGGTTTGCAAGGTTTCTCAGAGCTTAAGTGACAGGCTTACTGTAGATAATGCTTGGAATTTTCTTCAAAGTGGGATAAGCAGGCTTGGCAGACTTGTCTCTGCTGTTTTTTGGTAAATTCACAGGGGTTGTGAATTGATGAGGATAATTGCAGAGGGTGTGCGGGCTTCAATTTGGTGACATGCAGACTTGGGCTTCCACCCGGCAAAAGGGAACAATGCCGAGCAACTCGGGGCTAAATTTGTAATTGTCAAGCCGTGAATTATCGTTTGAATGTCAAATTCGTGGAGCTGGGGCAATGTGGGTTGATTTAATTGCAAATTAAGAAGTGGACAGTGTGCAATTTAGGATTAGACCGATGCTTATTGGAGAATTCATATAGAAATGGCATGCGTAGGGGCGAAACAAGGAACTTGTGGTGAATACCTGGAAAAACAGCACTGAATGTCTTCGGGCCGAGCAGGGGGAGCTCGCTGCAGCTGGATTGACAAGTGATGGCAGCCGCGACTTTGAATTTGATGGCTCAGAGGCATTTTCGCGGTAAACAGGTTAGCAATGGCTGCGTCCTTTTCGCTTGAAAATGACCACAAACGGCTAGTTTGGCTGTTTTTAACGACAAATTTGGGCAAAAAGGGTCATTGGCGCTTTTTCCGCCAATGACGTCAGCATGACGTCAGGGCGGG
Source organism: Pinus tabuliformis (assembly GCA_031772625.1). NCBI lineage: Eukaryota > Viridiplantae > Streptophyta > Pinopsida > Pinales > Pinaceae > Pinus > Pinus tabuliformis. Next base: position 1,079,958,548 of record CM062807.1, on the reverse strand, counting down.
CCCGAGGTACGGAGGGTGACGTGGACGCTGAGCTGGAGGCCAGTGTGGACGGACACAGTGGCGGGCGGAGAGCAGTGGCAGGGCTACGTGGAGGGCCACGCGGTGCGGGGGTGGGCGGAGGTCGCGCAACGTCATGGTGACGTGTGGGTGACGTGGTGCCGCAGGGGTGGTATTAGGGAGGTGGTAAGTGGTCTCCCCGCACCACCTTTGGTGATCGGCAGTATCGGGGAGGGGGGCTCCGAACAACCCCAGCGCATGCCACGCGTCCTGGGTACGGCCCCCATTACCGCCCTCTCCCCGGACGTTAAAGGGAGGCAGGTCGGGATTTGATATTGACCGCCCACCGTTAGATCTGGGGTGGCGGAAGATCAACGGTTGGCGGGTATTCTCAACCGGTCGCGCATGTTGGGGGGGACCCGCCCGTATATTAAAATAATCATTTTAATATTTGGGACGCGGGACTTTAGATATTGGGATTTTTGTGGGTTTTCGGGGTTTGAGTTAATCTGTGGGGGGAAAAAGGGTTGTGATTAGGTTTGAGTGAAGGGAAAGGGGCTCTTTGATGGAATTCTTTAGGAAAAGAGGGGAGATGATGGATTAAGGGGAGGTTATTACTCTAACCAGAGGCTGGAGCAATCCCATGACAGGGTTGACCATAGTCCCTGGTGGACTAATGTCTCCCTTAAACAAATTTATTTAGCTATAGTGCTAACAAGGGGGGATATTATACATGTTTAGGGGTTTATGCACCATGGTGTTACAATAGTAGGGAAAAGGGGAACATAGGTGATTTAGATAATAAGAAGTTAGGGGTTAATATGAAGGGGGGGAAGGGGGTGAGAGGGTGAAACACTAAATTTATATGAAAACAGCTTAGTTTAGAGAGTAGATCAAAATGAAAAGAATTTTAGACAAGAAATGTGGCTCTTAAAGAACCAAGAACCCACATAAGACCTTGAATTCTTTCATGAAGGCAACTGGTGTGGGGATGTTAGTAATGAATGTGAAGGGGGGGAAACAGGAAGTTAGACATGCTCCTTTGCTTTGCTGCAACCTGATGGAGAAGAGAAGCTTCTCTATGCCTTGATATTTCTTTCATGTTAGACCAGCAAGATTCAGTTGAAATGAATGACATTTCTGCAACCCCATCTACCTACCCATCTACTTGCCTAGCATTTTTTGTTTCTTCATGGAGGGTGCACTTAGGCTTGCAGACCCTTAGGTGCCTTTTCTTTTGCTTTGGCTTTTCTTTTGATTTTCTATCTAAGGCTATCCTTATTGCTTCCAAGGCCCCAGATTAAACAGTTGGGAACCTTCTTTCTCTACCTAACTACTTTGTCTGCCAAGATTGAACTGTTTGGACAGACATCTTTCTCTAATCTATAACAAAAATTGAAACATGGCCTGACCCAGCTTAAGTTGTTGGATCACCCATTGGGAGATAGGGCAACATCAACCAAATGTAAATGTGTGTCTTCCATCAGAATATGAGATCTTTGCATTCCCAAAGTAGATCATATTGGCACTTCCCATGCCAATCATGAAAAATGAAACATATTGGTATAGGTAGCTAACACTACCTTCAAATCTAGGTAACTTCACAAGGTCTGAACTTGTTCTGCACTTTTCTCTGTGTTTCCACCGAAATTCCTTGCAGAAAAATAGAGGTCCAAGCCTCTCTTTATATACCCTTTCCGTCCTTGAAATGAATAGTCACGTCCTTTATTTGGAGGCCGACTTGTGTAGGCTACTCAGGTTGGCTCCATGTGCAGATTTAATAAATTAACTTCAAAAATTCATAACTGTTGGAAATACTGGGGGGGTGAATGTTATGAACCAGCTCAAGAAAAAGATAGAAAATATAGATCCATGCCTTAGAATTCAGCCTCTCCGAGGGGGAAACCTCCTTTACATTACATAAATGAACAATTCTTGGATGATACAAATGAAAATACCTCCTTTCTATATATAGGAGTCTAAGGGGTCATAACATAATCAGAGCCGACATAACAATAATAATGTAAGGGCACAATAATAACAATAGTGGGCTTCTATGGGGCACAATAGTAACAATATGGGCACTACATGGGTACATCTATATAATAAGTGGTTTGTACTAATAACAATAAGGGGTTACACTACTAGTATAGGGGCCTAACATGCCCCTCTCCTTCAAAAAGCGTTGTCCTCAACGCTTGAGTAGTTCTTGATACTTCTGTATAAAATTCTTGTCCTCCCATGTGGAATCTTCAGTGGGTAAGTTCTTCCACTTGATGAGATACTCTGAAATTGATCGATTTCGTCGCTGTCGGGTTCTTGTTTCTATGACTGCTCCAAGTTCCAATATGATTTTTCCTTCCTCTTCAATTTCTGGCAATATTGTTTGAATTGGGATCTTTTGCAACTTTTGAATAAGTGGCCATACTTCTTCGTCCTTCTTCCATTCATCCCTTGCTTCGTTTATCCAATCTAGTTGAATAATAGAAATAGCACAAAGCAATGCTTCCACATCCTCATCCTTCAAGATCTTCCCATTCATTAAGGTCGCCATTTTTTAAGTGCATCTAGTATTGCCAACATTTCCTTCTCATAAATAGCCTGCTTGAGATGTAGCAGTAAAAATACCCAATCACCTACATCAAAACATTTTTCACTACGATGTTGATCTACCTGTTGTTTGGTTTGATTTTGCACCGAAGTGGTGTTATCCTTTAAAAGTTGGAGAACTTGTTGTTGATGCTCGATGTGATCTTTCACTGCTTGAACCTTTTTCTTCTTGATATGTCCTTCTATCTCTAGAGTTTGAGGAGTGGTAATTTCTTCCAATCCTTTACAAGATATGGTCGGATTGATTTCTTAATGCTCGATGTGATCTTTCACTTCTTGAACATTTTTCTTCTTGATATGTCCTTCTATCTTAATAGTTTGAGGAGTGGTAATTTCAACCAATGAACTACAAGATATGGTTGGATTCATTTCTTCTTTCTCGATGTGATCTTTCACTTCTTGCACCTTTTTCTTCTTGATATGTCCTTCTATCTTGAGAGTTTGAGGAGTGGTAATTCTTGCCAATGCTTTACAAGATATGGTCTGATTCATTTCTTCTTTCTTTGGGGTAGGGTCCTGGCGTATATCTTCTCCTTTTGATGTTTCTTGATCCTTTTCTTCCTCCTCTTCATATTCTATGTAAAATAATTTCTTCTCAGCACACTTATGACCTTTAGTGCATTTTCTATCACAATTGTAACAAAGCCATTTTTCTCTTTTTTCTTCCAATTGTTGTGGTGTAACCCTTGTAGGTTGTGGAAGGCTAGGAGAAAAAACACTTCCATCTTTATAGTTGTGAGGGGTATGCTTCCTGGTTTCATAACATTTGGTATCAGAGCTTTGGATTCTAGGGTTTCGCTGCTCCAAACAGGTCATCGTGGCATTTTCTCTATAACTTTTTCTCTGCGACGTTTCAGAAGCTAAAAAAAAAAACCCCATTTGAGATAAGATCACACTGAAGCTCGGGTCTAAATTTCAGATATTTTCGCGCTATATTTGCAGAGATATTATCTGAGGAAGTTGGTCTTTTTGAAGACTCCTGGATTAAATTCCAAACAGGTGACCTGGGGAAAATCGTCATAACTTTCTCTCTGAGCATCGGATTGAAATTTTGTAAGAAGGTACAGAAAGAGGACAGACTTTAGTTTCTTGTATATATTTTTTAGTGCAAAAGGTTGAAACAGTGACACGTGGCACTTAATACAAGTTCGCTCCTCTGGAAAAATCTATAATTAAGCCATCTTGAGAGATTGTGCATAACTCTTTCTTGGAGAATCAAATTTGGATCAGACTTGTGGCATTGGAAAGAGGACACGGAGGGCTACTACAGGTCGCAATTTCAAAACTTAAAGATCTGAAAGTAGAGAGTTACAGTCGTTTCAAGATCGAGCTCCTAAAATCAAGAAAAGTCAAGATGAGGAAGTTTGATGGCAAGGATCCGGTAAATTGGATACTTCAGATGGAGCAATATTTTGATCTACATGGTGTACCACTGTTACAAAAGGTATGTATTGCATCTTCATATTTAGAACCGGATCAATTTTTATGGTATGAAGGGCTTTGTTCTCGTAAACAACTTGTTACGTGGTCAATTTTCACGGAGGAAATGATAGCACATTATGAGGATACAAAGAGCAACACCTGCTTTAGAGCAACACCACAACAATTGGAAAGAGTAAAAGGGCTTTGTGACGTAGTGGAAAGCAAAATTATGGAAACCAGGAAGCATACCCCTCACAGCTATAAAGATGGAAGTGTTGTTTCTCCTAGCCTTCCACAAACTGCAAGGGTTACACCACAACAATTGGAAGAAAAAAGAGAAAAAGGGCTTTGTTACAATTGTGATAGCAAATGCACTAAAGGTCATAAGTGTGCTGAGAAGAAATTATTTTACATAGAATATGAAGAGGAGGAAGAAAAGGATCAAGAAACATCAAAAGAAGAAGATATACGCCAAGACCCCACCCCAAAGAAAGAAGAAATGAATCAGACCATATCTTGTAAAGCATTAGCAAGAATTACCACTCCTCAAACTCTCAAGATAGAAGGACATATCAAGAAAAAAAAGGTGCAAGAAGTGAAAGATCACATCGAGAAAGAAGAAATGAATCCAACCATATCTTGTAATTCATTGGTCGAAATTACCACTCCCCAAACTATCAATATAGAAGGACATATCAAGAAGAAAAATGTTCAAGAAGTGAAAGATCACATCAAGCATCAAGAAATCAATCCGACCATATCTTTTAAAGGATTGGAAGAAATTACCACTCCTCAAACTTTAGAGATAGAATGACATATCAAGAAGAAAAAGGTTCAAGCAGTGAAAGATCACATCGAGCATCAACAACAAGTTCTCCAACTTTTAAAGGATAACGCCACTTCGGTGCAAAATCAAACGAAACAACAGGTAGATCAACATCGTAGTGAAAAATGTTTTGATGTAGGTGATTGGGTATTTTTACTGCTACATCTCAAGCAAGCTATTTATGAGAAGGAAATGTTGGCAATACTAGATGTACTTAAAAAATGGCGACCTTACCGAATGGGAAGACTCTTCAAGGATGAGGATGTGGAAGCATTGTTTTGTGCTATTTCTATTATTCAACCAGATTGGATAAATGAAGCAAGGGATGAATGGAAGAAGGACGAAGAAGTATGGCCACTTATTCAAAAGTTGCAAAAGATCCCAATTCAAACAATATTGCCAGAAATTGAAGAGGAAGGAAAAATCATGTTGGAACCTGGAGCAGTCACAAAAACAAGAACCCGACAGTGATGAAATCGATCAATTTCAGAGTATCTCATCAAGTGGAAGAACTTACCCACTAAAGATTCCACATGGGAGGACAAGAATTTTATACAGAAGTATCAAGAACTACTCAAGCATTGAGGACAACACTTTTTTAAGGAGAGGGGCATGTTAGGCCCCTATACTACTAGTGTAACCCCTTATTGTTATTAGTACAACCCACTTATTATATTGATGTACCCATGTAGTGCCCATATTGTTACTTTTGTACCCCATAGAAGCCCACCATTGTTATTATTGTGCCCTTACATTATTATTGTTATGTCGGCTCTGATTATGTTATGACCCCTTAGACTCCTATATATAGAAAGGAGGTCTTTTCATTTGTATCATCCAAGTATTGTTCATTTATGTAATGTAAAGGAGGTTGCCCCCTCGAAGAGGCTGAATTCTAAGGCGTGGATCTATCTTTTCTATCTTTTTCTTTTCAATTATTATTTTTATCAGTTAAAACATTTATAATTAGAACACAGAAATAGATAACAGGAATAGATGCTTTTATTAATGTGATCTTTGCAATAAATCAAGTACTATATATATATATATATATATATATATATATATAATTTCAATCAGTTTCCAAGCACCAAATTGGACTCTTTGTGAGGCTCCAACCTCTAGAGCACCAACTCCCAGGACATCAACCCTTTCAGTTCTGAGGCACCAACCTCAAGGGCTCCAACCCTATGCTGTAAACTGTTTGAAACTATTTGGTTGTAATTCTCTGCTCCCAACCTTGTTGGGCTTATGACTTCCTTATGTCCTCCTCTTCCTTCCATTTCTACCAGAGCTTCGGCTTCCTTTATTTTCTTATGGTTTTCCAGTCACACTAAACTTTCCTTGTTCTCTGTTTTATATTCCTGATACCCCTGACCTTTGGCTTCCTTTCTCCACTAGCTCTTTTGCTTCCTCAAAGCTCGCTTGATCTTTCAGCTTCCTCTGCGCTCACTCTTCGGCTTCCTCTGTCTCTTCAAATCCATCAATACACACAGGACACATTAATGTGGAAGAGGGGTTGAATTTCAATAATATTGCATATTAAAGAAATAACTATATTAGAGAGGCCCCCCTTTTTTTGAATATTCATACAATGGACCCAAACCTATCGAAAGCATTTATTTGACTTTATGCCATGGGCAACACATTTATCGGAACCACAGGAATGCATGGAAATACACCCTCCAAACACATAAGGCCGGACTTCAAATGCATTACGCCGGCATCTATAACTTCATCGGGTCCGCTCCTCCATAACTTTGTCGCAATAGGCAGATTTGCACATAACATAGCCAATTACCCGATACCCGGATGCAATATTATTTTAAACTATTTTAATAAGTCTGTCGGGTCCATATATATATCGCAATTGGCGCTTTCAATGTGGCAAGGCTCTACAAGAGGCTTGTGATATGTGACGGATGCGATAATATATTAAATAATATTGCAATGGTCCAGTTGGGTCTGTATATTATCATAATCGGCACTTTCAATGTGGCAAGGCTTTATAAGAGTCTTGCAATATGGCGGATGCGATGTAATTTTAAAGTGTATTACAATGGAATCCTCGGGCCCGTGTAATGTATCGCATCTATATAATATGTAAATATATATATCTATATATATATATATATATATATATATATATATATATATATATATATATATATATATATATCAATCACAATCGCATATTTAATGTGCCATCCCTTTATAACTTATTATATGATATTAAGTGGTATTCCTTATCGATCCTACACCATTAATCTGCTCACGATCTGACGGTCAACACTTAACCCGATCAACCCTGTTGTGGAGGTAAATCCTCTCTGCGGACAGAGACAATCCCTACTAGCCCAGACCGGGTCTAGCAACAATCACACAATGCTATCACGCAAGTTCCTAACTGCAAATACAAAGTAGATGGTGAGAACGTACTTGGATTCCAACGCTAGTGTTCGTCGAAGAGATGTCGCCCTCGTTCCTTTGCCTTGGCCGGTCACGATCCGCACGATCTCCGTGATAGGATACCTGCACACGCAAAGAACAACACGAAAACAAGCGTAAAATCTAGTAGATGCAATTATATATCAGTCAGAAAAGATATAACTCAACATCAAACATGAGACAATGAGACTGGAACCATAATGATAGTCATCTATTATTAATGAATAACAAAGAATAATACAACCATTGTTCTGACGTCAAATCCTCCTTTGGCGGGGTAGTCAGCTACACAAGTCTTGCAAAGCTTGTTGGGATGAGGAACAAGCCTCTCTCTCTTTGGGTGATAAGAATCTCCTTACTTAGATTTGGCCTTATGGGTGCAAAGAAGGCTCTTGCAGCTTCAAACTCTTAAACTCCTGGAACTATCACTCCAACTAGCTTGCTCAAGGCATAGAGGCAAGCTTTTATAGATAGAGAGGGAAAGAGATAGGATCAACCACATTATTCATGGGATTGGCTTTATCACTTGGAAACTTCCATGAAAGGTGGCAAACCACTTTCCCTTCTATGGAGATTCGAAGCCAAACCATCCTAGCTCAACATAGATTCAGTTGGTGAATGGGTTGAAGAGAACCTTCGGGAGTTTGGTCGTTGAAAACTTTACTCAATTCGGTTGGCGCGAGTGCGACTCTGGGACAGAGCACCAATGGCGCGCCCTTTATAGAGTATTTCCCCCATTGGCGCAGGCAGTGAACTGTGAACCCGCGCTAATGTAAAAAGAGTTGTTTTCATGAGGATTTTGCAGGAGATGTCTTCAGGGCAAATGAAGCTCATGCTAAGAGGAATATGATGCAAGTGGTTTCAGGTCATGTCACTTCTCACAGGTCCCGGAATGAGTCCTCCAGTATGTGGGTGAGGGATAACAAGGACGGTGACAAACGTTGACAAATTGCTGTGTAACAGATGCCCCCTAAAGCATGAGGCCCGAGAGAGAGGGGTGAAATGCTTTACAAGAACATGCGTGACTAAAAACACGGCCACCGGAGAACCTGCGTAAAGAAGTACAACTGATATCTCAAGTACATGATATATGTGTGGTATGGGCGCAGCCATCCGTAACAGAGTACATAATAATCTAGATCCAATGTATGGACGCAGCCATCCGGAAAGGATCAATGAATAGACTCAGGCATGGTCGCAGCCATTCAGTAAATGAGTCATGTAACCATAATAATCCACAAATCGCAGCCTGGATCTCAATAGACAAAATCCAGGGTCTTGCACTCCATCTCGACCCATACAGAGTACAAGTTCAAGCATGCGAATGTATGAGTTGAAGTCGAACATGCATGAACATCGTCTGATTACCAGTCAATAATGAAAACTGTTAACAGACGCGAGAGGTACCATCAATAATGACAATGTCCCTCAAGATACTATAGGTACAATCTACGGCGTGTGAATGAATGAGCTGGCGTTGAACACCCGTAGAATCATTCGATCGGAGGCCAATGATGAAAACCTCTCGTCGAACACGAAGAACCAGCCGTTGAGGCATGCAGGCTCCAAGGCACCAAAGGGAGTCTCTAGATCAGCTTCCTGGATAGTGAGTTGAAGTCGACAGGAAGTGATCTTGATCAAAGGTGGGCCATAATGTTTCCCACATCATTGACACGAGACAGAGGAAAGATGTTGTGGTGATGCAAAATTATGTGAGGTATCAGAGGAGGTTGTAATTCTGCAGAGGTCAACTTCTCTTGAACATATCGGCGGCACGACAGTGGATTTGGCAGTATTTGACATCAAATGAGCAAGGGTCATGATGACAAGGCAATGAGCAGATGAGAGGCCAAATAGGATAACCCAAACCCATGGAGGCTAGTGTAAAACAAGATGAGATGTCCCCACCCCGACACGAATGCAGATTAGTGCCATGTTCAAGAGCGACATACTGCCGACACGATGACAATTATGGATCCATTTTCCCCACCATTTCTAGCGAGTACCCCAGTTATTTTTAACAAGCTTGATGGGGATAGCATGTGCTTGTGAGCGTCATTACGACAGAATCCGATGTCATTAAGTTTTAACGATCCTGACAAAGGAGAAACTCGGTGTATTTTCCTATTTAGAGAGTCTGAAAAGACAACAAAAAGAAAACTCCAGGGGGTTCCTTTGTCGTAAAGTTGTGACTCTCGAGCCCGAAAAAGTATAAAACAATGCTCGAAAGAACCGTGTTATAGACATTTTTGTGCCTCGCAGCATGGAGCATGAAATGTCAATAATTACAGGGATCCTCAGTCCCTAAACATGTTGTTCTTACCCCTAGAAGAACAAGGTCAGCAAACCACAGCACTTCCCATCAGTTCTCCACCTGAAAACACTCAGAAACAGGCTATTTTTGGATCATGTCAGCTGCTCCACTGAGCATCTGCGCTGGAATGCAACTGCTCCTCCTTGTACCTGCGCTGAAAGTCAAATCTAATGAAGGCTACCTGTGCTGGGCGAGATTGGCCAAGTGGCACAGTCATTCTGCAAGGTGTCAATTGCCCAGGAAGCTTCCAAACTGACACTTGGTTCAAGAGATTCGCCCTGTGATGAGTAAGAGGTACTTGATCTCCATGTGTAAGCAAGGATCTCCAAGTGGACTCAAGAACTGAAGATTAACTGAAGAGGGAGAGGACACAAGGCAGCTTTATGTCAGTCTCAAGCTGACTCATCCTCTCTTCTTCTATCCTATATATAGAGCTCTTCTATGAGGTCTAAGGGGGCTGGAATTTTGTGCAAAGCAAGGAGGTGCTGTTGGTTTACAGTTAGAGCTATTGGGTGATTGCTTTTATAGAGGTGAAGAGGAGATTTCTTGCTGCTGGGGAGGTGCTGCTGGATTGGAGCCATTGATGGTTGTAACCTTCTCAGAACCCTTTTACTTCTATCAATAAAGCTTTGAATGTTCTCCTATATACTTGTATTGCATTGATGTATTGTATTTGCTTGTATATCTGATTCACTCTAATCCATGCATCAGTTATGAGTACATGTTTCTTGTAGTTTTCCTTCTCTTGTTTGTGCAGGATCTTTGTGTAGCTGGGCCAGCAAAGGGAGCAAGGAGCTGGGAACAAGAGACAAAGAGAGAGGACAGGATCGACAAAGGCGAAAGACACCGGTTGGTCAATCTTTTCTTCCTTCTCTGTACTTTCATAAAGGAAAATATCAAAGCTTTACTTTCAGTTGTTGCTAAGGACTGTCACCCTTAGAGTAGGGATAGGGTCATCCGAGTCGGATACTTTTCCCCACAACAAACCGCCCGACCGTTATGATCGAGGAGTACTTTTCAAGTATAGTGACATTGATCCGAAAAAAGTAGAAAAGTGATCAACATCACGTCGTTTCGTAACCATTTACGAACCGGAAACGACAAGGGTCCGACGATCTTTTCGTTTTTACACGGTCGGAAAAGGGTTTAAAGACGACCGCCTCTTATTCACTTTTAACGAGTCAAGAGGGGCAACTCGGCAATCTTTTCACTTTTAAGGAGTTAGAAAAGAGCTGAAAGATAACTCCATCATGACTTTTTCGTGTATTTACCGAGTCCGAAAAAGCATAAAACATAACTCTCTTCACCATCGAAGTTGCAAAAAAGGACCTGTCATAGCACCAGAAACAAGCGTAAAACCTGTTTTTGACCAAAAGCACATTAAAATATTCAAAAATCAACTTTTCAAACCTTATTACAAGTCAAAAAGTCTATAAATGCGGTGAAAATGTAAAAACAAAATTACTTTTACCTTTTTACCTTGTGCATAGTGGTAGTGGTCCATTTGGAGTGCAAACTTCGAGCAGCGATTACCAGCAATCCGGGCAACCATTTGAGATTCCGCCAGTTCCAGGTAAGAGGCGCTCTCATAAGCTTCATTTTCATTCCTGTTTTCATGCATTTTGTTCCTGATTTGGGCCTCTACAAGGGGGATTTCAAATTTTAGGGTTGTGTCCCATTGGTGTGGGTATCCGGCACGGGTCCGCGCCAATGGGGTGATTTACCCAAAGGTGTCGCGCCATTGGCGCGACTGTTTTAGAAACAGTCGCGCCAACCACGCGACCTAGGTTTTTACTTAGATTTTCCCATTGATTTTGAAATTTGTCCGGTGTATATGCTTACCAAGGCTTCATTAATGATTTATTCATCCTTGTGGGTGTAGGAAACACGCAAAAATGTCGGTGGAATGGAAAGAACGAGAGCAAGATGCCATAGATGCCTTAGCCATCGCAGATGAGGGATGTATGAATGCGCTGAGAGACTGTGGTCTCAAGAAATTCTTTCTCACCTCCTATCTGCGAGCTCAACCAGAGCTATTACAGTTCATAGTGGATGCTTGGGACATCGATGACCAAGTATTTCGACTACGAGATCAGACCTTAGAGCTGGATGTATCCGATGTGTACTTCATTACTGGGCTGTCACGGAGAGGGGCAATCCCCATTCTGACTGGAAGCAGGCCTTCCGCAGAGAAAATAGGTGAAGTAAAAGCTCGTGTGTGCCCAGAGGCACAATTTGGGAAGAACAGCGCCAAGGTGGATATCGCCACCATCCATGATTTGGTCCTTAAGGTGATACTGTTCACCATCACACATGCAGCTGGGGTACAGGCGCCCCATGAGGCCAGCAAGAACCATCTGTTACTGGCGACAGAGTGTCTTAGCCCCACCATTTTTGACTGGGCTACAACAGTGACTACAAATATAAAGAGGCAGCTTACAAAGTGTAAGCGCGGGGGGGTGAAACAGTTTGGATATGGTTCGATTGTGGTATCGTTCTTCTTGGAACGATTACCTTTATTCCAGTACCAGGGAGCTGTAGTAGCGGACCCATTACCACGAGAGCCTAGGATGGCTCGCTGGGCAGCATTGATGCCTAGAGGAGGAGGGGGCCAGCAGATGTCTTCGCGGCCCGAGTTCTTCATATGGCTTCGCCGCCAGTTGATCGTGGTGGAAGACTGGCCATATGCGGGAACCAACTTCATGGGGGACCCAGACCTCCCACTGCCCGAGGGGGAGGAATGGGAAGAGGAGCTAGGTATGATCTTCTCTTTTTGATGTTTTTATGTATTTTTTATGTTTTTGTCAATGCATGTTCTGATGACAGTGATATATATATGCAGATGTGGGACCAGAGCGTCCAGCCGGTTTGTCTCCTATAGCGAGGAGGGGCCAACCTGCAGCTGACCCTCAGGCAGGAGGTGCCGTGGGGGAAGAGCTAGTGCAGAATCTCGAGGGACTTACCCAAGGGATTCCAGGCTATGCTAGATTGGCGGATGTGCCGTTCGCATATCAGAGGCACACGGTGGGGGTGCCGTCCCGCATCCATCGTCTGTTGAGACGCTTGGTGCGCGCGGTGACGTGCTACCATGAGCACCACCATGAGTAGACTCCTAGGTTTCTTTCATGCATATTTTTTGAGGGACATGTTGTCCGAGGATGTATCAAAACACGTATTATTTTTTGGGTTTTGTAACGCACACGGTGCACACACACACACACACACATATATATATACATATGCCTATGGTTTATTATTGTGCTTGCTTGTATGATGTTTTGATTATAAATTACGCAAATGTCTATCTAATACATGGTTAGCCAATGCATCAGATAATGTGTTTAATCGTCGAGGAATATGTTTGTTGTGGGGAAAAATGCCTATGCAGGATGATCCTATCCACCTAAGGTGTGACAGTGCCTTAGCAACAAACGAGTACAGCTATTCTGATTTCTTCCTTTATGAAATGTGAAAGAAGAGAGATGAATGGACTTACCGGTGTCTTCCGTTTGTCCCTCGATCCGGTCTCTCTCCTCTTTGGGTGTTCACAGCTACTTGCCTTCTCACTCGCCCAGCTTCAACGGGTTCCTGCAAGATCACAAGAGAACAGCTACTTGCGACAAGAGAAGAACACTACACAAAGACAGATATTCACATTCATAACTAGTTTAGGATTAGAAATAAACTAAATACACTAATGCATTCATACATCAAAAATACATCAGCATATAGGAGAAACCAAGATAGCTTTATTGATGAATAACAAGGTTCAGGAAGAGATACAACCCAAAGGGCTCCAATCCAGCATCTCCTTCCCAGCAAATGGAATTCCTATCTTCACCCCTTTCAAAGCATTAAGCACCCAATGATTCCAATCTCAAACCAACAGCAATTCTTTGCAATAACAAAATTCCAGCCTCTAGATCTCATGGAGGAGAGATCCATATATAGATGTTTGGAGAGAGGATGAGTCAGCTTGAGATCTGACTAGTGTCCTCTCCCTCTGTCAGTTCTTGAGTCCACTTGGAGGTTCTTGCTTCCACTTGGAGATTTGGAACCTCTTACTCATCACCAGTCGAATTCCCTGAGGCAAGTGTCATTTTGGAAGCTTCCTGGGTTTTGACACCTTGAGAAATGAGCATGCCACATGTCCACTCTCGTTCAGCGCAGGTAGCCAGTGTTCCAGTTGACATTCAACGCAGGTAGCCAGTGTTGGCTTTGACATTCAGCGCAAACAGCTAGTGTAGCCACTGAAATGATCCTGAATTCACTTGTTTTTGAGCAGTTTCTGGTGGAGAACTTCTGTGAATTGCTGTGGTTTGTTAGCCTTGTTCCTCTAGGGGTAGGAACAACATGTTTATGGACTTTGGATCCCTTAGATTATGGACATTTCATGTTCAATTCTGTAAGGCACAAAAATGTCTATAACAATGTTGATATGTGATAAAATCAAAATTTATTTCTAACAATTTAACACGTAAGTACAGTCTTAAAATGTGACGGTCTCTGACGGAATATCGCCCATTGAGCTGGTGGGCGACAAGCTGAGAGTCTAGGTTAACAATCAATGTTCGAATACCGAGATTGGTTGCTTCGGCTAATAACTCAATAACTGCGCTATATTCAGCGACATTGTTTGTAGTACAACCTAAACAGACACCTTGAAGGTCTATCAACTCACCGTGAGGATCGTAGATCACCCACGCTGCAGAAGACAAATTACGAGTACTGCGGCAGGCACCATCAGCGAAACCAATGTAAGGTGCACCCGACATCTGCACAAGAAGCAAAAAGACACAATAAGAGGCAATCACGCTTTCACACCAAATCGAAAACATGAAAACTCACACACACACACACGCATATCCAAATCGAAGCGCATGAATTATGCATAGTACTTTTTCAAGTATAGCCCATTACGGGGCTTATCAAGAGGATTACCTTCGTAGTCAATTAGTTCGTAGGCCCCTTTTTGCAACACTCTCTTTACAATGTAAGGGCCTAGCCACATGGGCTCGAGTTTGCCTGCCCCCAGCTTATCATTGGCTTGGTCGTATAGCAGGACAAGGTCTCCCTCAACAAAGGAACGAGGACGAATGGTATGGTCAAAATGAGTTTTGACTCTCTTCTTTTGAGCTTCAATAGCTAGAGAGGCTAAACGACGGGTCTCGTCTAACCGTTCTAGATAAAGGAGTCGTTCCTCGACCGAAGTGGTGTTGGGAAGCAACTCGACGGCTATTTTCAACGAAGGAATTTCACATTCTATAGGAAGGGTAGCCTCCAGTCCATAAACTAGGTGAAATGGAGTGAACCCGGTGGCATTCTTCACAGAGGTTCGGTAGGCCCACAAGGTAGGAAACAACATCAGATGCCAATTAGACTTATGCATGTCAACAGTGCATTGAAGCATTGTTACCAAAATCTTGTTAACAGCTTCAACCTGACCGTTAGATTGAGGATAGTACGGGGTTGAACTATCGTGCCTTAAGCCTAGTTGGGTTGTCAACTCGGTCATCATGTGATTACGGAAATGCTTCCCGTGATCCGTGACGATGGCTTGTGGAACTCCGAACCGTGTAATAACATGATTGAACAAAAATTTCGTCGATGTATGACCGTCTTCATTTAATGTGGGCATCGCCTCGGCCCATTTTGTGAAATAATCGACGGCAACGATAATAAACCCATGCCCCCCGGCCGAGCGAGGCTTACAGGTTGTATAATCAATGCCCCATTTTGCAAAAGGGCCTACGGTCACAACAGGGTGCAGCGGGGCCGGTGGCGCACGCATCTTCCGCTGGTATATCTGGCATGCATGACACGAGCGGATAGCAAGAATGCAATCTTTAAAAATGGAGGGCCAGAAATAACCAGCGCGAAGGATTTTTTGAGCTGTGGCATATCCGGACATATGACCACCACAGGCGCCAGAGTGGCAGTCATTCAAGACCTTCTCAGCTTCCTCGAGGGTGAGACATCGGCGGAGAACGGAGTCAACGCCGAGGCGGTACAGGGTGTCTCCTATGATCCGATAGGGTTGAGATTGATGGCGGATCCGCCGCCGAGCATCCTTGGATAGAGCGGGGCGGAATGAGGAGGTCTGTAAATACACAATAATATCCCCGTACCAGGGATCGAGGGTGCTGATCAGAAAAAGAGTTTCGTCCGGAATATGATCTTCTGAAAGAGAAGGTGCAGAAGGGGATGGCAAAGAACAGAGCAATTCAGCGAAGACCAGAGACTTCTTAGACTTGGCAGCAGTGAATTCCAAGTCAAACTCTTGGAGGATTACGATCCATTTAGAGTATTTGCCCCCTAACAACTGACGCGACAATATGTACGTCATCGGGTTGCAGTCAGAAATCACGGTCGTGGAGCGCAACAGGATATAGTGCCAGAAACGTTGGACGGCGCACACAATGGCCAATGCCAACTTCTCAACGTAAGCGTAGCGAGTTTCCGTATCCAAGAGGTTGCGGCTGAGGTAATAAATAACGTGCTCATTGCCATCATCATCATCTTGCACTAGAACCATGCCGATAGTGGTATCGGCAGCGGCCAGATATAGAGTGTAATCACGGTGGTAGTTCGGAGGTTGCAGTAATGGAGCAGAGACAAGGAGACCCTTGAGTCGCTCGAAAGACTCCTGAGCAATAGCATCCCAATGGAAGGGTGTGTCTCGCTTAAACAACCGTGTAAAACCCTTAGCCACCTCAGCATAATTCGGGATGAACCGTCTAAGGAAATTCGCTTTGCCCTGCAAGCTCTGCAACTGCTGCAAAGAAGCAGGGGGAGGAAGATTCAGGATGGCCTCGACTTTGAGAGGATCCAGAAGAATGCCTTCTCGGGAGACGATAAACCCGAGTAGTCGGCCTGATTCCACGCAGAAGACACATTTATGAGGGTTAAGTCGAATACGATAGTGTCGATAGCGGAGAAAAATCTCGCGAAGATGGGAGGGATGGTCAGAATGAGCCGGAAGGTCATCCAGATACGGTTGCACGATGTGTCGAATATCATGAAAGGCATAGGACATCGCACGTTGGAAGGTAGCGCCGACATTTTTTAAACCGAAAGGGAGCTTCTTATAGGCAAAAGTGCCCCAAGGACAGATAAAAGCGGTCTTATGTTGATCAGCAGGCGCGATGTTGATCTGGTTATATCCAGAAAAACCGTCCATGAACGAGTAAATTTCGCTTCCTGCACACTCATCAATAAGCTGATCGATGAAGGGTGTAGGGAAGTTATCCTTAGGACAAGCGCGATTGATATCACGGTAATCAACACAGACTCGAATAGTGCCCTGCTTTTTGTTCACAGGAACTATATTAGAGACCCAATCCGTCAGTGGAATGGGGTAAATGAAACCAGCCTTGAGAAGCTTTTCGACTTCTGCTTTAATGGCTGCGGCCTTTCGGGGGTGCATAGGGCGTAGGCACTGACGGACAGGCTTAGCACCTGGATACGTAGGTATTTCGTGCACCACAATACTAGGGTCGATGCCGGGCATTTCTTCATAGGACCAAGCGAAGACATCACGAAATTCGCGAAATAGAGCGGTGTAAAGTTGAACTTCCTCTGGAGTGCAAGTGACTCCTATGTAAATGTACTCAACAATCCCTGGTTTCACAGAGATGTCGATGGGTTGGGTTTGCGTGATGTTTCCCATATTGCCCTCAGAAGACACTTGGTAAAGCTGAATAGGTGTTTGAAGGGGCGAGGATGGGATACACGAAGCAAACCGCTCGAGACATGCGATCATTTCCTGATGGGGAGGGAGAAACGAAGAGCGGTGGTGATGATCTGACCAAGGGAGCTCTTCAAGAGACATGGTCTCTATGATGGCTTCATCAGAAGGAAATATTTCCTTTACTGGATCCGAAGTAGCATCATCTCCTAGCCAAGGGAAATGACCATATGAATCGGGAACACTGCCCATAAGAGCAGGTTCAGCAGGGGGAGCCGATGCAGCGACGATTTCGACGTAGTTGAGCTCGGCAGGACTCAACGGCATCATACCGCCCCAGGATTCTTCCTGATTAGCGAGAGGAAGGACCCACGGATTAGAACGCACAGAGATCATGTTAATAGGGGCGAGATTCAGAGGTGGAAGGGGAAAGACACCCATTAGAGCGGGATCTTTAAAAAGTTCGGCTCCCACACTCTCGAATGACTTAGAGGTATGCTCCACAAATGGCACATTACCTTCAGAAGAAGAGGCGAAGAAGGAGAGCTGGTCCACCGTGACAATCTTCCCCTGATGAGGGAAACGAATGACACGGAAAAGGGAGGAGGCCACGGCTTGCATGGAATATGTCCAGCTACGTCCGAGGAGGAGATTATAGGTGAGATTAGTGTCAACGACTTCTACCTCTACTTCTACCGTCTTTCCTTCCAGGGAGATGGGCAAGCGTTGGAGGCTACCATAAGGACGAGACTCTCTTCCATCAAAGGCTTCTAACATCGTAGGAGACTGACTCAACGTAGGAGAACCAATAGCCTTCCAGCAAGCAACAAACATGATGCAAGTTGAGGCACCTTCATCAATGACTGTACGATGAATTGTTTTGCCATTGATGATGACCTGTATAAGGAAAGCGACTTGGTGGGGCAGCCTCGGCGTAAAGCCCTCGAGATTGAAAGAAATCAAATCTGAATCAGCCGGGTCTATGCCACCGATAGCCGATAGCAAGGACTTCCTCTGGGAGGGGCAGCTCTGGAGGACTTCTAGAGCGGACATAGTAGACGGAGCCTGAGCTAAGTCCTCAACAATGCTATAGTGCTGGGCAGCACGAGCATTAGGGTTGTAAGACGACTTCCGGAGTACACCTTTCGGAGGGGGTCGGGGGATCGTCTCAGTGCTGGGCCTTTCGATGTGGAGAGGGCCAGAACTGGACGGAGGAGCGCTGGAGGGGACCTCCGGCTCTTTCTCGGCAGGAGAGGGATATTCTTTTGCTCGAGTAATAACATGGATGGGAATTGTCCCAGCCATAAATACTTGAGAGCCAAATGAGGAAGAGGATTGAGATGGGTCTGCCACCATTTGAGTTTACTAAGAAGGGAAAGGTTCCTTAAGCACAGCAGGAGTCCCAGGAGCACCTTTCAATAACCGACTAACTTCGGACCACCTTGGGCAGTCTTTGGTGTAGTGATCCTCATCACAGATAAGACAAGGATACTTAGGTTTTCGTTTGGCTCCTTCTTCGGTTGGATTTTTAGGGGAGTCTTGTTTGCGCTGTTCGGTCTTATTCTTAGCTTTCCCTTTCTTCTTCCCTTTCGAGGATTTATCCGTCGCGGTGGACTGGACGGCGTTAACCTTCGAGGTAATTCCAGAATTAGATTGGCCCTGAGAAGTATTTCCATTAGAAGTGTTCTGTTTTTGCTTCCCAGGGTTCGTGGCCGATTTCTTTGATGACGAGTTTACAGAGCCAATAACTCCGTCAACAGATGGTTTTGGCGGAGCTTTGGATTGTCCGGGTCTCGGGGCGTCTGGCAAATAATCATATAAAGTACCTGACTGAGAGTATACTAAGTCAAGGTACTGAGCACGCGCGATAGCTTACTCTTCAGTTACACAAGCTCCCATGGCGATGTCTCGCGCGATCGCAGGGACAAAGGAAGTTGTGAACCAATCGGTCAGGAGTTGATCAGGAATCCAAAATTTGATCAAGCGATGACGTCGTCTCCATTCATGTATATGATCGGATATATGCGTAGCCGTGTCCTGTTTGAGAGACGTAAGGAGATGTGTCCCTGTCTCATACCGAATGGGTAACTGAAAATGACTTAGGAACGCCATAGCCAACGAGTTGAAATCTTGAAATGTTCCGCGATTCAGCTCAATATACCACTTAGCGGCTGAGCCGGTGAGAGTTCTTTGAAAAAGGCGGAGCTGGATAGAGTCATCAAGCCATGAGTTCGATGAGCACCAAAGGTGATAGGTCATGACATGGGCTTGAGGGTCTTCACTAGCTTTGCCATCAAATTTTGGGCAATCACCGGGTATTTTAGTCGGAACTGGTGGCCAATATGGATTATGAATAATGGGATCATTCGTCAACTTGGACACATCGAGAAGTTCCAACGTCTCTAAGAAAGGCAACTGAGGGTTAAAGGACATTTGTGGCTATGGAAGAGAGGTAGTACCAGGGTTCCAACCAGGTGGTGGTTGCCCCCATGGACTTTGTCTAGATGGGCCTGGCCCGAAGGGGCCTTGTCCATAGGGATTTTGCCCGTAGGGGTTCTGTCCATATGCAGACAGTTGACCCTGGGTCTGCCCCCCAGCTCCCCATGAATTAGCAACTTGACCTGCAGGTGCAACGTACTGTTGCTGATAATTTTGATAAGGAGTAACCTGCATTTGTTGATAATTTTGGTAAGGGGTAAATTGAGTTTGCCCCTGGGGTCGCTGGTAGCCATACACTTGCTGAGCTCCATATTGGGCCTGATAAGAAGGCTGCGCTTGGTACGAAGGTTGGGGCTGTGGCCCACCTTGCATTTGATAACCAAGTTGAGTCTGGATCCCAGAAGAATGTCCTTGAACAGGCTGGGCTTGGACCATCTGGCTGGAAGGTTGGCCTGGTTGGGTTTGGGACGGGCTTGGTTTCCCAGAGGGATATGTCTGCTGGGTACCAGGTTGTCCTTGAACAACCAAGGGTCGTCCTTGCAGGACAGATGGTTGCGCGGATTGGACGGCCAGTTGGCCTTGAGGTTGACTAGCCTGTCCAGAAGGATGACTGAGCTGGGCAGTGGGTTGGCCTTGCTGTGCAGAGAGCTGGCCCATTTGCCCAGAAGGATGAGTAGGCTGGGCAGTGGGTTGGCCCTGCTGTAAGTAAGGTTGCCCCCCTTGCCCAGAAGGATGACTAGACTGGGCAGTGGGTTGGCCTTGCTGTATGTAAGGTTGCCCCCCTTGCCCAGAAGGATACCCCTGTTGGACTGCCGGTTGACCTTGTGGAATGTAAGTTTGTCCGGTTTGTCCAGAGGGATAACCCTGCTGAATACCAGGTTGGCCTTGTTGAATATAAGGTTGTCTGGTTTGTCCAGAGGGATAACCCTGTTGAATATCAGGTTGGCCTTGTTGAATATAAGGTTGTCCTGGTTGTCCAGACGGGTAACCTTGCTGGGTACCGGGTTGCCCCGGATAACCCGAAGGTTGAGTCAGATAGGTGAAGGACGGACCGCCAGCGGCCAAAGGTTGTCCCTGATAGGGTTGTCCTTGTAGGCCCCCAGATTGTCTTGGGTAAGACTGGCCATAATATTGCTGCCCCTGGGGGGTTTGCAGATAAGATGGCTGGCCTTGGTTAGGTGGTCCTTGAAGCTATCCAGGTATTGCTTGGCCTCCATGAAAAGAGTGATTGCTAGGGTCCCAAGTAATGCCTAACGGTACCGAAACCTCAACCATAGGTTGAGTAGGCAAGGGTTGAGATAGTTGAAGGTATTGACCGGTAGAATCATAATAAAATAACGGACCCTGCGCATTCGGATCCTGAACAGGTTGTCCAGAAGCATCATACGGCCCTCCTCCTGGAACGGGACCAGAAGAGGGTGGAGCACTTTGTGCAGGGTGGACAACTCTAGGCGAGAGTTCCGGCTGGCCACTACTCACTTGACCGTGAGGGGGACCAGCACCAGTGTTCAAAGATGAGGACGTTGTTATGGCACTAACGACCGGAGTTGAATGTGCTACACAAACAGTTGGATTCGTCGGAACTGAAGTAACAGGTGTAGTATGGGGTTGTGAAACAAAAGGTCCCGTGGTGGGAGTAACATGAGGATCCCACATGGTCGAAGCAGGAGTCCTGGCAGCTACCCTGTCCCTCAACGACTGATAGCGCGGGGGAAGTGGAGAAGTAGCTAGGATGGGAGTGTCGATATTCGACACCACAGGTGTCTCACTCATGCTAGGAGATGTCTCATCCATGTGGGAGGTAGACATTGAAGACGAAACACCAGGTGGGGTAACAGGAATATCGTCGTCGTCAGGCTCCCAGATGGGGTTCCAATGAACTTCGTAACCCTCGTCTTCCGGAGCGCGAGAGTTGATCGGTTGGATACTCGGGATAACAGGAAGAGTATCACTCACAACTGGTACCTCAAGAGCAGTGGAAGATGGAGATCCTTGATCACTTGGAACGGGAGTCGACGGTTTAGCCAGGATGACAAACTTCAAACAAACCTAAGGGAGTCTAACGATAAAAGACCCTACTCACACAAGATCTAACCAGGTAATGTTTATCGTGGCCAAATGAATTTTAAGACGCAAAGACACAACTTGACCTTTTCATGTTTTAAGAGTCGAGAAAAGGACAAAAAGGTGACTCTAGTCGCCTTCGAATGTTTTATGAGCCCGAAGTGACAAACTGCTCAAGTGAGCCTTTTCGTTTAAGGAGTCTGAAAAGGATCAAAAGTGACTACTCTGGAGATACTAGGCAAAGGGTTTACCAGACAATCCGTAAAACTGCTTATACACCTTGGCAATCATATGAAAACCAAGGACTTCCCGTACTGCAGTCAATCTTCCCGAATGTTGTGTTCGGTGCGTTACGGCTTGTAAGGCGGCAGACACGGCTTCCTATGGATCAAGGATGATAACCTAGTGGAGTCTCCCCTATATACGCGACGGTACGTGGGAGCTCAAGTCCGTGCTAGACCACTATCGAGTCACAAAAGGAGGAATCACCCAACCGTAGTGTGAAACAACAGTGACTAGGTTTAACGACGTCGGAGCACGTCTCTAGCCTAGACCTCTACTTAGTGAGCATTATGTTCCAATGCGTTTTTAAGTTCATTTAGTTCATTTTATGGTTGATCTTTGATTAAGCTTCAGTTTCAGGTCCTACCGTATGTAATCTCTCACAATTTCCTGAATGCAAACTACATGCCAAAGAATATCATTTCGTTCGATGAATGCTAACTACAAGAGGGTTAAGGATCTTTTCAAACAAAATGACCACAAACAAGCACGAATCACTTTGATGCAGCTAATGACAAGTAAATGAAACTTTTCTTTTGTTTTAAATCACTAAATCAATGAAAAGCTTCTACTTTCAATTAACTAATGTAATGCAACAAAGATTATTCATTTTCCTTTTCAATGGCTAAGTGCACAAAATGAATTTTGAGAGACAGTAACACCGAGAAAAAGACCAATTTCACTCAATGAGAACACAAACGGATCCCAAAAACACCAAAACAGTCCTTCAAACCAAAAAGAAAATACAAAGACCTCTTATGAGCTATGTGATCCAAGCTCAAACGAAGCCAAGTGAAACCCAAGCGATAAAGAAACAAATCACTTGAATAACAAAAAAAAAAACTTTGACAACTACTGAGCGAATGCAAAGGAATAACCACAATATTGACCAGATGATCAAAGAACACAAAACACCTCCGGGAGGCCCGACGCACAAAGCCACTAGATGCCCTAGGGCTAAGATGTGAAACCGATAGAAAAAGGCAACGACCCGAATGATGAAGGTCTAAAACCAGTCAAATCAAGGTCAAACACACTCCAGTAATTGAAAAAAAGACAGCTAGACACAAATCCAAGCTCAGAGGGCTTAAGGACAAGCGAACTTGAAAAGTTGACAGGCCTGGCGTGACTGTCAGGCTGCAACTCGCGCCTTTATAGGATTAGCGCGGGTTGTCTTTGAGAAACTTGCGCCAATAGCGCAACTGTTTGGCTAAAAAGTGCGCTAATCAAGTTAACTTAAATCAAAACAAAAGCAAGTGACTCAGGGCTTGAGAACAGTGTCCAGGCAAACCAGGAAGCAAGAAACAGCAAGAAATTTGACCTAGAAAGCTATCTAAGCAATCAAAACAAGAAAAACCAAAGAGACAAGACAAACTCCAAGTTGTTCAGTTCGTAAACCAAACCGGAGATTGACTAAAGTGGCGTTGATCTACTTCGCTAATGCAAAGCAATAGCGTTTCGAAGGCTACCTGGCTGTGCTTCAGGCTCCGTCTAAAGTTTACAAATCAAACAACAAGATCTCCCCAGCGGAGTCGCCAAATTGTTGTGGAGGTAAATCCTCTCTGCGGACAGAGACGATCCCTACTAGCCCAGACCGGGTCTAGCAACAATCACACAATGCTATCACGCAAGTTCCTAACTGCAAATACAAAGTAGATGGTGAGAACCTACTTGGATTCCAATGCTAGTGTTCGTCGAAGAGATGTCGCCTTCGTTCCTTTGCCTTGGCCGGTCACGATCCGCACGATCTCCGTGATAGGATACCTGCACACGCAAAGAACAACACGAAAACAAGCGTAAAATCTAGTAGATGCAATTATATATCAGTCAGAAAAGATATAACTCAACATCAAACATGAGACAATGAGAGTGGAACCATAATGATAGTCATCTATTATTAATGAATAACAAATAAGAATACAACCATTGTTTTGACGTCAAATCCTCCTTTGGCGGGGTAGTCAGCTACACAAGTCTTGCAAAGCTTGTTGGGATGAGGAACAAGCCTCTCTCTCTTTGGGTGACAAGAATCTCCTTACTTAGATTTGGCCTTATGGGTTCAAAGAAGGCTCTTTCAGCTTCAAACTCTTAAACTCCTGGAACTATCACTCCAACTAGCTTGCTCAAGGCATAGAGGCAAGCTTTTATAGATAGAGAGGGAAAGAGATAGGATCAACCACATTATTCATGGGATTGGCTTTATCACTTGGAAACTTCCATGAAAGGTGGCAAACCACTTTCCCTTCTATGGAGATTCGAAGCCAAACCATCCTAGCTCAACATAGATTCAGTTGGTGAATGGGTTGAAGAGAACCTTCGGGAGTTTGGTCGTTGAAAATTTTACTCAATTCGGTTGGCACGAGTGCGACTCTGGGACAGAGCGCCAATGGCGCGCCCTTTATAGAGTATTTCCCCCATTGGCGCGGGCAGTGAATAGTGAACCCGCGCTAATGTAAAAAGAGTTGTTTTCATGAGGATTTTGCAGGAGATGTCTTCAGGGCAAATGAAGCTCATGCTAAGAGGAATATGATGCAAGTGGTTTCAGGTCATGTCACTTCTCACAGGTCCCGAAATGAGTCCTCCAGTATGTGGGTGAGGGATAACAGGGACGGTGACAAACGGTGACAAATTGTTGTGTAACAAACCCAAAACCGTCCGTTGATCCTTCGTCATTGATCAACCCGCGCTAGATCCAACGACCTGCATGAATTTCAGGTGAGCAATTTGCAAGGGAAATAACCACCCGAAAAAGTGGTTTTCTCTCTCCACTCGAGTGCTATGTGTTGCCCATTGAATGGAATCGGGTGCTCTCCTCTAAATACCACTTACCGCCTAGCGTCCGCCTGAAAACCACTGCCACTATTACAAACCTGCCTTTTGGAATATAACCACATGCATTCACTCTTCATCCGTCTTCTTGATTTCTGCCAATATTATATACTCCTCCACTCTTTTGGCTCCTTTGTTAACTTCTTTGGCATATATTACATGCGACACTCCCGATATGGCTCCTCCTCAATCTCCCGCTCTTACACTTACTTGGCTTTCCTGTGGCTTCCGATACCTCTCCAATACCTCTTCTTTGCTTTGATAGCTCTGCTCTAATAGCTCCTATGACTTTCGATATTCTCTCCAATGGCTTGACTGTCTTAGCTTTCCTCTGGTTTCTCCTCATGGTTTCTTGCTCCTGTTTCTTCACGAATCTGCTATACTTCTCCTTGGCCTCACATCATTGGTTACTTATCCAGAATATTTCCATATCGACATCAATGACAATCTAGGTCAACAATCTCCCCCTTTGTTATTTATGGCAATATTCTTCTTCTCTCCCCCTTTAACATCAATGGCAAAGGAGTTCTCAGGGACTCCCCCTATCGAACTGCTCCCCCTGTCCTGCAACATCTTTATGAATCAACTTAAATGATGCTAAAGAGATAACTCCCATCTTTTGACGAAGATGTTCAAATGCTTCTTGAGGAAGAGGTTTTGTGAAAATATCAGCTATCTGCTCCTTAGTATTGATATATTCCAAGATGATGTTTTGTTCAGCTAATTGTTCACGAAGGAAATGATACTTGATTGGTATATGTTTGGTCTTTGAGTGCATCACTGGATTTTTGTTGAGGCTGATCACACTTGTGTTATCACAATAGGTGGTAGTTGGTTGATTTGAACCTATGTTAACATCTTTTAGAGCTTCCTTCATCCATAGTATTTGAGTACAACAATCTACAGTAGCTATATACTCGGCTTCAGCTGTAGATAGAGATATGGATGTCTATTTTTTGCTGAGCCAAGATACTAAACAGTCTCCTAGGAAGAATGCATTTACACTAGCACTTTTCCAATCATCGACACTTCCAGCCCAATAAGCATCGGTGTATGCAGTCAAGGTAAGATTTGAGCTCTTAGGGTTCCAGAGAACGAAATCAGGAGTTCCTTTCAGGTATCTGAGAATTCTTTTCACAGCCAACAAATTGGATTGTTTAGGAGCTTATTGAAATCTTCCCACCATTCCTACTGCTTAGATAATGTCGGGTCTCGTAGTAGTTAAGTACAAAAGGGCTCCAATTATTGACCTGTAATGGGTTGCATCTACCGGAAGGGAGTCATCATTTTTTATCAATTTGCAACTTGTGGTCAAAGGTGTGCTCATGGGTGCACAGTCTTCCATTCCATATCTTTTAAGCATGTCTTTAAGATATTTGTCTTGAGATATAAACATGCCTGCTGTGGTTTGAGATACTTGTAGTCCAAGGAAGTGAGATAACTCTCCTATCATTGACATCTCGAACTCTTTTGATATATTTTGATAGAACTCATGGCTCATCTCATCATTATTACTAGCAAAAATCAAATCATCAACATAAACAAGTGTGACTAGTAACTTATCCTCATTTGTCTTTATGTAGAGATTACTTCCTGCCACCCCCTTCTTGAAGCCTTGTTGTTGTAGATAGTGATCCAATATTGCGTACCAAGCTCTAGGAGCGTTTTTCAACCCATATAATGCCTTTTTCAACTTACAAACAAAGTCTTTTCCTTATGTTCGATTAAACCCTTCTGGTTGATCCATTTAGACTTCTTCCTTGAGTTCCCCATTCAGAAACGTTAATTTTACGTCCATTTGATAAATTTTGAATCCTTTTGAGCAAGAAAATGCCAAGAACATCCTGATAGCTTCCACACGAGCCACTGTGCAAATGTTTCTTCAAAGTCAATTCCTTCAATTTATGAATAGCCTTTACAAATAAGCCTTGCCTTGTTTCTGATGATTTGTCCATCTTCATTCATTTTGTTTTTAAACATCCACTTGGTTCCTATTATGTTTTTGTCCTTTGGACGAGGTACCAGCTCCCATGTCTCATTCTTCTCAATTTGAGACATTTCTTCCTCCATGGCTTTTACCCAATGAGGATCCTTGCTTGAGTAAATGTTTCTAGTTATATCATGGATAGAAGAGCAATATCATTTTTCTTTGGTGTATTTGTCATCCTTCTTCGGGTTTTCATCCCTTCATCTATATTGCCAATAGTTTTGGAGAATTTTCATCTTTGAAGGAGTTTGAGATGGTTCTTTTTCTTTGAGTATTTCTTGATTTTTTTCTTCTTCTTTAGGTTCTTCTTCTTCAATGTGAGGATCAACTTCATGTTCTTCAATTTCCTTATCTAGAAGGTCTTCATCAATCTTCACATCAATGCTTTCCACTATTTTCCGTAGTCAGTTATTGTAGCACTTGTAGGCTTTGCTCCGTGTAGAATATCCAAGGAAGATCCCTTCGTCAACCCGAGAATCAAACTTTCCTGGTGAGCCATCATTGATTTTTATGAAGTACTTGCTTCCAAAAATCTTTAAATATTTTACTGAAGTAGGTCTTCCTTTCCATAATTCATAAAGAGTCTTTTCATTATTTGGTCTTAATTGAGTTCGATTCAGGGTATAGACAGTTGTCCCGACTACTTCTTGGTGGGCTCCAGTATTGCAGCAATAATGTTGCAACTCCTGGGACTCCCGTCTTTACTTTTATCAACCCGGTAGTTCGTAACAAACTTGGAAGCGACAGTGTTGTATGCACAAGTACTAGCTCTTGCCGCAGCTGTCACTTGGTCAGCTGGCACAAGTCCGCTAGGAGCTTAAGCCAACTTCCATGAGCTCTTAGAAGAAGCTTTTTATTTGATGGATGAAAGATAACTCAAAGGAATCTAATCTATTTGCGAAAAGAGATTGAAAAACTGAAGGAAAACGCAAACCCTAGCAAACCCTAATTCTACCAGCTAGTCCTACTGATGCAGAGGAGAGAATGCAAACTACTAAAAGAGATGCCATTACTTCTATGAAGGTAAAATACATGTGTCTAGACTACCTCTATCTGAAGAAAACATCTTTTTTGTATTTTTGAATAAGTTATTAGAATTATCATGCATGTGCTTTTAACTGGCTTTTTACTGTGCAGGGGTGGATCAAGGAGGATAAATGCTTGGAAAAGGTTGGAAAGGTTCAGAGAGGGCTCCCTAACATCCTTCTAGAGAGTTTCACAGAGTTTGGATATTAAGAAACCTCATTCGTGAGCTTCTACAGGAAGTCTGCAGGGGTTCTACTAGATGTTTCAGGAATTTCTATAGGATGTTCAGAAATTTTCTACAGGACATTCAAAGAGTGGATTTTGGAGGATGGGTGAGTGAGGGAAGATGCATGAATGGATAGGGAGGTAGGATGGGGACCTGAAATGACCCAGGGACTGATGGATGGAGTGGTGAGAAGGTGTAGAAGGTTGCCTTGGCTTCAAGACGACTGAGACAATGGAGGAGCAAGAAGGTAGGGTTACGTGGGCAAAAGAGCAGGTGTGAGACAAGGAACCTAACTAGGAGATGGAGCAGCTGGCTTGGACGAAGCTTAGGTGGATGAGAGAGTGGTAGAGATGCCCTGCACGGTGTACATTTAACCGAATCAACAAAGTCCTGCACACAATCAAAGTCTTAGCTAATCTACTCTAATTGTCAATGAAACAAATGAACAGCGGCTTTATTAGTAAAGAGAACCATGTACATCACTTAAGCAAAGAAAAATTTCAGAGATTTGAACTCATAACTAACTTCTACAAATGAAAACAGTACACCAAGGATTGCATGGTCAAGCAAACTAGTGTTTTTGTTGGGGCAGCACTGTTTCTGCAATTCCAGCCCCTGACCCAATAAGGATGAGGTGAAACTGAGAGTGTTGTCGACCCTTTTCTTAGAGTTTTATCATTATTACCCTACCAATCTATTCTAAACATCTTAAGCAATTCTATTCATAACCAGTGACCTATTTAACCAACACAACTAAATCTGCTCAACAGAAACACGTTTCAAATGCATAAAAGGAAAATCACGATGCATAAAGAAAAGGTAACAGTACAAGAAGGAAGCCCTAGGCTCTCAGGTTGGGCCCAACCCCGAGAGCTATGGCTCCTATAGAAAACTCAGAGTTGGTATAAAATCAGACTGCTTCTCATTATCAAAACATGATCATAAGTCAAGAGTTATGCCAAAAATGGCTACAAGAGAACAAAATGAAGCTAGCAGCACTATAGTGCAAAGTATGCAAGAGTTTCCAAAATTCCCTCACGAAGGCTGAGGCCTTAACATTTATACACCACGAGGGCCCTAGCTGGCCTCCTAAATATATGGGACTTGGCTGCCCAAACTGTGAGTAGACAGTTTCTTCCAAAATCTGCTTGGCTGCCTTCTAGATCCAGTTTTGGTGGCCTTTGGAGCTCGGAGTTGGGGGTGAAGATCCTGAGGAAGGCTATTTAATGCCATAGACAATCCCCCTGCGAATCCTCACCCCAAGCTTGGTTGTCTTCCAGCCCATGATTGCTCAGTTTTGCTCCAACATGTGTCAAAGAAAACCTGAAATGAGCATGTGTTAGCCACCTAGGAAGAGTGACTACCCTTATTCGTACAAATGACATAAACATACTGAAAAATAATGCATAAGCTATGAAAAATGAAGGATTGAACAAGGATAATTAGGCCAAATGAGCCCAACAAGTTACCAAATTTGGGGCTCATCATCACCCCCTGCTAAAATGGTTGCTCATCCTCTGAGCAACTAGTCCAGCTCCTCGTCTTTCATTGCTTTAATCGCCACCCTCACATCCCAGGCTTCTGAAGTAGTATCCTCTTCACTGTCATGGAATCTGGCCTTCCTTTCCACCTCTTCCCACTGCTTATGCTCATCTTTTTCTGTGCTTCCTTCTAACAATCCCAAAAGCAAAGGTGGGCTTAGCTTGAGGCTGATCCAGCTGGCCTAGAGGTTCTGCATGGACTTCTTGTAGAGAGGCACCCATGCCAGGGCCTCCCTCATTCTATTTGGAGTGTGATACTCCCTGATTTTGAGGTTGTGGGACAATGTGTTCCACCTACGGGTGCAAGCATGAACACAATTGTTCCCTAATAATCGCTCCATATCCTCGAAGTGTGCTATAGCCTGAGCCTGCTGATCCATGTATTCTAATAAAGCCTGAGAGTTGGTTGCTAGGTGTTGGTGGGCTGATATCAATGCGATGGGGTCCCCTGGCTCTGCTCTAATCAGCAGTGGTTCATGTAGGTCTCGGTTCATGACATCTTTAACCTCTGCCGCTCTCTTTTCTTCGTGGTTTAACCATGAGGTCAGTGCCATCAGCTGCATATCTCCCACAGCTGTGTTGGGGTCCCATGAGGTTACATTTGGAAGGGCCAAATTATGAAGGTAGAACTCTGATAGCTTGGCCTTGTCCTCTATTGAACTGTTGTTACATAAATCTGTGAACTACTGGGGGTTTTGGATTTGGGAGATACCCCTCTGTGCCAATGCGTTAATTTGGAATTGCAGCCACTGGTCCCGTAGGTATAGGCCATAAGATTTGGTCGGTTGCCTACATTGTAGAGCGTCCATTGCCCAACTGGCCATGCAGGCCAGTTGCGCCTCCTTTTCTTGCACCTGCTGTTTTAGAGCTTGTATCTATATGCTTGCCTGCAATTCTCTTTCATGTAGTTGTTGGTTTAGTTCCTCAAGATCAGCTTGCATTCCTTGTTTTTCTTGAGGTTCTGTTGTGGTGTCCTCTGGTGTTGTGTCCCCTTCTTTCCTCTGTCCTTGTAGATGTAGTTTGAGCTTCTCATTTTCTTCCTGTAGAAATACTCGCTGGAAGTTTCCCACATGTTTTTCCATAACCAATTCTCTTCTTGCCTCCTTGAGTTGTTCCTCCAAAGGGCCTATATCTGCTACTCCTTTAGACTTGGCTATTCTCATCCATGTGTGGGTCCTCACTCTTTCCTCCTCTAGTGCAACGAAAAGCGACACTGTGAATTTCTGTGGAATGACTTTTCCAGCCTCCAAAAAGTTATAATAAGAGCCCAAGCTGGGTTGGGGGCTAGGTTCCATAATGTGCTCTACCTCTTCTTCCTTTTGTGGTGATTTGGCTGCCTCCCCTTCCATTCTTTCAGTCTCCTTGAGCCTAGCCAATGTTTCCTGTAGAACAGCTTCAGCATCCTATAGAGAGGTTTTTGAAGCCAATCTTTCCATTCTCTCCCTCCAGGTAGATGTCTTCGGGCTCCCCCACCCATAAGTGACTGATGCTTTGGAGGGGGACTTCTCCTTTGGCGAGGCAGGGGTGTCTTCAATGGTAATTGGGTCTTTGGATGGAGGTTGGTGTCTGCCGGTTTTAATTCTTACACTTCTTCTTGCTTTGAAATACAGAGGAGTCTCCCTCTTTCATTTTTTCTTTGGCTTGGGAGAGGTACTTAGGGTGGCCAGCACAGCTGTTGCCTTCCTAGCTAGAATTTCGGCCGATTTCTCCTTCTGTTTTCTTTTTTTAGGACTTCCTGTAGAAAGCCCTGTAGTGGCTAGTTTCTGGCTTCCTGTAGAAGCCATTTTTAAACTTCCTGTAGAAGCAGACGGCACCGTTTTAGCCTACTTGGCTAAGGGTGCTTTTTCTTTTAGCTTGGCTGAGGCTGCCTTAGAGGTGCCCTCGCTGGCGTGGACTTTTTCAGTCCTTTCCACCCTACTCTGTACTCTTTTCTCCCTGGGTGTTGGTGTGGTTTTATCACCCCCTGTTTTGGCAGCTTGGCTTTTTCCTTGTGTTCCCTTCAGTTCTTTCTTCGGTGTTGTGCCTGGGGTTTCCTGTCCTTTATCTTCCTCCTTTGTCTGAATGTGCTCCTTCTCCTCGCTGCTGGAGGAAGTGAGCTCCTCGACCAAAATTCGGATGTCATCATCCTTAGACATATTCCGAAAAGTTTCCCAGGAGAGAGGGACGGTGTAAGTGTGGAGTGCATCTTCCACGAGGAGCTTGATGAGCCCATGATGGGCTAGCTGGTCTGGCGTTCCCTCTCTCAGTTTGGTGGCACACTCAGTCATGGATTGCAGGAGGAAGTAAGGAATGCTCAACTTTTGCTCTGAGGGTAGGTCCATTTGGTGCCTGAGTTCTGTGAGCAACCGGAAATGATAGCCATACACGATGCTAAATCGCCCCTCACACGTAATATACTTCATAATCTGGAGGCTGACCTCACTCCAGAACGGTTGTAGGTTGGTTCTTCGAACTCCATTATTGTCCTCTAAAAATTATTCCTCTGGCAAGAAGAACTCCTTTTTAGCTTTCTGACCCAATTTTCTCTCCTCCTTATCCCAGGGTACCCCCATCGGAAAATCAGTTACTCTGCTAATGAGCTGTGGGGTGAGTCTGAGGGTCAATCCTCTGAAGTTGACAACGGCCAATGTCTTTGACTTTAGCTTCAAGGACCTTAGGAATTCTTCTGCAATTTCGTCATCGTGACCTTGAAGCTTGTCACAGAATGACATCCAGTGTGCATGGGAAAACAAGTCCACCACCTCAGGGGTTTCCCGTAACTTCTTGGAATCCGAAGTCTTTTTTCTAATGAACCCTCCTGGCATGGTAAAAAAACTTGTTTTGTTGTTCTGAGCTTGCCTGCTCGTGTACAGAAGTAGAGCTTCGGGATTCTCTAGACAGAGCGCAGAGCTATGTCTCTGTTATGCACACAGTTATATAAAATTCACAACTTTCTACCAGTGAGCCTTGACAGTGGCTCAATTGTAATTCAAAACCCCGGAGAAAATCCCACATACAGACTACGACGACAATTCTCATGCAGCAATAAGAAAACGGCTTGTGAATTCATGAACAGACTTTTATTCACATTTTCCTACCCCTTCAACACATCGACTTCACCACCTTTTGAATCATTTGCATGGGAGAGTTATGTTCAGGCCTACCTTATTCCAGAATTGCCACCTTCGACGTGAACAATCCAAACTTCTCCGTAGTGTCGAGCTCCCTGTAGCGCAGCTTCCTATAGAAATCGTGCACGGCTTCTGGGGAACGCTTCAGTGGTTCTGGACTTTCTGCGCAGCAACAGGACGTTGGAACAGGACAAGAACTCGGGCTAACAACCTTCAGAGGATTGAGGACGCGTACTCGGCTGCAAAACGGTTGTGAGTAAATGACTGCAGTGCATCATAAGTGATTCAGCTGGCTGACTTGAATTGCTGCGGAATTCATGGCGCGGGGGTGAGCTGTCCCCGTTGGTCGACGTCACCGCTATCATTCCGCGGCATGTCCCTGACCGCTGAATCCTTCCCTTTGCATTTACCGCCGCCATTCCTGTTAGACTGTCGCTTCTCTCTGACTGGACGCTTCCCACATGTCCATTTCCTGTCTTTTCGACATAACCAAAGCCTTTCGGATCCGACGAGGCCGTCGAACTGGTTGTGGTGGCCAGTTGAATGGCTACCCGACTTGTTCAATCTGTTCATTCTCACATTCATGCACATTTAGAGTATAGCTTATGTAATTTGACGAAATAAGGTTAGGCACTTACCTATGCGGCCGTGGACGTGAGTTTTCTCACGCTTCAGGATGAGGAATGATGGATCCGCTTGCTGCTGCTTCATGCACAGGCACTGGAGCTCCTCTTCATTGGCTGCTGCTGGTTATGAGACCTTGAGACCCGGTCTCCTGGCGGTGAATGCTGCATGCACCGGCTTCATGAGCTGCAGGTGTCTCCATGGTATGTGCTCTAGCCGGATCAGCTGCTACAGGATTCCTGTAGGACATCCTGTAGTCGTTTCTCCTCCTGGGGTGCATGCCGAAATAATTGAGTCACATTCACAGGTGCAGGGTCCTGAGATTGCCTTGACAGGTAAAGTATGCGAGCCTCTGCATGCGTTTATTTCCCCAAAAAAAAAATTCCTTTATCTGAGAAAACAAAGTTCTGGTATGACTGTGCAGGTATATTTTGACCGTATGGCAGCAATGGTGGTGAAAGGAGGTGAAACAAGTGGAGGATGGAAGAAAAGAGTGGTTGCATGCCTCCTCAACGAACTTCAAGCTTCAAATTCTTCTTGATGATCGGTCCTGGCCCGCCCAAAGGCTCTACAGGATGTTTCTTGTAGAAATACAAAACTTCCTGTAGAAAGTCATGTAGCTTCCTATAGAAGGCTAAACTATGACCATATTGCGTCCAAACCTTGGAAGAGATGAGTGTTCATGGAGGGATTGTTTGTGAGGTTGCCTGGTAGCTTGGTAGGGACCCTTGTCCTTGAGTTGAGAGGCCTCCTTCTTGCATTGAATCCCTGCAACCTGCAACAATTTCCAAAGATTAAGCCTGTTTTTTCTATTTTTGCCTCTTTCTCTTTTCTTTTTTCTTTTTCTTTCTCTTTTTTTTTCTTTTTTTCTTTTTTTTTTAAGAGACAGCAGGGGCGCCTCAATGAGGTTTTCACCCCTACTATCTGCCTTGGGCGCCTCAGAGAGGTTTTCACCCAAGGATCTTTTTATTCCAATTCTTTTTCAGAGAGATAGCAGGGGCGCCTCAATGAGGTTTTCACCCCTACCATCTGCCTTGGGTGCCTCAGAAAGGTTTTCACCCAAGGATCTTTTTTATTTGCATTTTTTTTTTTTTATGATGCTCAGGGTATGCCCAAAACAGAGGCAAAACCCTTCTCTATGACCAGCACTGATTTTTCCACAGTTTTGATGAACTCTTGCCTCGAAAGAGGTTTCCTGTAGATCTTTAGTCAATGCCCATTGACGAGCATGGGGATGGCTTCTTCATCAATGGTCCGAATAAGGACAGAACCATTGTCATTACACTTCTCCACTGCATATGGTCCTAGCCATCTTGTCCTCAGCTTCCCCTTGAAATCCTTATGTCTGGAATCATACAGCAGTGCCCAATCTCCCAGCTGGAATTGTTTGTCATTGAGGTGTCAGTCGTGCCATATCTTCCTCTGAAGTTGAACCATTTTTGAGTGAAGGAGGGCCTGCATTCGGTGTTCATCTAACCCATTCAGCTACAATAACCTTTCTTGTTGAGCATGGCTGAGGTCTAGGTCTAGTTGAGCTGCCATCCTCAATGTGTTGTACTCGAACTCGATTGACAGCAAAGCTTTCTTCCCATAGACCAGCTCATAAGGTGTGATGCCAGTTGTGGTCTTCTAGGTGGTGTTGTAAGCCCAAGTGGCCTCAACCAGGCGATCTGCCCAATCCTTTCTGCTGCTGCTCACCACCTTAGTCAAAATCCCTTCTAATGCTCTATTGGTGACCTCCACCTGCCCATTTGCTTGAGGATGATATGGGGTGGAAGTCCTATGCTTGATCTTGTGATGAGCGAGCAAGTCTTCAATTAAGTTGGAGGTGAACTGGCTTCCTTGATCAGTGACTAACTCTCTTGGGTAGCCAAATTTATAGAAGATGTTTTCTCTTAAAAACTTAGCCACCTTCTCTTCTGTCGCTGCTTTGATTGCCTTGGTTTCCGCCCACTTTGTCAGATAGTCTGTGCACACAATGATGTAAGACCTTTGCCTTGAAGGAGGGTTGATAGGACCCACAAAATCCATACCCCACTTCTCAAATGGTTCAAGAGTCACTTGAGGTTGGAGAGGCATTTCGTCCCTTGGAGTCGGCTTCCCCATCCTTTGGCATCAGTCGCATTGGCTGATATATCTTCTGACATCTTGATGAAGCGTGGGCCAATAGTAGCCTGCCTGTAGAATTTTGAATGCGGTCCTCTTGGCTGCAAAATGTTCTCCACAAGGCCCATCATGACAGGTTAGGAGGATGTCAAAGACTTCCTCCTCCCTTACACAATGCCTTAAGATCTGATCGAAGCCAAGTTTGAACAGTTTACCCCTGATCCAAGTGAATGAGGCACTTTTCCTCACGATTCTGCTCTTCTCTTTTGAGGATAGATGCGGAGGGAACTGTGCTGAGACCAGGTAGTTTGCTATATCAGCAAACCATGGAGAGAGTACTGAGATAGCAAACAGATGTTCATCTGGCATCTGGTCATCCACTGTTCCATCTTCACCTGCAGGTAAATCCAGTCTAGACAAGAAGTCAGCAACAACATTTTCTTTACCTGGTTTGTCAACGATAGTCAAATCAAACTGCTGCAACAAAAGTAACCATCTAATAATACGAGCATTCACATCAGGTTTATTCATTAAATATCTAATTGCAGCATGATTAGTATGTACAAATGTTTGATAGCAAGTGATGTAGTGCCGGAACTTGTTTAGGGAATGGACCACGGCCAAGAACTCTTTCTCAGTTACAGTATAATTCATTTCTGCCTTGGATAAGTTTTTGCTGACAAAGTATATGGCATATGGGATTTTTTTTTCAACCTATCCTAAGGCTGCCCCTATGGCTTTGTTCGAGGCATCAGTGTGGATGTGGAAAGGTAGGGCCCAATTTGGACCTCTCAAGATCGGGGCGGACACCAACTTATCCTTTAATTCATTCAGAGCCCTCTGACAGTCGTCCATCCGTTTGAACTCAACATCTTTTGCTAAGAGGCCAAACAATGGCGAGGCTAGCTTACTGAAGTCTTTAATGAATCTTCTATAATATCCTGCTAAGCCTAAGAAACTCCAAACATCTTTTGCCTTCTGAGGAGGTGGAACCTTTTTTATGAGAGCAATTTTATTAGGATCCACCGTAATCCTTGGCGAGAAATGGTATGTCCTAGCACAGTCCCTTCAGTCATCAGGAATTCAAATTTTTCAGGACTAAGGGACAGGTTCATCTCAATGCACTTGGTTAGAACTTTTCTCAGATTGGACAATGCTTCCTGGAAGTTGGACCCATAAGGAGTGAAGTCATCCATATAGATTTCCACCGAATCATGGACCAGCTCAGAAAAGATGCTCAATACTGCTCTTTGGAAAGTGGCAGGAGCATTGCATAGCCCAAAGGGAAGGACTCGGTAAGCAAAGGTACCCCAAGGACAAGTGAAGGTGGTTGTATCTTGGTCCTCCGGGCTGATTTGGATCTGGTTATACCCACTGAACCCATCTAGGAAAGAGAAAAACTTCTTTCCCGCCAGTCCATCCAACACTTGATCTATGAAAGGCAGAGGGAAGTGGTATTTCTTGGTGGCTTTGTTCAGTTCTCTGTAGTCCACACAGATTCTCCACTTCCCATTTTTCTTGGGTACCAACACCAGAGGGGAAACCCACTCGCTGTCCGAGATGGGGTAGATGAATCCTGCATCCAACAATTTTTGCAATTCTTCTTTGACAATGTCCTTAAGGGCTGGATTCATTCTCCTCTGAGGTTGCCCGACCAGTTTACAATCTTCTTTAATGTAGATGTGATGGGTATAGACCGAAGGATGGACTCCTTTCATCTCCTTATAGCTCCAAGCAAAAGCATCTAGATGACTGGCCAGCAGGCTATACAGCTCCTTTTCCTGGGAAGGAGATAGGGAGGAGTTGATCTTTAACGTTCTCTCGGGGCCAAACTCCACATTTTTAACTCTGGGAGAGGTTGGATCAATCACATGGAGGTCCACTAAGGTGCTGGCTTGAGTATCCTCCACCAATTTCTCTAAGGACAATGCACTGGGAGGCAGATTCTGAATCAAGGTCTCAATCAAATCATCCTCGTTTTGAGGACCTCCACTGGTGGTTTCTAAGGTGCACAAGGGTGCAAAGTATACCTCATCCTCTTCTCCTTCTTCCAACCAAAGTGGTAAGTCATGCTCTAGCAGAGGTTGGGCAGGAGGGTATAGGACTAGCTGCTTGGACATAGGACCATTTTTGATGGTCATGTTTCCTGCTCGGCAGCTTATGTAAGCATCCGCAGTGGAGCGATCTGCCAACTGCAGGACTGTCGAGGTCTTCCTTAAGGAACCTTGAAGGTTGCGTTTGAGCATGGTGTCCCTGTTCATCACATTAATGGCAGCCCCTAAATCAATCAAGGTGTGGGGTATGATGGTGCCATTGATGTGGACATCAACTACAAGACTCCCAGGATCCAAATACTTTGAACAGATTACTTGCCCCAACATAAGATCAGACAGTTGTCCTATGACATTGATAGTTGAGGCATCTCTTTTTCGCCTGCCTGGGTGCCTGAAACACTTTTCCTTAACCAATTTGTTGTATATCAGTACATCTTTGATGGCTTGGAGAAGTGGTATTCTCACACACAACTGTTTGAGTTCTCCCAGAAGCTCATTCTCTTCTGGGTCGGGTTGTGTGGTTACTGTTAGTCTCTCAGGAAAGGGTGGAATGGCTTTGGGTTCACTTTCTTGTTTATCTTCCTCGTCCTCTAGGGGAGGAGGTTGGTGATCCGGAAGAGTCTTCTCGGATCGCAGGTTGATCTCCTAGATTTCCACAGCATAGGTAGGGCATGTTGTTTCCCCAGTATATACCTGCTGGGCCTGTCGGTTGTTGGGGTTCGGGTTCGGTTGAGCAGGCATTTGGGGTTGTCTTGGAGGAGCAGGAGGTAATGGTTGTGGTTGAGCCGGTGGTGGAGGCAAAATGGCGGGAGGAGTGTTGTACTGGGGCCTCCACCCCGGTTGAGGTGCATTCCACTGAGGCTGTGGCTGGACATGTGAGTGAAACGAATGAGTAGTGGGCTGAGTATGGTATTGAGGTGGGTAAGACCATGGAGGAGGTGTAGACCAGGAAGGATGAGCGGGGGGACCCCAAGAAGGCATAGGAGCAGATTGGTTGGGGCTATAATAAGCTTGGGATGTCCCTTGCATCCCCTATTGATAAGGTCTAGGTCCATGCAGCCTCCTTTGGTTGAGGAAGTAGAGAGGTTCGGTGGGTGCCTCAGTCCCTTGGTATATGGCCTTAAATCCAGGTAAGGTTGGGCATTGTTTTGTGGGGTGGTCCTCCTCACAAACGAAACATACCTCTACTGAGTGTAATGCGCACTCGTTCTTAGGGTGCTTCCTCGTACACCTGGGACAGAAGATGGCCAAAGCCCTCTCAGCTTCCTCTTTCTTCTGTTGGATTCGAAAGGTATCTAGTTGCATGGCAATGGTCTGTCTCACCTCACTTTTGAGGCCCTTCAGCTAATTAACAAACTCATGCTTGGAGAAAGTAGTACTAGCTGAAAGTGGGTTTCCCCTACCTCTTTTCCGGGTTGCCCTAGAGTGGTTTCTAAACACAGTCTTTATATCCTCATAAGGTAGTTGGTAAATATCTCCTCTAGCTAGCATGTGAAGGGTATCTAGAAGATCTTCAGGGACTCCTCGGAGCAGGACCGGCTTTATATATTTGGGGTCAAGTGTGCACCTGGCCCGTTTATAGCTAAGCTGGAACCTTTCCTCGTAATCTTCTAAAGACTCATCGTTTCCCATGGTCATCCGAAAGATTTCTCCCTTGGCTTCCTTAGACCTACAGTAGTCTCGGTATTTGGTATTGAAAGCTTGCTGCATCTGAGCCCAAGTGGTGATACTGTTTCCAGGTAACCCCATGAACCAGCGTAATGCTGCATCCTTGAGGGTAGAGGGAAAGAGTTTCAATTTTTGCTCATATTCTGTATAGTCATAGGTTCGACAAAGGACAGAAAACTCAAACAAGAAGGCATCAGGGTCTTCAGTAGTCAATCCATGGAAGTGAGGTAAAATGGAGGGGCTTATGTTTTTCATTTTCATGTCTCCATTGGTCTCTTGGATGGGAAAGGCACCTTCTATTCTCTCATCTTCTCTTCTACCGTTTCGGTTTTCAACCATGGCTTCAGATGGAGTGTTCTCTAACTCTTCTTCTGCTATAGGATCTTCGTATATCTCAGGAGGCTCACCTATAGGTTCTTCTGGATCACTGTCACCAAAGAAGAGAGAAGGGTGACTCAGTGAAGTGGTGGGGGTGTTAGGTAAGAATTTGCCTGTTTTATCTCTGTTCCTACGACGCATGAAATGGAAATACTTTTGATTTCTTTTGTTTTTTTTTTCTTCTGGTACCTGCAAAACTAAAATAGATTGAACTGCAACTAATCTATCTTGCTAAAATGGAAATGCGGAATTGAAATGAAAGCATGAAAGGACTAATCTATTTTGCCCAAATGAAATTGCAGGAATGAAATGCTAGTCTACGCTTGCTGAATTGAAACGCTAATCTACGCCTGCAGAATTGAAATTGCGTAATTGAAATGCTAATCTATGAAAGCAGGGAATATTTACTTTACTTTTGTGGAAATGAAATTGCAGAATGGAAATGAAATAAACTATTTAGCAGAAGGCGAGAGTAGGAAAATAGAAGAAAAACAACAATCACCAATACTCTGACGCTTCCGCGGCAACGGCGCCAAAAAGATGGTGGGCTCCAGTATTGCAGCAACAATGCTGCAACTCCTGGGACTCCCGTCTTTACTTTTATCAACCCGGTAGTTCGTAACAAACTTGGAAGCGACAGTGCTGTATGCACAAGTACTAGCTCTTGCCGCAGCTGTCACTTGGCCAGCTGGCACAAGTCCACTAGGAGCTTAAGCCAACTTCTATGAGCTCTTAGAAGAAGCTTTTTAATTGATGGATGAAAGCTAACTCGAAGGAAGCTAATCTATTTGCGAAAAGAGATTGAAAAACTGAAGGAAAACGCAAACCCTAACAAACCCTAATTCTACCAGCTAGTCTTACTGATGCAGAGGAGAGAATGCAAACTACTAAAAGAGATGCCATTATTTCTATGAAGGTAAAATACATGTGTCTAGACTACCTCTATCTGAAGAAAACATCTTTTCTGTATTTTTGAATAAGTTATTAGAATTATCATGCATGTGCTTTTAACTGGCTTTTTATTGTGCAGGGGTGGATCAAGGAGGAGAAATGCTTGGAAAAGGTTGGAAAGGTTCAGAGAGGGCCTAAGGGGTCCCTAACATCCTTCCAGAGAGTTTCACAGAGTTTGGCTATTAAGAAACCTCATTCGTGAGCTTCTACAGGAAGTCTGCAGGGGTTCTACAAGATGTTTCAGGAATTTCTACAGGATGTTCAGAAATTTCTACAGGATGTTCAAAGAGTGGATTTTGGAGGATGGGTGAGTGAGGGAAGATGCATGAATGGATAGGGAGGTAGGATGGGGACCTGAAATGACCCAGGGACTGATGGATGGAGTGGTGAGAAGGTGTAGAAGGCTACCTTGGCTTTAAGACGGCTGAGACAATGGAGGAGCAAGAAGGTAGGGTTACATGGGCAAAAGAGTAGGTGTGAGACGAGGAACCTAACTAGGAGATGGAGCAGCTGGCTTGGACGAAGCTTAGGTGGATGAGAGAGTGGTAGAGATGCCCTGCACGGTGTACATTTAACCGAATCAACAAAGTCCTACACACAATCAAAGTCTTAGCTAATCTACTCTAACTGTCAATGAAACAAATGAACAACAGCTTTATTTGTAAAGAGAACCATGTACATCACTTAAGCAAAGAAACATTTCAGAGATCTAAACTCATAATAACTTCTACAAATGAAAACAGTACACCAAGGATTGCATGGTTAAGCAAACTAGTGTTTTTGTTGGGGCAGCACTGTTTCTGCAATTCCAACCCCTGATCCAATAAGGATGAGGTGAAACTGAGAGTGTTGTCGACCCTTTTCTTGGAGCTTTATCTTTTATTACCCTACCAATATATTCTAAACATCTGAAGCAATTCTATTCATAACCAGTGACCTATTTAACCAACACAACTAAATCTGCTCAACAGAAACACGTTTCAAATGCATAAAAGGAAAATCACGATGCATAAAGAAAAGGTAACAGTACAAAGAAGGAAGCCCTAGGCTCTCAGGTTGGGCCCAACCCCGAGAGCTATGGCTCCTATAGAAAACTCAGAGTTGGTATAAATCGTACTGCTTCTCATTATCAAAATATGATCATAAGTCAAGAGTTATGCCAAAAATGGCCACAAGAGAACAAAATGAAGCTAGCAGCACTGTAGTGCAAAGTATGCAAGAGTTTCCAAAAGTCCCTCACGAAGGCTGAGACCTTAACATTTATACACCACGAGGGCCCTAGTTGGCCTCCTAAATCTATGGGACTTGGCTGCCCAAACTGTGAGTAGACAACTTCTTCCAAAATATGCTTGGCTGCCTTCTAGATCCGGTTTTGGTGGCCTTTGGAGCTCGGAGTTGGGGGTGAAGATCCTGAGGAAGGCTATTTAATGCCATAGACAACCCCCCTACGAATCCTCACCCAAAGCTTGGCTGTCTTCCAGCCCATGATTGCTCGGTTTTGGTCCAACATGTGTCAAAAAAAACCTGAAATGAGCACGTGTTAGCCACCTAGGAAGAGTGACTACCCTTATTCGTACAAATGACATAAACATACTAAAAAATAATGCATAAGCTATGAAAAATGAAGGATTGAACAAGGATAATTAGGCCAAATGAGCCCAACAAGTTACCTAATTTGGGGCTCATCACTTCTCTCCTAAATTTTAGTTGTAAGTCAGCTGCTATTAACATTGTTCTAGCCATTTCTTGAACTATTCGGTTTCTTCTTTCAACTACCCCATTTTTCTTGGGTTTTCTGGCAGCAGAGAGTTCTCTTTTAATTCCATGTATTTTATAGAATTCATTAAATTCTTTTCATGTGAATTCTCCCCCTCTATCTATTCTGAGGTACTTAATCTTTGAATCCTTTTCATTTTCTACAATATCTTTAAGATTCTTAAAACACTCAAACGCTTCGGATTTATATTTTATAAAATATATCCACATCATTCTAGTATAGTCATCAACAAATAAAGCAAAGTACCTTTCTCCTTGGAGTGTCGGAGTTCTAGTTGGTCCACATAAATCAGCATGGATGATCTCCAAAGGCTTTGATGTAGAAAACTCCTTGGTCTTGTGGTTGGTTCTAGTTCTCTTTCCATGTTGACATGGACCACATATTCCTTGATTCGGTTTGAATAACTTTGGAATGTCTCGTACTTCTTTAATCTTGTTGATGTTGATCAAGTTATCGAAGCTTGTATGTCCAAGTCGCTTGTGCCACAACCAACTTTCATCTGTTTGACTTAAGTAGCATTTGTCTTCTTGAATCTTGTTCAGAATGTAGATGTTGTCTGGTGTTCTAACCCCTTTCGCCACAAGTTCCCCTGAGGAAGAGTTATGTATTTCACAATATTTGGTGCTAAAGACATCATTATGTCCTTGATCACAGATTTGGCTAACACTCAGGAGGTTGTGTTTGAGCTCGTTTACTAGCAAAGCAATTTGAGCTTTTCTTTTTCCATTAATAAGAGTAACAGTTCCTTTTCCAACAATTTTGGCAGATCCACTTCCAAAGGATACATTTCCTTCCTTTTTGTTCAATGAGACAAACTTCCTTTTGTCCCCTATCATGTGTCTGGAGCACCCATTATCCACAAACCAATTATTTTCATCATTTTGAGCACATAGAGCTAGGCCAC
The DNA here is from genome assembly GCA_031772625.1 of Pinus tabuliformis. Taxonomy (NCBI): domain Eukaryota; kingdom Viridiplantae; phylum Streptophyta; class Pinopsida; order Pinales; family Pinaceae; genus Pinus; species Pinus tabuliformis. The sequence goes on along the minus strand of CM062807.1, from coordinate 1,079,915,278 downwards.
ATTTATCCGTGTTGGGATTCTCACTTCTTGCTTTTCCTCTTTTGAGTGGGCAATTTTGTTCATTGTGTCCATTATTGTTACATAATGAGAAAATCAGATCAAATTTGGCCAAGGGATCAAAAGAATTGTAGGTTTTGATTTGTCCTTGCCCTTCAGGGCCATATGGTTTGTTTATTTGATCCTTTAGTTTTAATGTGTCATTCTTACAAGCCATGCAGTGTCTAGCTTGATGACCAAAATTTTTACAATGAAAACAATGCCCAAAAAAGATAGTTTTGTACTTGTTGTAATAGCCATGATTTGAATCAACATTCTTCCTTGGAGTTACTCCCACTTTATTCTTTGGATTTGAGATGGGCCTCTAATGAAATACTATTTTGTATATGTTGTAACATCCATGATTTGAATCAACATTCTTCCTTGGAGTTACTCTCTCTTCATTCTTTGGATCTGGGATGAGCCTTTGATGAAATAATCTTTCTTCTTTTGGGTTTCTGGAAAGCACGTCGGCATAACTTTTCACATTATTCTTAGCACTTGATGATTCTCCTTTAAAGTCTATTCCATATTTTTCATGTTGAGGTTTTTGATTATTTAGGATAGTGTCAAGTATTTGAGAGGTTTTCCAACCCTTTTTAACTTGCTCCAATTCCTTCCTCAGATATACTATTTTGGCTTCACGTTCTTCGCAAGCTTCTCTGTTCCTTTTAGCTTATTTTTCAAGAGATATTCGCTTCTTTTTATTTCCTCGTTTTCTACCTTGAGAGAAATGATTTTATTCCGTAATTTTTCATTTTCTTCAATGGAACTTATTAACAATTCATCTACATTTCCATCTAGCCCTGAGTCATCATCATTTGTGAATGCCATGAATAATACTTCTTGGCATCTAGCATGATCATTTTCTTCATCTGATTCTTCATTGCCTCCTTTGTGGTGAGGGAACTGGTTAATTGATTTCTTTTTGACGACTACAAATTCATCTTCATCAAACTCATCTTGCCTAGAGAGGAAATTCTTCTTATTGAAACCTTTCTTTTTGTATACCATCCTTTTAGCATTTTCTTCATCATCACTATCATGCTTATGAGGACATTTTGCAGCATAATGACCTATTTTTCCACATTTAAAACAAATAAGAGGGTATTTACCTTTTATCTTAGATCCTTTCTTCAGTCTTCGTACAAATTGCGCCAATTCGGATTCAACATCGGAGTCATCACTACTGACATTCATTTCTTTCCCCTTTTTTGACTTTGAGGCCTTGAATGCTGCATCTTTGGAACTTGGGAAACCTTTTCTCATCTCATACGCAATGAGGATTCCATGGAGTTTATCCATCTTGAGAGTATCTAGATCCTTCACTTCTTCTATGGCACTTACTTTGGAGTCAAATCTGTCTAGGAGAGATCTTAAGACCTTTTGAATAATGGTGCTTTCTTCAATATTTTTGTCCAATCCTTTACAGAGTTGACCACTTCAGCTACTCAGAGAAAGTATGATGCAATGTCTTCTTCATCATCCATTTTCATACTTTCAAATTTCCTTCTATGAGTTTGAAGCTTTGCCTTCTTGACTTTGGAGTCCCTGTCGTATAAGCTAATTAGCTTATCCCATACTCCTTTGGCAGAGTTACAATTCATGACTTTTGTAAATTCAGAATCAGTGATTCCACTAGTGATGGAGTTTAAGGCTTTTTCATTTGCAACGTAGGCTTTCCTCTCGTCTTGATCTATTGGAAGAGTGGAAGGAGCTATGTGCTCATTTAAGACCGAATGCCAAACATCAGGTCCAAGGGACATTAAGTAGTAGGACATTCTCTTTTTCCAGAAACCAAAATTTGTGCCATCGAACAGAGGAGGTCTTCCTAACACTTCTTGATTTCTCATCATGACTAAGAATCCTTCTTCAAGCTATTAGGCTGATATGAAGAAGCCCGCTATGATACCAATTGTTGGAAATACTGAGGGCAGGGTGAATCAGTATTTCTTTTCAATTATTATTTTTATAAGTTAAAACATTTATAATTAGAACACAGAAATAGATAGAAGGAATAGATGCTTTTATTAATGTGACCTTTGCAATAAATCAAGTACAATATATATATATATAGATATCAGTTAAATCATTTATAATTAGAACACAGAAATAGACAATAGGAATAGATTCTTTTATTAATGTGATCTTTGCAATAAATCAAGTACAATATATATATATATATATATATATATATGATTTCAATTAGTTGCCAAGCACTAAATTGGACTCTTTGTGAGGCTCCAACCTCCAAAGGACAAACTTTGTCCTTTCAAGGCACCAACCTTGAATTTAGGATCACAAACTCCCAGGACACCAATCCTTTCAGTTCTGAGGCACCAACCTCAAGGGCTCCAACCCTCTACTGTAAAATGTCTGGATTTGTTTGGTTGTAATTCTCTGCTCCCAACCCTGCTAGGCCTATGACTTACTTATGTCCTCATGTTCCTTCCATTTCTTCTAGAGCTTCGACTTCCTTTATTTTCTTATAGTTTTCCAATCACCCCAAACTTTCCTTGTTCTCTGTTTTATATTCCTGATACCCCTGACCTTTGGCTTCCTTTCTCCACTGGCTCTTCGGCTTCCTCAACGCTCGTTTGATCTTTCAACTTCCTTTGCGCTCACTCTTTGGCTTCCTCTGTCTCTTCAAATCCATCAATACACACAAGACATGTTAATGTGGAAGAGAGGCCGAATTACAATAATATTGCATATTAAAGAAATAACTATATCAGAGAGGCCCCCCTTTTTTTTCAATATTCATACAATGGACCCAAACCTATCGGAAGCATTTATTTGACTTTAAGCCCCGGGCAACACATTTATCGGAACCATAGGAATACATGGAAATACACCCTCCGAACACATAAGGCCGGACTTCAAATGCATTACGCCCGCATCTATAACTTCATCGGGTCCGCTCCTCCACAACTTTATCGCAATTGGCAGATTTGCACATAACATAGCCAATTCCCCGATACCCGGACGCGATATTATTTTAAACTGTTTTAATAACTCTGTCGGGTCCATATATATATATATATATATATATAATGTTCTCTATGATGAAAAAGTATTAGTACAAGAATTTGAACCACAGCCTAACTGGACATTGCCAGAGATTGATATTGATAAGCTTTATAAAATGCCTGTTTTCCAGTTTCGAGCTGCTCAGTTATTTAGATTTACATCTGTGAATATTCCTATTTCCACTGGCCAATTTGTATATCAAATCCCACTAATACAGCCAGAAAATATCAAATGGGGTTTAGAAAATGGTTATAGATATATCCATATCGGTATCATACAATTTGGAATTAATCCTCTGGTTCGTCCTGGTCTAAATACTTCATGCTTGACATGTGTCCTTGATACAAGAATGAATAACTTCGACGACGCTTTATTGGGAGGATTCCAAAGTCCCCTCAATAATGGCCCTGTTTGGTCATCAGTTATCCCTAGGTATCAAGTTTCATTGAGAGACCCTTATATCAATGAATTCTTGAATGCTTATATTCAGTTTTATGGTTTTGACGTTGCCCCACAGTCACAGATTGCTCAACTCCATGCTTCTATATGCCTGAGATTTGTCTCCACCTCCATGCCTCCTTTGAATCCAAAGTTAGCTGGTAGAGCTTTAAAAGAAGGTGTTATTGTTGGCCCTGGTAACACTGCTCCCCTACAGATTGGTTTTGCAAAATGTACTCTTCCAGATGAATGGAATAGTACTTATATTCCACTTTCACAGAAATATCCTCAACTGCAAACATCTAAAGTTCCTCCGAAATTGTCTCTCGTCCATTATCCTGACGGATTCTCTGGTCTTAAATTTACCACTCCTCCACTTACTAGATCTATGTCATCCTTCCCTAGATCTACAATTTTGGGTGGTAGGAATCCACATATACCCCCTGTTCCCAGAAGTTTATCATCAAGACATTCTGCTCCAAGAGAGGATCACAGAAAATCCACCTCTCATAAACCTGATGATTGTCAGTTCTATGTTCCATCTTCATCTTCTACATTCCAGACTGATGAATCCCCTAGCTCTGAAGTCTTTATACCTGATATCAAAAGTTTCTCACTTCCTAGAGCTCAGTCAGAAGTTACTGCAAAAATACCAGAAAGATATTTAGAATCTGGAAATTCTAGAAGGACATTTAGCAATGGAACGAAGAAAGCAGATTTCCAATGGTTATGTATGAGAGCAACTTCTGATCCAGATCAGAATGAAAATGAAAAGCTGCATAATTATACAAACTACCAAATAGTTTGTATTCTTCAGAATATTGATGATATAGCCCGAGATGTTTTAGAAATTAAAGAGCACATCAAAAAGATGCATACTGGTTATATTGAGACATTGGGAATCCAAGATGCACACACACAAAAGTTAAATAATATTCAGTCAAACATGGGTATCATCTCCAAGTCTTTGGAACATCTTACAAATGCACTCCCCACTCCTGCTTCTCCACCTCATTATAGAGAAGTAGATGTCTTAAGTTCAAAGCTGAAATTCTCCTCCAATTCTGATGAATCAAAGCAAATCTTTTTTAAAGGGATAGAGAATATAGATAGAGCCAGACTTGAGAAGATCAAGAAAGGAATCAATCTAGCTAGAGAAAAGACAGAGTTGATGAAGAATAGACTAGCTGATCTTCCTTCTGTTGAAAGTCTAAGACTACCAAAGAACTATGTCAGCCTTAGTTCTTTGATGAAACAAAATGGCCAACCATCTGCTCCTTCAATAATGGCCATGTCAGGAGTAACTGGTGAGCAAACACAAGGTGAATCAAGTTCTAAAAGAGACAGAAGTGATTCTTTTTTCCATTCCAACAAAGGAAAAAGAGGTGTTGGTGATACCAATGCACATGAAGCATCAGCATCCAGCCCGTTCAGCAAATATACTGAAAATCTGCAATCTATACCTATAAGGCTAGACAATCCTGCTTCCAAAGGATATGGAAATTCATTGTTAGTAAATATTGATTGCCTTGATTATAATGAAGTAATTGTTGTTTTGCATAATGTCCATGCTTGGGCATTACAGAGGAAAGCTGAAGCCAAAGTATCATGGTCTGATGTAGTTACTCAGATTGTATGGTCTTTTACTGGCATACTAAAGCAATGGTGGGAAAGGCTTGCAGAGGAAGAGAAAGATCAAATAGTTGAACATAGTACTGATCCATTAAGAGCACTGTTTGAAGCTTTAAAACATGAATTTGTTGGATTAGTCCCTGAAGATTCAGCCCATCATTCACAGCTATTTCTCTCCCAGAAGTTATGCGACATTGATTACTTGCAAGAGTATTTTTGTGTTATGCAAAAACTTCTGTATCAGGCTAGTGGTCCACATAATGTTGCCTATCTGAGATATTAGATCCAGTCTATGCCTGGTAAAATTCCTGATCTAATTAACCAGTACATAGCAGATCATAAAGTAAATTTGGAAGGACAATCATTTGCAGCTATTCACCAATTGATTGTCACAATATTGCAGAAAGAATGTGCAGAGAGCAAAGCCAAGAAGAATTTTTCAAAACAGATGCACTTTAGCACAAAGCTTTGCAATAATTTCAAAGAAACCTATAATTTTGGTTGTCACAAGAAAAGTGAAAGAAAGGTTTCTAAAAAGGCAAAGTTTGATAACTCTTACTCCTGCAAGGCTGATAAATACTTTCCTAAAAAGAAAAAACACTTTCCTTCCAAAAGATCATTTAAAGGACGAAGGGTAGTATTTAGGAAAAGATCAAAACCTTCTAAAAAAGGTGTGTGTTTTATTGGTATCGGAGCCATCTGGTTCTTTGTCCAAGAGCTGTTTTAAATTGTCTGGTTCTTCCATTAAGTAGTATTTGTCTGAGCTACTGTCCACGAGTCTAAGTTTGCGATAAGGCGCTGGTAGAGAGTTGTGAAGGCGAAGGACTGCCGTGTTTGCTTTCCTGGTGCACAAAAGCTTTGATTCTCCTCTGTTCAGGTGCTTACTCATACTTTCTTTCAATGGCTGGTTATATGAATGAGTTTTCTCTTCAGAAGCCCGAAGACAGAAAGATAGCTCATAAGAATCGATGGTCTTTTATGAACAAGTTTTTAAATAAAACCAGAAATGAAGATGTTCTCTATGATGAAAAAGTATTAGTACAAGAATTTGAACCACAACCTAACTGGACATTGCCAGAGATTGATATTGATAAGCTTTATAAAATGCCTGTTTTCCAGTTTCGAGCTGCTCAGTTATTTAGATTTACATCTGTGAATATTCCTATTTCCACTGGCCAATCTGTATATCAAATCCCACTAATACAGCCAGAAAATATCAAATGGGGTTTAGAAAATGGTTATAGATATATCCATATCGGTATCATACAATTTGGAATTAATCCTCTAGTCCGTCCTGGTCTAAATACTTCATGCTTGACATGTGTCCTTGATACAAGAATGAATAACTTTGACGACGCTTTATTGGGAGGATTCCAAAGTCCCCTCAATAATGGCCCTGTTTGGTCATCAGTTATCCCTAGGTATCAAGTTTCATTGACAAACCCTTATATCAATGAATTCTTGAATGCTTATATTCAGTTTTATGGTTTTGACGTTGCCCCACAGTCATAGATTGCTCAGCTCCATGCTTCTATATGCCTAAGATTTGTCTCCACCTCCATGCCTCCTCTGAATCCAAAGTTAGCTGGTAGAGCTTTAAAAGAAGGTGTTATTGTTGGCCCTGGTAACACTGCTCCCCTACAGATTGGTTTTGCAGAATGTACTCTTCCAGATGAATGGAATAGTACTTATATTCTACTTTCACAGAAATATCCTCAACTGCAAACATCTAAAGTTCCTCCGAAATTGTCTCTCGTCCATCATCCTGACGGATCCTCTGGTCTTAAATTTACCACTCCTCCACTTACTAGATCTATGTCATCCTTCCCTATATCTATAATTTTGGGTGGTAGGAATCCACATATACCCCCTGTTCCCAGAAGTTTATCATCAAGACATTCTGCTCCAAGAGAGGATCATAGAAAATCCACCTCTCATAAACCTGATGATTGTCAGTTCTGTGTTCCATCTTCATCTTCTACATTCCAGACTGATGAATCCCCTAGCTCTGAAGTCTTTATACCCGATATCAAAAGTTTCTCACTTCCTAGAGCTCAGTCAGAAGTTACTGCAAAAATACCAGAAAGATATTTAGAATCTGGAAATTCTAGAAGGACATTTAGCAATGGAACGAAGAAAACAGATTTCCAATGGTTATCTATGAGAGAAACTTCTGATCCAGATCAGAATGAAAATGGAAAGCTGCATAATTATACAAACTACCAAATAGTTTGTATGCTTCAGAATATTGATGATATAGCCCGAGATGTTTTAGAAATTAAAGAGCACATCAAAAAGATGCATACTGGTTATATTGAGACATTGGGAATCCAAGATGCACACACACAAAAGTTAAATAATATTCAGTCAAACATGGGTATCATCTCCAAGTCTTTGGAACATCTTACAAATGCACTCCCCACTCCTGCTTCTCCACCTCATTATAGAGAAGTAGATTTCTTAAGTTCAAAGCTGAAATTCTCCTCCAATTCTGATGAATCAAAGCAAATCTTTTTTAAAGGGATAGAGAATATAGATAGAGCCAGACTTGAGAAGATCAAGAAAGGAATCAATCTAGCTAGAGAAAAGACAGAGTTGATGAAGAATAGACTAGTTGATCTTCCTTCTGTTGAAAGTCTAAGACTACCAAAGAACTATGTCAGCCTTAGTTCTTTGATGAAACAAAATGGCCAACCATCTACTCCTTCAATAATGGCCATGTCAGGAGTAACTGGTGAGCAAACACAAGGTGAATCAAGTTCTAAAAGAGACAGAAGTGATTCTTTTTTCCATTCCAACAAAGGAAAAAGAGGTGTTGGTGATACCAATGCACATGAAGCATCAGCATCCAGCACGTTCAGCAGATATACTGAAAATCTGCAATCTATACCTATAAGGCTAGACAATCCTGCTTCCAGAGGATATGGAAATTCATTGTTAGTAAATATTGATTTCCTTGATTATAATGAAGTAATTGCTATTTTGCATAATGTCCATGCTTGGGCATTACAGAGGAAAGCTGAAGCCAAAGTATCATGGTCTGATGTAGTTACTCAGATTGTATGGTCTTTTACTGGCATACTAAAGCAATGGTGGGAAAGGCTTGCAGAGGAAGAGAAAGATCAAATAGTTGAACATAGTACTGATCCATTAAGAGCACTGTTTGAAGCTTTAAAACATGAATTTGTTGGATTAGTCCCTGAATATTCAGCCCATCATTCACAGCTATTTCTCTCCCAGAAGTTATGCGACATTGATTACTTGCAAGAGTATTTTTGTGTTATGCAAAAACTTCTGTATCAGGCTAGTGATCCACATAATGTTGCCTATCTGAGATATTACATCCAGTCTATGCCTGGTAAAATTCCTGATCTAATTAACCAGTACATATCAGATCATAAAGTAAATTTGGAAGGACAATCATTTGCAGCTATTCACCAATTGATTGTCACAATATTGCAGAAAGAATGTGCAGAGAGCAAAGCCAAGAAGAATTTTTCAAAACAGATGCACTTTAGCACAACGCTTTGCAATAATTTCAACGAAACCTGTAATTTTGGTTGTCACAAGAAAAGTGAAAGAAAGGTTTCTAAAAAGGCAAAGTTTGATAACTCTTGCTCCTGCAAGGCTGATAAATACTTTCCTAAAAAGAAAAAATACTTTCCTTCCAAAAGATCATTTAAAGGACGAAGGGTAGTATTTAGGAAAAGATCAAAACCTTCTAAAAAAGGTGTGTGTTTTATTTGTGGTAAAGAAGGTCATTATGCTAACGCTTGCAGAGAAAGAAAAGATAAAAAGCAGATGAATATAATGAATACCTTTTCTACAATACATGATCCACAAGATTGGGATCTCATATCCCACTCTGATGGAGGATATTTTGAAGTTTCAAGTTCTTCTTCAGAATCTTCAAATAGTGAAATTCCTGAAATCGGGAAATTAACAATTGATTCAGAATCATCTGATTCTGATGAAACATTCATTCCTGATACTAAAATGTTCAGTTTGAATTCCTCGGGAGAGATACAAGCAAAGATTGCAGCAGTCAAAGCTGATCTAGCACAGTTAGATCCAGTTCAGTTTACAGCAAGAAGAAGATTGACTGAAAAACTTGAGAATCTTGAGAAACAACTGCCATCCAAAAGGAAAGAAAGATTTTCAGAGGAAGAAAGAGATGATGATGACTTCATCGAGAAAGAGTTCGATTCAATGTTCAGACCTTTGCAGATTTCAGTATCTCCAGGTATGAATCAAATTGATGCTCTTAAAAAGAAGATCACAGATTTGGAATCTTCAATCCATCACACAAGGTCAGAAATGATACAGTTGTCTTCCAAACTTCAAATACTTATTTCTGATTATGATGATTGTAATTCCAAATTAACCAGCCTACTGATGAAAAATGTGCCAGTTATTGAAGAGATATCCCCAAAGAAAAATGTTGAGCTTTTTAATGTTATGGGCATCGGAGATAGAGTAGTTATTCCAATAAGAATTAAAGTCCCTAGCATTAAACTGTATACTTTGGATGCTCAAATAGATTTTGGTGCTATGAGTAGCTGCTGCAAATATAAAGCCATTCCTCATTATTATTGGCAGCCTACTAAACTCCAATTCAGGGCTATCACTGGTGATTTAATGGAAATAAGTCACATAGCTCCTGAATTTCCTATTTTCTTGAATGATGTCCAGGTTTTTGTCACTTTGTATAGTTTTGATACTGGTGCTGATGTTCTGTTAGGACAAGATTTTCTGAAGAAATATTTGCCAGTCACTTTTGGACAAGATTATGTTATATTCTCCACCACTGCTGGTCCTATCACAGTCCCTGCTTCCAGTGATTACAAAATTAATGTGCAGCCTGAAGATCAGGATCCTCTCCAGTATAGTCTGCAAGATCTGACCAAGATTAATAAGATCGTAAAAAATGCAGAGTTACATGGTCCCAAAACTTTGCAACAAATTTCTGATAAACTTCGTGCAGATTGTACTTCCAGTAGGCCAGATGCCTTTTGGGCAAGAGAAAAGTATTTTGTTGCACTACCTTACCGAGAAGGATATATTCCTAGGCCACAAAAAGCCAGTGCAAATCATATGAGTCCAAAAGAGCAAGAATTATGCAAAGCAGAAATTGAACAATTGTTAGAACAAAAGCTTATTGAATCTTGCAAGAGCCCTTGGGCCTGCCCGGCTTTTTATGTCAATAAGCATAGTGAGCAGAAAAGAGGCAAGAAAAGGCTTGTGATTAATTATAAGGCTTTGAATGATGCTCTTCTTCATATTCGATATCCTCTGCCTAACAAAGAATTGTTACTTGCTAAGATTGCTAATGCTAATGTGTTTAGCAAGTTTGATCTTAAAAGTGGATTTTGGCAAATTGGTATTATTCCTGCTGACAGGTATAAAACAGCCTTCACTGTTCCTTATGGCCAATATCAATGGACTGTGATGCCCTTTGGTTTGAAAAATGCTCCATCTGAATTCCAAAAAAGGATGGAAGACATTTTTGGTGGGGTAGAGTACATTATTGTATATATTGATGATTTGCTTGTATTTAGCAGAGATGTAAATATGCACAAGATCCATTTAGAACAATTCTACCAACTTGTATATAAGCATGGATTAGTACTTTCAGATTCAGAAGAGAAGTTTCAGATTGGAAAAGTCAAGATTGATTACTTGGGTTTACACATAGAAAAAGGACATGTAGAACTTCAGCCACATGTGCTAACCCATCTATTAAAGTTTCGTGATATAATTGCCGATGTAAAGACCCTGCAGAGATTTCTTGGATGTCTGAATTATATAAGAAAATTTTATGCTAAACAATCAGAGGATACAAATATACTGCAGAACAAACTAAAGAAGAAAGGTGTCAGTTGGACAGATGAAATGACAGCAGCAGTAATTAGTATTAAGAGTAAGCTTAATGATTTGCCAAAACTCAAGCTTCCTGATACTAATCTTCCTTTTATACTTGAAACAGATGCTTCTTATCACACTTGGGCTGCAGTTTTGTTACAAAAGCATGGAAGAAAAGAATTGGTTTGTGCCTATTCCTCAGGATCTTTTGATGATACAGAGAAAAAGTATCCTTCTTCTCATAAAGAAATACTTGCAGTAAAGAGAGGAATAAAGAGATTTCACTTGTTCTTGAAAAGTGTTAAATTTATTGTCAGAACAGATCTAAAGCATATGAAACAGATGTTGGCAAACAAAAGATTGTTAGAACAAGGTAGTACCAGAGTACTAAGATGGGCACTATGGCTAGAAGGTTTTGATTTTGATATTGTTTACAAATCTGGTGCAAAAAATTATCTTGCTGACATGCTTACCAGAGAAGGTGCTCAAGAAACCAAGGAAATCAAAATGTTCAGACCACTTAATCAACATGAAGCTTCTACAAGTCAGTCCAGTCATGTCGAGTCTAAAAGAGTTAAGTATGTTACAGTCTGTAGTAACTGTCATTATGAGTTTTGTCTAGAATGTCTATCAAAATAGGTCCGAGTCTTGCCATTATGCTTAAGACAAATCATTTTGCAAAAATGGTTTGATTTTGAGGAGTCTAGATGGTCATATACAAAAGAGTTACCATATAGGATTAGGCCATGGCATGTTTATTATGCATTGTCTAGGGAACCAGATCCTGTTTATTTTGGGTGTATTCAAAATACTGACTGGACATGGTCAGACTACTTTTCTATTCACCAAAGAGCTAGGATACATGGTTCGGTTAAGGTCATATTTTATGCTCACGCTATAGATCCCTCTAACAATTGGTGGAGTCCATGGTTTAAGCTATTCATGTTTAGATATTTGCCTAGAGCTAAAAGCATTTTTGATAGGACTTTTGCTGAGTTTGTCAGAATCTTCCATTGGGAAATGCATGTAGCTGTCCAGAATGATTACGTCTTAGAGTTCGAATTCATCCACAAACACACAATTGTCATTCCTAATGAAGAAGATGAGTCCTTTAAGCTTTCTGTCAGATTCAGAGGATTGATATCAGTGGATCCACATGACAGGCCAACATTCATGTTCACATTCCCATTCTTTTGTTGTACCAGAGATGCAGCACCATATTGGCTAGATGAATCTGTCCCATACGAAGTGCTGGCTCCAAACAATGAAGAACTAATTGAGGAATTGATAGAACAAGACCAAATCAGACTTGGCCATAATAATCCAGCTGTTCCAGATACTCATGCACATGATTATGACGACAGGGCTAACAGCGACTGATTGAAAGGATCAATCAAATGAAATCCTTTCATATCCTGCTTTATTTGTACATATACTGCTCTTTGGTTTCCGTGGGATTTAGTCCGAATAAAATCTCCACTGTGTAATTACTTTATCCTGTTGTTCTTTGGTTTCCGTGGGATTTAGTCCGAATAAAATCTCCACTGTGTAATTACTTTTGTATAAGAGCCGATGTCCTAGATTCCGGCCATCTTTTCACTTCAGAGATGTCATGATTCGGTCCCCATATGGCTTAGCCTCCAAGGGACGAGATAACAAGTGGTTGTCCCCACTTGCCCGAATCTTTAGAACTATTCATTACTTTTGTACAAAGTTCTTTCGTGATAGACATCTTGCATGATGTTCTAGCGAAAGTTTGATTCTTTTGGTTTCAAGTTCCCGGTAAAACCTTTCACCGGATGACCTGCTAGGATATTATAAATACTAGCATTGTAAGTTCATTAGAGGCATTGGAGTCTTGAGAGTTTTGAGAGAGTCTGAGTAGTGTTGTAGTCTGAGTGAAGTCTCCCTACTCTGCATCTGCGAGAAGTTTTCTCGATCTGCTTGCACCACGGAGTTTAACTCTATAGTCTGTATTGTGAGTTTGAGTTCTTTGAGTTTTAGACGAGACGAGATCTCCCTGCTCTGCATCTGCGAGAAGTTTTCTCGATCTGCTTGCATCACGGAGCGCTAGTCTCATATCTGGATTCTGTAATTATCTGAGAAGCAAATATATCTTTGCACATCTTTGCTGCACATCTGGTTCTTTGTATCTGGTTCTTTGTATATATATATATCGCAATTGGCGCTTTCAATGTGGCAAGGCTTTACAAGAGGCTTGCGATATGCGACAAATGTGATAATATATTAAATCATATTGCAATGGTCTAGTCGGGTCTGTATATTATCGCAATCAGCACTTTCAATGTGGCAAGGCTTTATAAGAGTCTTGCGATATGGCGGATGCTATGTAACTTTAAAGTGTATTACAATGGAATCCTAGGGCCCATGTATTGTATCGCATATATATATATATATATATATATATATATATCACAATCACATATTTAATGTGCCATCCCCTTATAACTTATGATATGATATTAAGCATTATTCCTTAGCGATCCTCCACTATTGATCTACTCACGATCTGATGATCAACACTTAACCCAATCAACCCAAAACCGTCCGTTGATCCTTCGTTGTTGATCAACCTGCGCTGGATCCAACGACTTGCATGAATTTCGGGTGAGCAATTTGCAAGGGAAATAACCACCCGAAAAAGTGGTTTTCTCTCTCCACTCGAGTGCTACGTGTCACCCATTGAATGGAATCGGGCGCTCTCCTCTAAATACCACTTACCGCCTAGCGTCCACCTGGAAATTACTGCCACTATTACAAACCCACCTTTTGAAATATAACCACATGCATTAACTCTTCATTCATCTTCTTGATTTCTGCCAATATTATATATTCCTCCGCTCTTTTGGCTCCTCTTTTAACTTATTTGGCATATATTACATGCGATACTCCCGATATGGTTCCTCCTCAATCTCCCGCTTACACTTACTTGGCTTTCCTGTGGCTTCCAATACCGCTCCAATACCTCTTCTCTGCATTGATAGCTCTGCTCTAATAGCTCCTATGACTTCCAATATTCTCTCCAATGGCTTGACTGTCTTGGCTTTCCTCTGGTTTCTCCTCATGGCTTCTTGCTCCTGTTCCTTCATGGATCTACTCTACTTCTCCTTCACCTCACATCATTGTTTACTCATCCAGAATATTGCTATATTGACATCAATGACAATTTAGTTCAACAATAACTTTCAAACCGCTTGGAGTTTTGGGCTGTGTAATGGCTCATTCGAAAGGTAAAATTATGCTCTAAAATATGGTCTAGGAATCACATGAGAGGTGGCCTCTAAGGTAGTGAAAATTAATTTTCTTTGTGACTTTCCTTAAATTTTTGTGCATAGAATATTTGGAACAGTTTTGGGACAGCGTGGCTTCTCCATTTTTTTGCAGCAATAATATCATCATGATAGTATCCAGCATCATGATGAAGGTATAGCATCATGTATTCAATGATAGTGCAGTAATACGTCATAGTGCAGCCTTCATTAATTTGTCAAAGACACCAAAGTAGTCTTCCAATTATGTCAAAGTGTGGTCATTCTTTAAATAGTATGACATCATCGTGTATGACTCCATATGTCATCAAGGGTTAAGTTCTAGATCATCAAGGCACATGCAACATTACAGTTATTTCAAGGGCTCCTTAGGACTTCTTCATTAATGGTTTGACATCTTCGTGGCTCGACATCTTCATTGATGGTATCTTTGTCAAACAAGAGTCCTGACATCATCAAATGGGACCAGGAATCTCAAGAATATTGACATCTCGATCAATGTCATATTGACATCAATGACAACCTTGATTAACAAGGACCTATATGCCATCGACATGTACATACGACAACACCTTCCTCCAAGGGAAATGGAAATCATACATATCCCAAGGAGAATACAACCATGTTTTGATACCACTCTGTAACACCCTTCCTCCCATGTCTACCCAAGTAACCAGCCAACTAGGGTAAACATGTGACAAAGAGTTACTATGATATGATTCAACTCCCGATGTATCATTTAAGGAAGTGGAACCGATGGAACACATCCAACCTAACCTTCTGCACATGCAACAGAACCCATAAGACCCATCCAACCCATCCAGGTGACCAGCCCCTGAGATAAACTGAAGTTTTTCTGCATTAAAGCCTCAGTTTCTCCCTTGACATGGCAATTCATGCAACTGGGACCTCCAGTCGCTCCCACAATAAGGCATCCTTGAGACTGGGGACTTTTCCAAGTAGTTTTGTGCCAGTGACTCTATATTCAGTGCCACTTTTTCAGGGCTAGGACTTAGGCCACATTCTATAACTCTAGGAAACTTTCATAAATGAAAAGTAACATCAAAACAATGATACGAATGTAATTACTTGAACAAGGACTTGACTAGACCCCTACTAGCCATGACAGGAATTCCGTCAAACATGTCACAAATATGCATCCTACAGGTTTAAACAATAAAGCTAAGCATAGGGGTCTCCCACTTATCTAAGAATCACTAAGAAGTATTGTTTCCTCATCACCATAACTACATTACCATATATTAAGCCATATATTCATTATACATTTAGTGATTAACCAAAACATGATGAGAGGCATACATGATCACTGTCGTAAAACTCACTCATAACTAGCGAAAATATCAAGGATATAACAACCATATAAGCCACATATAAACAAGTATATTTACCCATAAAATACCAAGGAGAAAGAGAGCTCTTATTGATGATTACATAGGCTAGCCTGGTATGGGACTTCCACGAACCACCCGACCATAAGCTAGGCTGAACCAAATATCTTTCAGTCAGTCACCCCTGTGCCATATTCCAAGCATGAATATGGGATCTCATAAAACAAATCATCAAAACCATCCAAGGCTTCCAAAGGCAAAACCACCTCAACCCTCAACCAGTGATTCCACCTCATAGTCGGACATCACTAACCATCACCAGATTGGTATCTACCCAAGCTTTCTAAGGCTTCCAACACTAGTAACTCAACCCACCAAGGGCTTCCAGAGCATTTGTCCAACCAAGGCTTCCATGACTAGTAACTCAACCCAAGTTGTTACATGCTTTCTAAAGTGTTTGTCCAACAAATGCTCCCAGGAACTCATAACTCAACCCAAAGCCAAAGGCACAAGAAAACCAATCATAAAATAAAAGTAAAACCCACAACACCATGGCTATCCAGGAAATGGAAAGGCTAGGAAAAACCACTGTCAATCCAGGAAATCCTCCATTCCAATGATATATCATGACCAAATAACCACATGCACATGTTATTACACGTCAATTTGTCACCATGACACTTGATCAATTTATGGACATTATTACCATCCATGAACATGTTGAAACCAGCGCCCTTAGAAGTCAAGCAACTCAAAATATGTTAAATTACATGAGAAATTAAGGTCAAGTAGATCTCACACCTTGTTAAGTTCCACATGCGCCGATTTCTATAGAGTTTCTCGCGCATGCACTGAAATTGACTCTAAGAACAACGCAAAGTTGCGCTCTGTCTGTAACTATAAACCCACGCATGTGAATTCTAGGAAGTAAAAATAAAAATTACATTCTAGAAACATAGTTGGTCGAATATTTCCCAACTGAAAGCTTCCAGGTGATGATTGTTCAAACTATAACCCTCACAAGGTGCATCTCCATCCCTTTTCTCATGGTAACCTAATCCTTCATTAAAGGAGGTTCATCCTCTTCTTAGGGATCTGAAACTTCCCCCTCTTTGATCTATAAAAGTACCAGAGGTTTGAGGGATAAAGGAGTTAGAATTCAGAGAATACAAACTTATGATGTTAGTTTGAGATTGGAGAGCTTGTTATCTAAGGAGGAGATTGAAGGTATTTGGGAGTGACCTCGGGACATCAAGGCAAAGGTTGTAAGGCTCCTCTTATCTTCTGATTAATATAAATGAGCACTTTCTCCCATTGATTTTGACTTCTGTGAATGATGAATAGTTTTCAAGTGTTTATTATGTTCATTAAGGCAAGTTCAATCCCTAATTTCCTTGATCATTAGGCTAAGTTGTTTGAATTACTGTATCACATGTTCTTTTGATCCTTTTTATGGTTTATGTTTGCACGTTCTGCCAAGCATTGAAGAGCTGCATCAAGTCACAACCAAGGATCTTCATCAAGCATTTCATGAAATTAGAAAGAGGTCTATCCATTAGTTAGACTACTTGTAATTCAAATAAGTTCAACTTAGGGAAAGAGTCATTTCATTTGTCATGATTGTTTCTATTTTTCCATTTATGATCTAGGGAGACCTCTCTTGTCCGCAAGAGGGATTGTTCGGTGTAACAAACTGGCGACCATACTGGGGAATGTCTTTGTTCTCGTCTTTTTCCTTAGCCTCGCTTTCTGATTTTTCTGATTTATCTAGACCTGAGTCTTCATAAATTAATGGCCTTTTAGATCTGATTGGTTGATTTTTGAATTTTTTATTTTTTCTTTAAGTTTTCCTCCCTGCGTTGTTTCTGTTTGTACACAAAGCACAGTTATGTGCCTTTTTTCGTAGCAACTGATCGCATGGGCTCTGTTGCCTATTGGAGACCCACGTAGGTCTTGAAAGTTTTTGAAAAATTCGCTATAGATTCAACCCATACCTAGATTTTTCTTTCTGAAAGTGTCATTCTATTTGTTTGGACTGTGTGTTGTGTTTCCTAAACTCAGTTGATTGCTTGGTTGATGATTTTTTTAAAATTAGGTCTTTTTGGAAGAATACCTTAGCGTTTTGACTGGTTGATTTGTTGATTGATCAAAACAAGTTTGAATGTCTTTTTGTGAGTGATGTTCTTATCTTTTTCTATCAAATACACTACTCAAGATTTAAAAACTGTTTATTTGTAGTCAATCACTTTGAATTACAAATTAGGGTTTCTGAAGACCTTGTACTGTTGTGAAAGAATGACAGTTATTTTTGCTTCGTAAAAGAAGTTGTTGCTTTCATCTTGGAAAAATTTTCATGATTGCACTATTATTGTCATCAAATCAAAGCATTCATAGGAGAATATGTCTTTTCTCCATCTTCTTGATTGATTTCTGTGTGCTTGAAAGTTTCAAGTGATTAGAAGAAAAGAGTGTTTTAGTTTATTTTGATAATTAGGGAAATCTGGAAATTAGTTTGTTGACTGCATTTTTCATTACAAAATAGTGAAATTGGTTGTTTTGAGAAAAGTTGAAAAGTTGTGAGTTGTTGCATTTTATTTCTCAAAAATCAAAGAAAACTCTTTCTTTTCTCTAAATAGAATTTCATTGAAAATTGAAAGTTGCTTTTGCATTTTAGAGTGCATTAAGATTTCGAGTCGTATCACAACATCATAAGTTTCACCTCCATCACCCATTGAGTAAAAGAACAACTTAATAATACAACGCTAATTAAAATTCACTTAGAATTTTATATTTTTTAGGGCTCTTTTCACCTACATTAGCTTAAGTGTAGGGCTTTGGAATAGGGAAGGAAGTAAACTTTCCAAAGCTACAAACAGACAATAGAATCTTGAGTTAGGGAGAGAAAATCCAAGTATTTCCATTTTGCTCTGGGAAGCTCTTCTTAGACATGAGTTAAGCATGAGGTCGTGTCGAATCTAGTGAAGTGATCT
Organism: Pinus tabuliformis; assembly: GCA_031772625.1. NCBI lineage: Eukaryota > Viridiplantae > Streptophyta > Pinopsida > Pinales > Pinaceae > Pinus > Pinus tabuliformis. The sequence goes on along the minus strand of CM062807.1, from coordinate 1,079,896,651 downwards.
GACCCACTTCATTGGCCTAGATACAGTGATTTACACGTATTACAATGGTACCGAAAGGTACTTGGGGTCACTTGAAAGTAAACCTCCAATTGATCATGTGGAGGAGCCTTCAAGGGGATTGAGCTTGTTACTCTTCCCTTGTGTGTACGTTCGATCTACGACTGTCCCCCCAGGTAAAATTGTTGTATTTGGTGAACATAGTGACTATAATCCTAGGGCTCTACCTAAGGTGATGGTAGAGGGAAGGTCCTGCTGTACTTGGAACAAACATTGGCTAGACTCACTTGGACTCTCTAGAGGGTAATATTTGCTCGGGATGGTTTATAGCAGAGTTACTTGCACCAGACCATTTCATTAAGCAGGTTGTCAGGGTAACTGGTCCAAATACTCATTTTCTATAAAAAATTTCACCTTGATCTCTTCGATGTTGGATTTCATCACCAACTAGTATATATTGATATTTGTGAAGAGTAAGTTTGTGTGGTTTGAACTCCTAGATTTTTTAGCGAGTGTTACTTTTTATGTTATTTTTTTTACTTTTTAGAGATTTTAGGTGTAATTTAGATATTGTGTGATTAATAATTTATAAATAAATAAATAAATAAAAAAAAAAAAAAAAAAAAAAAATCATTATGGAGCAACTACCAAGACAATCACGAAGGATGCATGGGGTTCCCCCTGAGTATACACCGAGTCAGTTAGAAAAGATTAAAGCAGAAAAATATAAATCATCTGAAATTGGAACTGCAGTGGAAACTGAAACTTCTACTATTATAGATTCTGATGTAAGAGGTATTGAATTTAATCAACCTATAACATCTACTATTTCAGGCATTGAAGTAACAAAAACTGAATTTGATCAAACTCAGAATTTAACATCACACTCAGCAGCAATTGATTTACAAATTACTGAAATCGTTCAAACTGAATTAGATACTGGAGAATCTTCTGATAGAAACCTCGTTTTTGAACTAGATATTGATGAACCTGAGTCTAATATTTCTGAGACTAAAATTCATACATTTGCTACAACACATATTCTGGATCCTCCACTTTCATCACGTGTGAAACTTATCATTACTAATAGTCTTCCTCCTGGTCTTATTGCCATTGAAGAACTTGTTTCGAACGAAGAGGAAGAACCTATAGTTTCTACCAGTGAACCTGTAGATATCTCAGAACTTTTGTTTCGATCTCTTCACCCTGACCCTTGGTATTTTACACCCTTGAACTTTTTAGGACAAGGGATTTTTGTGTTACATGAATCCTTATTCTACCGTACCTGGTTTTGACTGGTCCATAATGATTCCTAGAAGTGTCGTGTCAGATACATCCATGTATTCCACTTCTCCGGAGTCCACATTGTATGGTGGTTTTTTACCACCTAGATATCACTCTCTCACAGGAGCTTATTCAGGAGCTTCTTCCTCGAACTCATCTTCAAACATGTCAACTGGTGTAATTAACCCTACCAATGAAGGTTTGGCATTTGAACAAGCCATTAATATGATTTCTGGTAATGTTGGTAATCCACGAGCTAACCCAACAGGTGGTTATTATCTGCCTGGGGGGCAACCATCGTATCCTCCACCTGGAGGACAACCTTTTGGTGGACCTTACCCTGCAGCTGGGGGGAAACCCCCCGCCGGAAACTACTTTAACTATGCTCAAATGCCTCAAACCGGTTTTGGTCAGCCTGTTATGCCTCAACCCGCCTTTGGAATGCCTTACCTTGGATTGAATACAATCTGGAACCCTTCTCAACAGTCAATTCCTGTTTCTTCTCAGGTGCCTTTGTATCAACTTGGCCAACCTCTTGGACAACCTATGCAGCAACTTCCTTTTCAAGGTATGTCTTCTCAAGTCCAACCAACTGTCTAGGCTACCTCATCGACACCTACCCAGTAATCGCTTCAGCAATCCACCCAAAGTACCCATCAAACCGTAGGGTAGTCTGTTATGGCAACATCTGTTCAGAACCCAAGTTCAAGTTCGCCTAGAACTCCCATTCCAGGAGTATCACAAATAATTGTCCCGCTTACATCACAGGTTACTATGCAACCTCTTGTTTAGTCTTTACCTCAGGCATTTGGTGTTCAATCCATTCCTATGATTCCATCAGCACCTCAAATACTTATTTTTCAGCCTAATGTTCCATATATGCAAGTACCTTTTCAAGGGCTATCTTTCCAAGGTTTACCCAGAGTCATTTTGTTCAAGCTACACCTTTTCAAACTCAATTTCTCCAAGGTCAACCCTTGCAAAGTCAACCCTTTCAAGGATAGTTTGTTCAAGGTCAAATGGGTCAGAATCTCCCCTTCCAGAATCAACTATACCCAAGTCATACATTTCAACAACCTATTCAACCATAATATGGTATGGCTCATCCTGGATACCCAGGAGGTATGCAAATTCCAACTGCTCAAGCTATCCCAGGATATCCTGGATATCCTCCTCCCGATACGGGACTCGCCCCTCAAGGTTATCAATATCCATCACAGGACCCTAATCGCCAGTTGCCTTTCATTGCAACTTTGGATTTTCCTGACCTTTCTTGGTTAAGTAATGATCCACTTATTTATTTAGATTGGCCGGATATTCCTATTAAGTTTCCCAGTGATATTCCTAAGTTTGAAGGCAAGCTGGGTGAAGATCCGTCCAACCATGTCATGACCTACCATATTTGGTGTGCATCCAACTCATTAAATGACGATTCTATTAGATTACGACTTTTTCAACGAACCCTAATCGGTTTGGTAGCCAAATGGTATGTAGAATTACCGTGCGCTTCCTTCAACACGTTTAATGCCCTTGCTACAACCCTTTTGACCCATTTTCAGTTACCCATTCGGTATGACAATGGAACTGAACTTTTGACTTCTTTAAAGTAGTCAATGTCAACCCATATCTCAGATCACATTCACGAATGGAGACGAAGACGTCGCCTAGTTAAAGTTTACATTCCAGACCAGATTCTGTCTGAATGATCCATAAAGTCACTTTTACCAGTTATAACTAAATATGTGGCCAAAGGGGGTGTTGTAACTGAAGAGCAGGTAATTTCCCACACTCAATATCTCGATCTTTTTTATACTCACTCTGGTACTTTGTATGAAAATATCCCATATTTACCCCGATCTGCTCCAAATTTTCCACCTCTTCCAAGATCACATGCCGCAGATGGCATGATTGGTTTCGTGAGCCATAATTCTAAGAACAAAAAGAAAAATTCTAAGAATGTTCAAGTTTCGGCTCTGTCTGATTCACTTGACGAAGATCCTTCTCCCGGAATTACTTCCAAAATCAATGTCGTAGATTCATCTACTGGCAAGGGTAAGTCATCCAGAAATAAGAAAAAGGGAAAAGGCAAAACTAAACAAGACAACCGCTCTAAGGATAAATCAACCAAGAACAAACCGTCTGATGAAAAGAGGAAACCTCGATATCCTTGCTTGATTTGTGAGGAAGATCATTACACTAAGGAGTGCCCTCATCGGGCCAAAGTTTCCAAATTCATCAAAAGTTCACCCACACCCGTTGTTTTGAAGGATCCTTTTCCTCAAGACAATAAAATGGTCTCTCACGACCAATCCTCCTCATCCTTGTCAGAAGATATCATGATGATGTCTTCCAGAGTTATGGTAGCAACGAGATCCAAAGATTACGCATCAAAGAGTCTTGTTGAAAATGGAGATGACTCCAGTTCATCTAGTCAAACTTCCGCATCTACTCCTCCTTCTTTTGAACCATTACATATTGAAAAACCAAATCCTGATATGGTAATTCGTCCGCCTCCTAAGGGTATGCTTCATAATTCAGCCTTTAATCCTCATGCGAGGGCTGCCCAAAATTATAACATCGTCGAAGATCTGGCTATGTCACCTTCGGCCATGTCTGCCCTTGAAGTGCTACAAACTTGTCCAACGCAAAGGAAATTATTATTATCAGCCATAGGAGCTATAGATCCTCAAGACTCCCATTTGATTGTTTTCGAACAGTGACTGACGAAGGAGCGTCAACATGTATTATGTCCATTGCCTGTTGGAAAGCTTTAGGTTCTCCAACAATCAATCAATCTCCCACGACTTTGAAAGCCTTCAATGGAAGAGGTTTTCATCCATATGGACTTTTAAATGATTTTCCAATCGAGTTAGAGGGAAAAACAATTGCAATAGATGTTGAGGTTGTTGATGCTCAACTTGATTACAACCTTTTGCTTAGTCAGAGTTGGACTTATGCCATGGCGGCAGTAGTCTTGTCATATTTTAGGATGATTATGTTTCTTCACAAAGGAAGAATTTTGAAAGTAGATCAATTGTCCTACTATACCTCTGACCCTAATTCTACCAACAGTATCCCATTTGTTGGAAAATTGACCACTCCATATGAAGAAGTTGGTGTTGGCCTACTCAAAGACTCATCTTTGATGGGAAATTTCGTGTTCCCTTTGCTTGTTCTTATTCGGAATGAAGCACAAATCAACATGATTACATCGAGTACTTTCGAAATGGGAGATCCGTGGAAAGTACCGTCAAAACCAGAAATGATTTTATATGGAAATGAAATGCCTCGTAGTCCTTCCGAGCTAGCCTATGAGGCCATTCAGTCTTTTTCCAACCCATCAACATCTCATGATGGTCAAATGAATATGATCATTGATGAATATTCACATTTGTCATGCTTAGAACAAATCTCTATGCTTGATCCTTTTAACAAATATTTTTGAACTGATGAAGGGATTATGGAATTTATGACCTTGGATGAAATTCCATGGGACAATACTCATCATCGTTCAAATTTCTTACCTTCCTTTGATAAAATTGAGAATAACTTTTCAACATTAATTTCAACTGAGGCCCTTAGCGATCCTCAAAATCCCATATCTACCCTTTCTTCTAGTTCTGAACAGAATTGAGGGAACATATTGGCAACAATACCTATTGATATCTCAGTGAAACCCAAAATAATTGAAAATATTCATATAGAATCCTCTTGTTCGTTAGAAGAGATTTCAACTTACAAAGCCCTATTTTAGGAATTTCGTGACTTTTTTTCCTAGTCCTACAAAGAGATGTCAAGAATTGACCCTATCATTGTTATACATAGAATAAAAAATTATATGGATGTTAAGCCAGTTAGACAACGATTACATCCTATACATCCGCAAAAGTTGTTTCTATCAAAACTGAGGTTGAGAAATTGCTAAAAGCGGGATTTTTTACCCTGTTCCTTTAACCGATTGGGTATCAAATATTGTGCCCGTTAGTAAAAAGCAAGGAACTATTCAAGTGTGTTGATTACCAATATATCAATAAAGCTTGTCCCAAGGACAATTATCCAACTCTGCATGTCGACCAAATTATCGACGACTATGCCAGAAATGAAATTTTTTCCTTTATAGATGAATTTTCTGGCTACAATCAGAAAAACATACTCCCTACCAATCAATATAAATCCGCATTTATATTCCCATGGGGAACTTTTGCTTGTAACAAAATCCCATTTGGCCTAAAAAATGTTGGCACAACTTTTCAACGAGAAATTTCTAACGCATTCCACGATAAGCATATTGTTCTGCCTTATTTAGATGACCTCTCGTCTCATTTTATGAAACGGCAGGATCGCCTAATGCACTTAAAAGTGATTTTCATTAGGTGTAGGCATTATAATATTCACTTGAATCCACATAAATTTGTTTTTTGTGTGCAATCCAATCACCTTCTAGGTTTCATCGTTTCAAAGGAAGGCATTCGTGTTGATCCTCTCAAGGTAGAGGCAATTTTGAATTTGCCTACTCCTTCTAGCCTGACTCAACTCCAAAGTTTGCAAGGGAAGGAAAACTTTTTGTGTAGATTCATCCACAATTATGTTGAACTAACACAAGTTTTTACTCAACTATTGAAAAAGGGTATTCCATTTTTCTAGGATGAGCTTGTTGATAAAGCTTTTGATGCATTAAAGCATGCACTGACTAATGTGCCTTTACTGCATCCACTCGATTATCATCGAGACTACTTTTTGTACTTAGTTGCATCTGATGCCACCATTGGCATGGTGTTAGTCCAAGAGGATGATTCTAGCAGCGAACATGTGATTTACTATTTGAGTAGGAGTCTCACTAAAACTGAGATTAAATACGCACATGTGGAGAAGCTAGCCTTGGCAGCTGTGCAAGCTGTTCAATGATTCCGTCACTATATACTTCTCCAAAAAATGACTGTCATTTCATATTGCAACCCTATGATGTATATTCTCACGAAGCAACTGCTAGGGGGAAAATACTCGAAGTGGATAGTCATTTTACAAGAGTTTGATATGGAATTTGAAAAATCCAAATCAAAGAAATCCTTGGTTTTCCCTGAACTATTGTGTGACTTCCCCCACACTGATATAGAAATTGTAGCAGAAGATTCTTTTGTTGACGAATCTCTCTTTCTTATTAGTGTGTTCGATCCATGGTATGGAGACATCATTATATATCTCCAAACACAAAATTTTATGCCTAAGTTATCAAAAACTGATCGTCAGTAGATATGATACCAATATCAGCAATACAACATTATTGGTGACACTCTTGACCGTTGTGGTACCGATTTTGTATTCCAATGTTTTTTAGCTCTTGAAGAAGCCGAAAAAACTTTAAATGACTGCCACTCTGGAGCATGTGGCGGTCACATGTCTGGGTATGCTACTGCCCAAAAGATATTACGTGTTGGCTATTTTTGGCCATCAATGTTTAAATATTGCATCACTACAATACGAAAAATGCCATAATTGCCAAATTTATGATCGCAAAATGCGAGCACCTCCCGCTCCTCTTCACCCAATCATAGTTGTCGGTCCTTTTGCTAAATGGGGCATCAACTTCGTCACTTGTAACCCTCACTTGGCCGGGGGGCATGGATATATCATCCTTGCAGTCGATTACTTTACAAAATGGGCCGAGGTGATGCCTACATATAGAGACGACAACAAAACTGCAGCTATTTTCATTTTCAATCATGTGATTTCTTGGTTCATCATCCCACAAGCTATTGTTACAGACCATGGTAGTCATTTTCCCAACTTTATGATGATCGAACTATTCACACAACTTGGTCGAACGATGTGATTAATCTGAAAGACTGATATCAAAATGATAGCTCTACTCCGTATTATCCACAAGCTAATGGTCAGGTCGAAGCTGTCAATAAAGTTTTAACCAATATGATTAAATGGATAGTTGGTATCCATAAAGGAAACTGGCACTCTATGCTCTTTTCAACATTGTGGGCTTACCGCACTACTGTAAAAACATCAACTAGTTTTACCCCTTTTCAACTCATTTATGGTTTGGAATCTGTATTACCTATTGAATGTGAAATTCCATCTCTTAAATTAGCTATTGAATTATTACCTGCTACCTTTGCAGACGAATAACGCTTTGTACATTTAGCCCATCTAGATGAAAATCACTGTAATACCGTATTGGCTAGTGAAGCTCACCAGAAATGTGTCAAAGCCCAATACGATCAGAATGTTAATCCTTGTACATATTTAGAAGGTGACCTAGTCTTGGTATATGATCAAGATCATGACAAGATAGGTGCAAGGAAATTTGAGCCCATGTGGCATGGCCCTTACATCATAAAATGTGTATTAGCTAAAGGTGCCTATGAGATGATTGATTACAATGGTGTTCCTTTGAGAAAGCCTAGAAATGGTTTTTACCTAAAGAAATATTTTGCATAAATTCTTGGTGAAGATTTGTACATTATTTACCATTTTTAGGTATGTGTGATAAATTAGTGTTTTTTATTGATTCTCCTTCTTATCTCGTTTTTACACTTGATTTGCAGATGTTGACATTTTCTCCGACTTACATTGGCTTTGCTGATGGCGCTAGTCATAGTACTCAGAATTTATCTTCTGCAGCCTGGGTCATCTATTCACCCAGTAACGAGCTAGTCTCTATTCACGAAATATGTCCCAGTGAAACAACGAACAACATAGCAGAAGATAGTGCATTCACTGAGCTATTTGTTGATGACATTACATTTGGTATCTAACATTTGATTGTTAGGTTAGATCCGTAGCTCATAGTATTACATTTAAACAATGTCTATTTAGTTAGGAGTCCAACCATGTTAAGGATGTTTTTACGAGTCCATCTCTTGGAAAGACAATTTGATTATATCAAATATCAACACATTCCGAGATATTTAAACACATTGATAGATGCATTGGTGAATCATGTGTTAAATAGACATTTACAACATTTGTAAATTAAAAACAATATTCATTCATACATTGATCGAGATAAACATAGATAAAAGTAGCAAATTTTTCATTAAAATAGAGTTTAGGTGTGTCTACAAAATATGTCATCCGAGGACATAAGGCCCCGTGTACTAACACCAAAAAGTCAAAAATGGTCCTAGAAACTAGAACAACTAGGCATGGTGATGCTCATGATAACACACGATAGCACGAGCAACTCGACGCAACAAATGTCTGAGCGGCCTGGGAACCCCAACTACGTGCCTCTGATAGGTGCGTGGAATGTCATCAACTCCAATCTCTAGGATGTTGGTTAACAACCTCTCAAGGTTATGCTCCAACTCTGTCAGTATGTCATCTGCCTTTAGGTTCGTTGCTGCAACAACCATAGGATGCTCGTCTCATCTATCATACCATCTCATCCTGGCTGGTTAAGTTGGACCCACATCTGCACATACATTTCGGACAATTAGCCTCTGAAGACAAAAAACACTTAAAAATTAAAAAACTTTGAAAATTAATCAAAATGAGAAATTCTTACCTAGATCACCCCACTGAGCTCCGGCTGGAAGTGGGATATCAAGGTCACCTCTATAATCTATCCCAACATATGGAAAGTCCTCGATCAGAACAATCTGCTGGCTCATCTAGTCAAAAAAATTTGTCATATACCTCACTACAGGATCGTCACCACCATGGTGTGCCATTAGTGCAACCCACCTCATCAAGCGTGGATCCCTCGAACCCCCCTCATCTGCCTGAATCTATTGTGGCCAAAGAATAGGAACCCTTTCTAGGGAAAAAGCAACTAGAATGGCACCATAACCGAAATTTTTCAGTTTACCATTCTTGCACCTAGTCAGCTAGCCCTTCATATTTACCACTATTGCCTCGCACCAGTTGTATACTGTGGACTCCCAGCATTCCACAATCATCTGCATCTGTGCCCGGGTGGCTAGATGGAGGGCAGCACTACCACACAGTTTGCAAACAATGAAAGAAATGGTCCTCAAGGGTAAAATTTCGATGGACTGAATGTCAATCCATCCATATTTGGGCGATGCACCCCTACAAAAGCATCATAAGTATCCATCAATAGTGTCTCCCCCTGCTCTTGATCCAAAAAGTGAAAGATCGGCTCCCCAATGAGATAACCCAGTCAGGAAATATATGTCATCAACATCAATGGTGAGGCAATAATCAACAATCACAAAGCACTGTTCCTGGACATTCCAGGTCCTCACCAACCATGTCATCAGATCTACTTGGGATTTCATCCCAAGGATTACCCAATATTTCAGGAGGCTACAATTCTTGAGAACTTGCAAAGTGGTCGGATCCGCCAAAGCAGCCAAATCATTGGCTTCGTGCTCTCCCTCCCTCCATTGAGCAAGAAAAATGACCTGAAATGACCATTTTAAAGCAGTTAGAATATTTTTTGAAACTCATTTCATGTTTTTTGGACGTCAAAGTTTGTTTTAAAATATCCCACGTGCTTGTGCAACCACCCTTTTATGGACAGGGCGCAGCTGCGTGAAAATTTCCAGCATAATTCTGTGCAGGCCAAGAATTTGTGTACGGAAAATTTTATCGGCTTGCATGGGGCCGATTGAGCGAAACCCGCACATGGCCGAGGGTACATTTTTGGACAAATATTTGTCCCAAAAAACCAAATTCAAGCTTAAAATGAAAAAATAAATGGATAGAAAGCTAAGTTATGGAAAGATATTCTACCTGGAGGAAACGACACGTGATTTCGTCCACCGGTTGGCTCAGAATCAATCCTAGAAGTTTCACGGTAAAAACCCCTCTCTCTGCTCTGAACTGGTGAAAATGAAAATGGTAAAAATAAATTACTTACTTTTATAAGTTTTTTAATCTTAAAAACTATTTTTTTAAAGCTTAAAAACTATTGTTTTTATATTTTGAATCTTTTAAAGAGGGAAAACATCTTTTTGAGCAGTTATGACAGGTTATTAAGTTTGAATGTGCAAGATCATTTACGGAGTCAAGATGAATCATTTTTAACATTTCAGCAGACTTTTATTGCTTTTATGCTCTTTAAAAATTACAAAAAGTGAAAAATCATGAAGTCTTCTTTTAAGCCCTTTTCAGACTTTTTCAAAAATGAAAAGATTGCCGAGTACTTGCTTGTTCAAACTCGTAAAAGTAAATGAAAAACCATCCCCTCAGTATAAGTTTACCCCTTTTACGGATTGAGCTGGGACTGTTTACGAAAAAGGTATACGTTGATTGAACATGGTCAATAGAGTTCTCTCTTGTATTATTTTATCCTTTTTTGGACCTAAGAGACTAAACTAACGAAAAAGAACCTGATGGAGTCTACTTATGTTTTTCTTCTGACTCTCTAAAAATGAAAAACATCGAGCTTTACTTTCTCTGAGCTCGTTAAAATTTTACGGTTAAAGAGTTGAATGAGTTTTCTTTTTGTGTCTTTTTCAAACTCTTAAAAGAAAACGACATTGAGTTACACCTTTACTAGACTCGTAAAAATTAAACAGTATAGGACTCGTTAAGCATGACAAGACCAAACCATTCCTTCTTAGGGTTTGTTAAAAATACTTCGATGGACTCATCTGAAGGATGAGCTTACAGTCCAAGCATATGTTATCCTCCTCAAGCTTGTAAAAAAATAAAGAGGTACTTGCTAGTAATTGTGGGGCAAAATTGGTGAAGGTTTCCATTTTGCATCATTAGTTAAAAGGTCGCATGTCGCTCTTGAACATGGCACTCTGTCACATTCATGTCCGAGTTGGGAAATCCATTTTCCTTATAGTTAATCAAAACTCGCGCAGGCCGAGGGCGCATTTTTGGACAAATATTTGTCCCAAAAAGCCAAATTCAAGCCTAAAATGAAAAAATACATGAATAGAAAGCTAAGTTATGGAAAGATATTCTACCTGGAGGAAACGACATGTGATTTCGTCCACCGTTTGGCTCGGAATCAGTCCTAGAAGTTTCATGGTAAACACCCCTCTCTCTGCTCTGAACTGGTGAAAATGAAAATGGTAAAAATAAATTACTTACTTTTATAAGTTTTTTAAGCTTAAAAACTATTGTTTTTATATTTTGAATCTTTTGAAGAGGGAAAACATCTTTTTGAGCAGTTATGACGGGTTATTAAGTTTGAATGTGCAAGATCATTTACGGAATCCAGATGAATCATTTTTGACATTTTAGCAGACCTTTATTGCTTTTGTGCTCTTTAAAAATTACAAAAGGCGAAAAATCATTAAGTCTTCTTTTAAGCCCTTTTCGGACTTTTTCAGAAATGAAAAGATTGCCGAGTACTTGCTTGTTCAAACTCGTAAAAGTAAATGAAAAGCCATCCCCTTAGTATAATTTTACCCCTTTTACGTATTGAACTAGGACTGTTTACGAAAAAGGTATGCATTGATCGAACATGGTCAATAGAGTTCTATCTTGTATTATTTTATCCTTTTTTGGACCTAAGAAACTAAACAGAAGAAAAATAACCTAATGGAGTCTACTTTTTTTTTCTTATGACTCTCTAAAAATGAAAAACGTCGAGCTTTACTTTCTCGGAGCTCGTTAAAAATTTACAATTAAAGAGTCGAATGAGTTTTCTTTTTCTGTCTTTTTCAAACTCTTAAAAGAAAATGACATTTAGTTACACCTTTACTGGACTTGTAAAAATTAAAAAGTATAGGAGTCGTTAAGCATGGCGAGACCAAGCCATTCCTTCTTAGGGTTTGTTATAGACATTTTTGTGCCTCGCAGCATGGAGCATGAAATGTCAATAATTACAGGGATCCTCAGTCCCTAAACATGTTGTTCTTACCCCTAAAAGAACAAGGTCATCAAACAACAGCACTTCCAATCAGTTCTCCACCTGAAAACACTTCAAAACAGGCTTATTTCATGTCAGCTGCTCCACTGAGCTTCTGCGCTGGAATGCAACTGTCCCTCTTTGTACCTGCGCTGGAAGTCAAAAGTAATGAAGGCTACCTGTGCTGGGCGAGATTGGCCAAGTGGCACAGTCATCCTGCAAGGTGTCAACTGCCCAGGAAGCTTCCAAACTGACACTTGGTTCATAAGATTCGCCCTGTGATGAGTAAGAGGTACTTGATCACCATGTGTAACCAAGGATCTCCAAGTGGACTCAAGAACTGAAGATTAACTGAAGAGGGAGAGGACACTAGTCAGCTCTATGCCAGCCTCAAGCTGACTCATCCTCTCTTCTTCTCTCCTATATATAGAGCTCTTCTATGAGGTCTAAGGGGGCTGGAATTTTGTGTAAAGCAAGGAGGTGCTGTTGGATTACAGTTAGAGCTATTGGGTGATTGTTTTACTAGAGGTGAAGAGGAGAGTTCTTGCTGCTGGGGAGGTGCTGCTGGATTGGAGCCATCATTGGTTGTAACCTTCTCAGAACCCTGTTACTTCTATCAATAAAGTTTTGCATGTTCTCCTATATACTTGTATTGCATTGATGTATTGTATTTACATGTATATTTGATTCACTCTAATCCATGCATCAGTTATGAGTACTTGTATCTTGTAGTTTCCTCTCTCGTTTTGTGCAGGGCTTGTGTGTAGCTGGACCGGCAAAGAGAGCAAGGAGCTGGGAACAAGAGAAAAAGAGAGAGGATCAAGATCGACTAAGCGAAGGATACCAGGTTGGTTGATCATTTCTTCCCCTCTCTGTACTTTCATAAAGGAAAACATCAAAGCTTTACTTTCAGTTGTTGCTAAAGACTGTCACCTTTAGAGTAGGGATAGGGTCATCCGCATCGAATACTTTTCCCCACAACAGGGTTTGTTAAAAGTACTTTGATGGACTCATCTGAAGGATGAGCTTACAGTCCAAGCATAAGTTATCCTCCTCAAGCTTGTAAAAAAATAAAGAGGTACTTGTTAGTAATTGTGGGGGAAAGTTGGTGAAGGTGTCCATTTTTCATCATTAGTTAAAAGGTAGCATGTCACTCTTGAACATGGCACTCTGTCACATTCATGTCTGAGTTGGGAAATCCATTTTCCTTACAGTTAATCAAACCTCATTGAAAGTCTTCATGGTTTTCGGTATTATCGTTGAGTCAAATGCTGCCAAATCATTATAGTGTCGTTATGTGTTCAAGAGAAGTTCAACCTTGGTTCAAATCCTTTTGCAAAATCTTTGCCTTCATTCACGTCGGCCATCCTTGAGTCAGTCCTTGCAATTATTTTCAAAACTTGATATCATGTTTCATGTCATAGGCTTTCCTACGACGAATCACTTCCTATCGACTTTAGCTCATCATCTAGGAAGCTGATTTAGAAACCTTTAGTACCTTGAAGCTTGCATGCCTTAATGGCAGGTTTTTCACTTTCGACGATAGGTTCTCATCATTGGCCTTCGATTGAACGATTCTATGAGTGTTCGACTTCAGATCACATATTCACACTTCATAGATTGTACTGGGAGTACCTTGAGAACCATTTTCATTATTGGTGGTTTCTCTCGCGCTTATTAACAATTCACATCATTGACCAGTAATCAAGTGGTTTTTTCCATGTTCGACTTCAAGACATTCACTCGCATGGTTAGAATCATACTATGGATCGAGAGATGGAGATCAAGACCCTGGATCTAGTTTCATCAATCCAAGTTGCGAGGATATTTTATATTCATGATTATGTAGACAGATGGTTGTGTCCATGTTGTGTCTACCATCTATATGATCTTAGTTTTTCCATGCTTGTTCATTGAGTTCATTTTACTCTGAGTATGGGAATTCCTACCTCAAAGATGATTTTTGATATATATTTTGCATTATGTTCCCTTGAATGTTCCTTGCAGGTTTCCGACCATTGCCTCTGATTCGATCCTTGGGATGATAAAGCGCTTCAATCTTTTAAACTTATTTTTCAGACTTCGCACTTTAGGGGACAATCTATTACATGTCAATTTTTTGCCATGACACTTGATCAGTTGATGGATATTATTACCATTCATGAACATGTTGAAACCGACTACCTTAGAAGTCAAACAACTCAAAATATGTTAAAGTACATGAGAAATTTGGGTCAAATAGCTCTCACACCTTGTTAAGTTCCACCTGCGCTTATTTCTCTAGAGTTTCCCGTGCATGAGCTGAAATTGACTCTGAGCACAACACTCTATTTGTAACTATAAACCCGCGAAGGTGAATTCTATAAATTAAAAATAAAAAGGACATTCTAGAAACATAGTTGGTCCAATATTTCCCAACTGAAAGCTTCCAGATGATGACTATTCGAACTATAACCCTCACAAGATGCATCTCCATCCCTTTTCTGATGGTAATCTGATCCTTCATTAAAGGAGGTTCATCCTCTTCTTATGGATTTGAAACTTCCCCCTCTTTGATCTATAAAAGGACTAGAGGGTTGAGGGATAAAGGAGGTTAGAATTTAAAGAATACAAATTTACGTTGTTAGTTTGAGATTGGAGATCTTGTTATTTAGGAGGAGATTGAAGGCATTTGGGAGGGACCTCACAACATCAAGTTGAAGGTTGTAAGGCTCCTCTTATCTTCTAATTAATACAAATTAACACTTTCTCCCATTGATTTTGTTTTTGTAAAAGCTGAATTGTTTGCAACTGTTTATTATGTTCATTAAGGCAAGTTCAATCCCTAATTTCCTTTATCATTAGGCTAAGTTGTTTGGATTACTATATCACATGTGCTTTTGATCCTTTTTGTAGGTTCTACCAAGCATTGAAGAGTTGCATCAATTCACAACCAAGGATCTTCATTAGGCATTTCGTGAAACTGGTAAGAGGTCTATCCATTAGTTAGACTGCTTGTAATTCAAATAAGTTCAACTTAGGGAAAGAGTCATTTCATTTGTCATGATTGTTTATAGTTTCCATTTAGGATCTAGTGAGATCACTCTTGCCTACAAGAGGGATTGTCCGGTGTAACAATGTCATACATGCCAAAACTAGCAAGGAAATCATACATGAAACTCGGTACTTGCAATCAATCCATTGTAGTTGCTGATCCTGGTGTCCTCTTGCACTTTCTTGATTTTCCTTTGCCTTCTTGATCCAAATCCCAAGTATGCCACACTCCTCCAAGAGTGCTCCAATAAAAATCTAAGTGTCCAAGAGTATGAGAGAGAGAGAATAGAATGAGAGCTCCAAAATTGAACTGACAAAAGTCTGTGAACTAATCCTCATAAGCCTTTTTATTAATGAGGCCTCTAATTTCTTCAATTTTCCATTATTTTCCTTCATTTTCCTCCTCACATGCAACCTGTGACCTTTCACCTTCATTTTCTCCTAATTTCCATTATTTTTATAATAAAAAAATGCCAATTAATGTCATTTTTGCCTTTACAAATCCTTATTCATTGCCTTTGCCAATTTCCATAGCCATTAATAAACCAAGTGAACACTCGCACTAGGATGTTTTTCCCAACATTCAACTTGGAATATGTGTCCCATGACCAAGGTCTTATTTTACATTTATTAATTTTTAGATGGATTTTTTACCAGGGTTATTACAGAGCCTCATCATATGCATTGGGTTGTTGCAAATAATATTCTAAGATATCTTCATGGTACTATCAACCATGGACTAAGGTACACTGCTGGGATCCGAGATTACATGGATATACTGATGTTGAGTGGGCTAGTAGTGTGGTGGATAGAAAAATCACATTGGATGTTTTTTCTCTTTGGGATCTGTGTACATCTCATGGATGTGTCGAAAAAAAAGCTATTACACTAAGCACTGTTAAGGTTGAATATATCGCAACTAGTATGGCTTGTTCTGAAGCCATTTGGTTGAGGAAGCTCTTCAATGAGCTATTTGAGCACATGCTGGATACCACCATCATTTATTGTGATAATCAAAGTGGGATTCACCTTTCATAGAATCTCGTGTTCCATGACCGATCCAAGCATATTGATATTAGGTACCATTTTATCTGATATATGGTACAACAGGGAGCAATAAGGCTCCAACACATCAGAACGAATGAATAAGTTGTTGACATCCTCACAAAGCCTTTGGGAAAGGCCAAGTTCTTAGTCTTCAAAGAGATACTTGGATTCATGGAAAGACCCTCCCATGAGGGTCCTGATTGAGTTGGACATTGAGCTTTGGGAGCTCCTGGGGGTCTAGGGTACTTCTTGGAGCTATATGAGCACAGGGTGAGTGGTTCACCTTCCCCTATGGAGTACATATCCTAGAATGTGGGCATAGGGTGAGTGGTTCACTTTCCCCTATTGAATACACTATATAAAAACAATGTGAGTGGTTCACCTTCCCCTATGGAAACCCCTAGCATACATCCTACTCGTGTAGTTTGGTATGCTTGGGAAGTACCTCTCATTTGGCCAATGAGTTGGGAAAAGTGGTTAGGGTTAATTAGTACTACCGACAGACGCATCATGCACTATTGTATTCCCTATGACTAGGATGCATGATGTTCAACAGCTTGATCACTAAGGATCAAGCCTGGTAGGGTCATATACCTGGACATGATGACTTGCCTCTTTCATTTTGGAAAGAGTGTCATGGTCTTGTGACCCACCCTCTTTCAATCCTTTCTTATAGGACTATGATATCAATATTCGGTAGAGACAAGACAAGTTGCAGAGATGACACATGATGTACACGATAGCATATCCATGGATGAATGTTGAAAGTTGGAATTCCTCCCTAGTTGAGAGGGAGTGGTAAAGAGTGCAACTAGGGGCTAATTCCCCTTCCCAAAAGCCTATATATATATATATATATATATATATATATATATATATATATATATATATATATATATATACATATACATATATGTGTATATATATATATATATGTATATATATATATGTATATATATATATATGTGTGTATATATATATATATATATATATATATATACATATATATATACATATATATGTATATGTATATGTATATACATATATATACATATATATATATATACATACATATATATATATATATATATATATATATATATATATATATATAGTGTTGAAGAGTCATGTCTCTAAGGACATGACCATTCGTTGAAAATAGCTCATACTCACATAAATAACATATTTACCATCAGTTACTACCCACCATAATATAAGAAAGTATTTGCGTAAAAAATGGGATAAGGAAAAATATGCAAATAAATATACTTACTAGGAGTTACTACCCACCATTATTCACAGGTTCTTCAACACTTTAACAAATATGGGTAAAAATATAAATGTGAAAACTTAATAGAATTTAATTTATAAAGATACGTTATCCAATTTACAAAGAGACATGTCTCTTGGGTATCTTTAGTATCACTTGTGTATCATATCTTCTTGTACTTATTGTTGATGTTCTATCTACAATCACTATTAATGATGATCTAAAGTGAATGCTACTGAAGTCTTAATGTGATTGTTATTGGAATTTGAAGTAAATTTGTTATTGGGCTAATATGACATTGAAGTAATTTTTCCAAGCATAGAACATACCATAAAATTTAACAGGAAGTAGAATGTGTTATTATTGTTTTCATTGAGTTGAATGATTATTAGTCCTTTCATGTTAAAGTACCTTTTTAAGAAAATTATATCAATCCTTATTAGGATGAGCTTAGTGCCATAAATTTCCATGGAGGCCCATTTCCATGATTTTTTTATATTAAAAATTCAAAATAACAACAAAGACATTAATGACTATATGGAAGATTTGTGTTATTCTCTTAAACGGTCCATCTTATTTCACATTAAAATAGCTATGACAGAGTGACTATGGCAAATGTTTCACTCAAAACCCCAACCCAAGAAGTCAAATAACATGCTTAAGTAAATAAACTCTTGTACCATCCATCTTCCACAAAATTATATATATATATATATATATATATATATATATATATATATATATATAGATATATAATCTTTAACAAGAAGTTAGAAATACAAGTAAACTTGTCAAGGTACTAAACATGTCTACTAGCAGCGGGACTATGTTGAGTAAAAAGGAGATATAAAATAATTAGCACAATATTTCTCACCTTGGGAAAGGTCTTGATCGCATTCAATCATCATTACTCCTATAAGTCAAAGCTAAGGAAAATGAACCCCATACTTTGGCTTTCAGGAGATCGCTCAAATTTCCTACAAAACTAATGTTTGGTGTTATATTTCAACTATATTGGAACATCACGGAATGTGGGACCCTTAGAAGTTGTTACAATTTTCTTATATAATTAGGATTATCACATTTTTGTTGTAATAAAAGGGAATTTTAATTATATTGTGGGGTATAATGTTTGAATGCCATTCCTATGTTTTCCACATTCATTTATATACCCACGCTCTTCAATCATTATTATGTCATTATTTATATACATGGGTGTCAAAATTAACTAATCATTAAATCAAATCTTGCATATTTCAAAAAGTGATCTCTTGTTTCAATGTTGAGCTTTCATTGGTGACCTAATTACTATCTCATGTGGCAAATCATATGGTGGTACGACTATTATCCTTGAATTATTATCTGAAACGACCAGTTTATTGACCTTTGCCTTTCCATTATGATTGATGTGATCACTAACCGAGGATGGTCGTTAGGTTTATTTGAGGGGGTGGGGTATAATGTGTAAATATTTTATGTGACCTTGCCTGCATGTTGTGCCATTATTCGCGAGTTATTACTGCAACTTCGATTATGAATGCCAAAAATTAGCAAAGTTAGTTTTTGTGTTGCAAAGATTTGTGGCCATTTTTGAACAACAGGTGTAAGTTGCAGCAATAAGAGTGGGGTTCTAGTCGAATAGATATGATCCAAGCCACTTGTGAGCTACAAATGAAGCACACAACACTTTGAACCATGTAATATGGATTCACTATTTCAAAATAATTCTGGGTTTTGACAAAGAAATCGCATTGGAATTCATGTATAACTTGGATAACAGGATGATTATGGTAAAAATTTACAAGTTCAAGTGAATGAGGAGGCTATAGCTAAGGTTACAGGGTTAACAATAATAGGAGAGAAGTGGTATGAACCACACACTTCACTACAAAACGCAGCTCTGTTATTTTTAGATGATGGAGAAGAACTGGTGAAAAAGGGGAAGGGATACAATCTCAATTCATTTTCAGAGCTATGGAAGGAGCTAATGTAGATAATTAAAAGATATATTACATGTGATGGGAGATTCAATGTGGTTTAAGGTCGCCACCTTAAGATGATGGCACATTTGAGACAGAAGGTATCTCTGAACATTCCCTTCTTCTTGAAATCTATTTTGCATGAGACTGCACTTAGAGTTAGAAAATCTAAAGAACCTTTTGTAGTTATAAGGAGTCTACGACAAACTCACTAGAATTGGGAAAAATTCATCGGGGTGAATGAAGAACCCACATATGAACAAAATAATAATGAGGAACCTCTTCTAGAAGATGCCCTAGAGAACTTTGAAGTTGTGTTAGGTGATGAAAATCTTGAAACAA
Organism: Pinus tabuliformis; assembly: GCA_031772625.1. NCBI lineage: Eukaryota > Viridiplantae > Streptophyta > Pinopsida > Pinales > Pinaceae > Pinus > Pinus tabuliformis. Next base: position 1,079,876,910 of record CM062807.1, on the reverse strand, counting down.
GAACTAGCAACAAAAACCTTGAAGTTGATACTGGTAAAGGAAACCCTGAAACCACAATTAGCAATGAAAACTTGAAGTTGTAATTGGGAGTGGAATTTCTGAAGTGACACATGAAAATGAGAACCCTAAGTTTGTAGGTGAGGAAGAAAATTTTGAAGTTGATACTAGAAAAGCTGATGAGGTAAATTTGGAAGAAGTGGGGAAAGAAAATTTTGTATCACTGGAAGAGAAAATTCTAGTTGTACAAGAACCTCCCCAATTTGGCACTCTCTGCTCCAAATCTATCCATTTAGAAACTCTTCAGACTTAATTTGTTCACTTTAAGACTACCCATCCTGAAATTGTTTGTGCATAAATTCCTCAAACTGAAGTTTCCTGGTTGGAATGTGTAGTGCCTGAATGTACTCCAAAATATTTGCAAATTGAAGCCTCTCTATCAGAAATTTTGGTCGTTGAGAAACCTAGCAAGAAAGTGAAACAAAGTGTAGCTTTCATGGCCACCTTACCTAGAAGAAGGAGAAAATTAGCCAAGTTGTCTAAATTTAAGAAAGAACAGAGCTCCTCTCCCCTCATGTCTCCAAAAAAATCGACCATTGTTAAGAGTGAAATGGACTTAACTGAGGAGACTATTGGTGAAAAAGGAGAAAATTACCTAGATCAAGTTGCAAAAGAACAACTGTAAACAATATTGGATTTGAATGAATTAGGGAAGGAAGAAATAATGTTGGGACTTCGGTATAAAGGAGAAGAGGTGCTTGCAAAAGTGCAAAACCTTGAAGAAGTTTATAAATCCCATGAAAATGACTTGGACCAAATTGCCCAAGATGTTAAAGATGTGCAGGTATCAAAGGAGATGAATTTGGATCAAGAAGTGCCTAATGTAGAAGTGGTGCAAGCATTGAAGAAGGTGGAAGATTTATTGGATTCTATGGATGTGGAAGAGGGAATAGCTATATTGACTCAAGAACATTTGGTTGATTCCTTAGTCAATATGGTTCAGTCCATGAACCTTCTATAGACTCTTTGACCACCATAGTTTGAGAACCCTCTACTAATTTTGAAACTACTATATTTCAAGAACCCTTTTTTGACTCTCTAACCATTATATTTTAGGAAGATCCCATTAATGGTTCAACAACCATAACACATGAATCCCTAGTTGATCTTTCAATTGTCACTACTCAGAAGCCATCTATTGATTCTTTAGTTGTTATAACTCAAAAATATTTAACTGATTTTCCAATTGTTGTAACTCAAGAGTCCCTTGTTGATTCTCCAGTGACTAAATCCTACACTCCTACTACTCCAACATATCCCTTTAGAAGTAGAAGACAAAAATCAGACTGTCTAGAGGTCATGAGGGACAAAAAGAGATATAGGATTTTTAGAAGGGTTGTTACTTTGAAAAAGGAAAATGCCTCCATAAAAAGGAGGATACAAGAATTACATAAACAATTGGAAAATGGGGAACAACCTCACATTGGTCGAAAGCGGAAGGCTGCAAGACAATCTATGGCTAGAAAGAAGAGAAAAAATTATGAGTATCATACTATAGAATGTTATGAAACCAGCCCACAAAAAGATAGAAAAGATAGATGAACACCTTAGAATTTAGCCTCTTCGAGGGGGCAACCTCCTTTACATTACACAAATGAACAATTCTTCGATGATTCAAACGACAAAACCTCCTTTCTATATATAGGAGTCTAAGGAGTCACAATATAACCCAACCGACCTAACAATAATAATATAAAGCCACAAAAATAACAATAGAGGGATTCTATGGGGCACAGTAATAACAATATGGGGACAATAGGAGCACAACAATATTAATAAGGGGTACAACTACAATAGTAATGGGGTAATCACTAGTATTATAGGTACCCAACATGCCCCTCTCCTTCAAAAAATTGTTGTCCTCAACGCTTGAGTAGTTCTGGATGCTTTTGTATAAAAGTCTCATCCTCCTATGTGGAATCTTCAACAGATAAGTTCTTCCACTTGATAAGATACTCTAAAATTGATCGATTTCGTAGCTTTCAAGTTCTTGTTTTTGTGACTGCTTTCGGTTCCAATATAATTTTTCCTTCCTCGTCAAGTTCTAGCAATATTGTTTGAACTGGGAGCTTGTTGCCTATAACCTTCTTTAAACATGAAACATGGAAAACTGGGTGCAATCGAGAAGCTGCAGGAAGCTCCAATTTATATGCCATAGTACCAATCTTTTGCAACACCTTGTACGGACCATAATACATTGGTGATAATTTATTATCCTTCTTAGCTTGCTTGAGGGACATTTGCTTATATGGTTGTAGCCGTAGGAATACCCAATCACCTACATCAAAAATTCTTTCGTTGCAATGTTGATATGCCTGTTGTTTCATTCAATTTTGTGCCAACACGAGGTTATTCTTTAAGAGTTGGAGGACTTGTTGTTGATGTTCAATGTGATGTTCCACTGCTTGAACCTTAGAATTTTCTCTTAAATATGATGTGATGGATGGTGGCTGATACCCATAAAGTGCCATAAATGAGGTCATTTTTGTTGTTGTATGGAAGGAAGTGTTATACCACCTTTCAGCGAGAGGCAACCATTTGACCCATTGTGTCTGTTTATCAAATACAAAGCAACGAAGATATCCTTCCAAACATTTGTTTACTATCTCAGTTTGCCCATCAAATTGAGGATGATAAGATGAGCTATGAGCTAATTGAGTACCAAGACAAGAAAATAATTATGTCCAAAAATTTCCAGTGAAAATGGGATCTCTGTCACTTACAATAATCTTTGGGTTTCCATGTAGCTTTTGAATTGTTTCTATAAATGTAGTAGAAACTGTATTGGCTTTAAATGGATGTGATAATGCACAAAAGTGTGCATACTTGGTAAGTCTGTCAACTACCACCATGATGACACTCTTTCCCTCGGACTTGGGTAAACCTGTGATAAAATCCATTGAAACCTCCTCCCAACGTTGGCTTGGAATGGATAAACGTTGTAATAGAACCGGTGTCTTAATTGTTTCAACTTTATTCTGTTGGCAAACCAAACATTCCGCCACAAACTTTTGAATATCTGATTTAAGGCCATCCCAAAAAATTCCTTTTTAACCCTATGGTAAGTTTTTAAAAATCCTAAGTGCCCTCCTAAGGGAGAAGTGTGCAATTCCATAAGAATCTTTTGTTTTAGCTGGGAATTCTTACAGAGGTATAAGTGATCTTTGTACCATAACGAATCATTTTTCTAGCTAAATGTATCAGACGTACTGGAATCTTGTTGTAACTTTCGAATAAGTGCCCACACTTCTTCGTCATTCTTCCATTCCTCCCTTGCTTCGTTTATCCAATCTGGTTGGATAATAGAAATGGCGCACAACAATGCTTCCACATCCTCATCCTTTCTTGAGAGTGCATCTGCCACCACATTTTGCTTCCCTTTTTTGTAGATGATTTCAAAGTCATAACCCAACATCTTTGTGACCCACTTTTGTTGCTCTTCAGAGGATAATCTTTGTTCTAAAAAGTATTTAAGGCTATCATGATCTGTTTTTACCTTGAAGTGTCTTCCCATTAGGTAGGGTCGCCATTTCTTAAGTGCATGGAGTATTGCCAACATTTCCTTCTCATAAATAGCTTTGTGTAAAAACTTTCCCTTGATTGGACGACTTTCAAAAGCAATGGGTCTTTCATCTTGCATTAAAACAGCACCAATTCCATTTCCTGAAGCATCACATTCCACAATAAAGTTTTTTGTGAAGTCCGGTGTAGCTAAGACCGGTGCTTGGCACATTGCCTCTTTAAGATGTTCGAAGGCCTTTGTTGCTTCTAGAGTCCATGAAAATGCATCTTTCTTCAATAATGTTGTTAGAGGTGCTGCTATTCTCCCATAATTATTAACAAACTTGCGATAATACCCTGTCAACCCGAGAAATCCTCGCAGATGCTTTATGGATGTGGGGATTTCCATTCCTTAATGGCTTTAATTTTTCTAGAGTCTACCTTAACTCCTTCATGAGATACAATATGACCCAGATATTCCACCTCTTGTACTCCAAAGAAGCATTTGGATCTTTTTGCATATAATTGTTTCTCCTCCAATAGTTGTAGCACTCTGTCAACATGTTCAACATGATCCTTCCAAGACTTATTGTAGATTAGTATATCATCAAAAAATACTAACACAAATTTTCTAAGGAATGGTTTGAAAATTGAATTCATCAAACCTTGAAATGTTGAAGGTGCATTGGTAAGGCCAAAAGGCATGACCAAAAATTCATAATGACCCTCATAAGTGCTAAATGTTGTTTTCAGAATGTCTTTAGTCTTCATTCTGATTTGATGATATCCTGAATGAAGATCCGACTTGGTGAAGTAAATTGATCCATGCAATTCATTTAGTAATTCATCAATGACAGGAATGGGAAACTTATCTTTAATAGTGAGCTTGTTGAGCTCCCTATAATCCGGACAGATGCGCCATGATCCATCCTTCTTGTGCACCAATACTACTGGAGCAGAGAAAGAACTTTGACTCGGTTGAATTATACCAGCCTCTAGCGTTTCTTCAACCATACGTTCAATTTCACTCTTTTGGGCATAAGGATATCTGTACGGCCTGATGTTTGGAGGAACACTTCCTGGAATCAGATGAATAGCATGATCATGATCACAAATAGGTGGGAGACCTTTGGGAGTCTCAAATACCTTGGAATGATTGTCCAAGACTTTTTGGAGATCTGGAGAAATAGATGATTCCAATGTTGAAACATCTAGCGAACATAATTGTGCAATTACACCTCTTTGTTCCTTTTTTAGAAGCTTTGTCATATCATTAGAGCTGATTATCTTTCTCGGTTTCCCTGCAATACCCCTTAATTCAACTTCCTTTCCTTCCAAAAAATTTCATGAAAAGTTCTTGAAAATTAAAAGCTATTGTACCCAAGGATTGTAGCCATTGGACTCCTAGTACAACATCAACCTCCCATTGGAATGGAAAGTATTGGGCTAGTCAATACATATTCTCCCATGGATAGCTTGATATTATGGCACTTTCCAGAGCAATTTATTGTTCCTCCATTTGCAACCATCACTTGACACTCTGGTGCTGGATATAAGAAGCAATTCAATTCTTTTGCTACCTTACAATGAATAAAATTGTGGGTACTTCTTGAATCAATCAACACTATTACCTTTTCTTCTTGATTTGTCCTTCTATCTTGATGGTTTGAGGAGTGGTAATTCCCGCCAATGCATTACAGGATATGGTCGGATTCATTTCTTCTTTATCTAGGCTTTGTTCCTGGAGTATATCCTCTTCTTTTGACCTTTCTTGCTCCTTTTCTTCTTCCACTTCACAATCTATGTAGAATAATTTCTTCTCAGCACACTTATGACCTTTAGTGTATTTGCTATCACAACTGTAACAAAGCCCTTTTGCTCCTTTTTCTTCCAATTGTTGTGGTGTCAACCTTATAGGTTGTGGAAGACTACAAGCAACAACACTTCCATCTTTATAGTTGTGAGTGGTATGCTTCCTGGTTACCATAATTTTGCTTTCCATTTTTCTTGCTAACCTGAATGCCTTCTCTAATGAATCAGGTTCCCAAAGGCGAACATCATGTTGGATATTATCCTTTAAAGTCCCTATGAACACATCAATCCTATGCTCCTCTAGAATATTTTTTCCCCTTATTTTCAATTTTTGGAACTCCTCAATGTGCTCCATTATTGAACCCTTTTGTTTGAGACTTATCAATTGGCTAAAAAAAAGTGTTGCTTTTTGTATCCTCATAAGGTGTTGTCAATTCTTCCGTAAAAATTGCCCAAGTGATAATTTTTTTACGAGAGCAAAGCCATTGATACCATACAAACTTATTTGGTTTCAAATATAAAGTTGCAATATGTACCTTTTGTGTGTTTTGCACATTATTGAGATCAAAAAATTGCTCCATCTGTAATATCCATGTTGCGGGATCCTTGCCATCAAACTTCCTCATATCGATTTTTGGAATATGGTGGGTCTTCGACCCCACATTAGAGTCTATGAAATCATGATTAACATTTCTTTTGTTCGCATCATGAGTTTCCTTTACTACCTTTTCACCAATAGTAAGTATTTCTTGTAGAAAATTTGTCAAATCTGTCTTCAAATCTGCCATGTCTCTCTTCAAATCTATCTTCACACCTATCTTCAAATCATCCATCTTAGCTTCCACGCCCTTTATCTTAGCTTCTATTAGCTTTTGTGAGAGTGACATTTGTTGCACCTAGTCTTGTAATTTTGATATATCATGTAGCATTTCTTCCTCTTCTTCATGAGTCATGCTAGAGCTTTCAGGTTGCTTACTAGGTGTTTCCATTTTCTTTCCTCAGGGCATCAGTTACCGATAATAATTCTCTACTATGCCCTTTGAATTCCTTCAAAATAAATTTTCAAACCAAGCTTAAGCAAAAATTTAAAGAAATCTACACACCTTTTTTCACTTGGTAGGAGCTCGATATTGCCTCTAATGTATCTCTGTACTTTCGGATCATCGAGTTCTAAAATTGCGACCTGTAGTAGCCCTCTGTGTCCTCTTTCCAATGTCACCAGTGTGATCCAAATTGGATTCTCCAAGGAAGAGTTATGCAAAATCTTCCACAATGACCTGATTATAGACTAGTTCAGTGGAGAGAATTTGTACGACGTGACACGAGTCACTGTTTTAACATTTGGCTCTGAAAAATATATACAAGAAACTACAATCCATCCTCTTTTTGTTCCTTCTTATGAAATTTCAATCCGATGCTCAGAGAGAGAAAGTTATGACGATTTTCCCGAGGTCACCTGTTTGGAATGTAATTCAGGAGTCTGCAAAGACCAACTTCCTCAGATCATATCTCCGCAAATATAGCGCGAAAAGCTTTAAAATTCGGACCCAATATTCAGCGCGATGTCTTCTCAAATGGGTTTTTTTTTTAGCTTCTGAAACATCGTAGAAAAAATGTTATAGCAAAAATGCCACGATGACTTGTTTGGAGCAGCGAAACCCTAGAATCCAAAGCTCTGATACCAAATGTTATGAAACCAACTCACAAAAAGATAGAAAATATAGATGAACGCCTTAGAAATTAGCCTCTTCGAGGGGGAAACTTCCTTTACATTACACAAAAGAACAATCCTTTGATGATTCAAATGACAAAACCTCCTTTCTATATATAGGAGTCTAAGGAGTCACAATATAACCTAGTCGACCTAACAATAATAATATAAAGCCACAAAAATAACAATAGAGGGATTTTATGGGGAATAGTAATAACAATATGGGGACAATAGGGGCACAACAATATTAATAAGGGGTAAAACTACAATCGTAATGGGGTAATCACTAGTATTATAGGGACCCAACATAGAAACACAAAATCAGGAAGAAATTCTGATAGAAAAAGGAGTGAAAACAGATATTGTGCCTCGATATTCTCCCTGATTCTAGAAGTTGTAATACAAACATTAAGGAAATTGTAGCTAAGCACCATAAAGAGACAATTCCTCAATATGAGCATTATAAATTGTTGAAAACATTCTATACATTGACTAATGTGGAGATATAAACAACTACATAATTGAGCACTTCCTAGACAAAGATTCAAAAGTTGCAAGAATGAGTTCATAAATTAACCAAGGAGAAAAATGAAATTTGTTCCATGATTCTAGATGTCATGGCTTGCAGGGATCCATCCTATAATTATGCCTTATTTTTAGTGGAACAATACTTGATCCCAAGATCCAAGTTGTACAACATGGTTTCTCATGTGAGTTTGTCGATGTTTTTTATGTTATAATTGTTTTCCATAAGCATAATGAACGCATACAATATCTTTTATGTGAACTTTATATGCATAATTTCCTGTTGATGGAGTAAAGGGATGAGAATGGCATGCCATTTGTTGGACACGTTCAACTCTAATATTTCATACCCTTCATTGAGAACCAGGTAAAATGGTGGAAGGCATGCAATACCTTTGAGCAAAATTATACAAATTGAGAGTTATGGGCTAGAGGAGAACCTAAGAATGCCTTCACTGCATTTTGTAAGCATAAAAATTTTGTTAAAAAAACAAATGTTTGCCATGCACTCAAAGATGTTCATCTAAGAGTATTGGTCTCTAAGATTGAGTATTTGAAAGACATCAAAAAAGATGCAGTCAAAGGGGCTAAAATGAGATGGATGAAATCTTCATGAGAAGTTAATAACAGGGAATGTTTTAGCCTCCATAACTTTCACAGGCTCTTTCTAGATTCCACTTGTATACTGCAATTGTGATGGAGGTGGGAGTCAATTGGATGGGATGTAGGTATCGTTACCCCATGATTTAGTGTCCTTTGTCATGTTATCGATCCAATCATGAGTTGTCTCAACAAAGTGAGTATTTTTCTTTCCAAGAAATCAAGCATCAGGCTAGATTCAGATACAGAAGGGAGGAAACTTATGAAGCTTACTCCCTGACTATTGTAGAAATTATCACTATAGTTTAACCTGGTAATGCAATATAACTAAAGAAAAATACTTTAATCTACTTCTACAATCAAACTTGCGGAAGCTTAATATATTTGAGCAAGATCAAGTAGAACACATATAACCCAAAGCAGAATCAATGCACATGAAACACAGAAGAATACTCAAGGAAAACCTCAGCTAAAAACCCCACTATTTGTATTATCATATAAGTGGAAATATCTCAGGATTACACACTTCTTTAGCTCTCGCAGCTAGCCAACTCTCAGTACAATCCTCATTGATGCTCATAGGCAAAATAGACTTCTCATTAAGTCCTCCACACTGCCCTCCAAGCTCCTATTTCCTAGCGCAGTTTTTCTTGGGTGATCCTATTGTTACCATGTGTAACACTGATCACTCACACTGATCTTACACCTTGTAAAATTGTGCAAATCTCAAGGAATGAATTCCTTCTGCATGCAAGAGTTTTCCTTATAGGAAAATTCTAGCAACTGATAGTACATTGTCCTGTCTTTAATCTCAACTGGGTCTTTCTCTGAATAGACATGCATGAGTTATTTATGAGAGAATATTTAGTTATCTGGAGTACACTAGTTTGATGCATGCATGCATTAATGGACTGAACTCACAATTAGTTCCTCAAACTGTTTGGAACTAATTTGAATGGACATAACTCAGTTAATTGAGGTAACTAATTACAACTCATCCTTGTCTCCTTAATTTAAGGGATAACTGTTGCATGACTTCACAAAGACTTCTAGCTTGAATTTCTCCAACTAATTAATCCGAGATGAATTTATTAATTATTTTTCAAGCAGCTGGTGAGACTAAATTCAAATTTTAATTCAAGGACAAATTAAAATTGGAATATTCTTGTCGCCACATTTCAACACTCCCTCTCAACAAGAAAGGGATTATCTACCACCCTGATTCTGTCTCTATGGAACTCGAATTTACACTTTGACAATGCCTTAGTAAAAATGTCAGCATCTTGCTCCTCGGTTGAAATATACTGCAGCAACATGATCCTCCTCGCCACATAGTCTCTGACATGATGATAATGAATGTCGATGTGCTTGGAACTGTCATGAAATATTGGATTCTCAGAGAGTTTGATACAACTCTGATTATCACAATAGATCACAGTTGGATCCATCCTCTGATCAAACTAACTAACTAAAATTTTCTGCATCCAGATGGCCTCACATGCTGCATAACTTGCAGCCATGTATTCAACCATTATCGTGCTAAGTGCAACCGAGCTCTGTTTCCTGTTGTACCAAGAAACTGTCGCCGACCCAAGGTTGAAAATTCCACCTGATGTGCTCTTCCGATATGATGGACTCCCTGCCCAATATGCATCAGTGAAGCCCTGTAGCTTCACTCCCTCTGTCTATCTGTACCATAATCCATACTGAGATGTGCCTCTGAGGTATCTCAATACATGCTTTGTTGCCTTCGAAAACATCTTGGTAGGCTTAACCATAGCTTGACTCAACTGGTTCACCGCATAGCACAAATCTGGTCATGTGTTCACTAAGTACATCAGTGAACCCACAAGTTGCCTATACACAATAGCTTCTACTACTTCTCCTGAAGTAGCATCCTCCTTCCTCCAGTTACCTACTAGAGGAGTCTGCATGGGCTTGCACTTCTCGATTTGTACCTGCAATCCCGAACTTCAAACTTCGAATTCTCTTCTTCATATATTGTTCACAGCTCTGATAACCTTTGCTCTGATACCATGTAGAAATTCTCACTATAGATTAACCTGATAATGCAATATAACTAAAGAAAAATACTTTAATCTACTTCTACAATCAAACTTGCGGAAGCTTAATAGATTTGAGCAAGATCAAGCAAAACACATATAACCAGAAGCAGAATCAATGCACATGAAACACAGAAGAATACTCAGGGGAAAGCCTCAGCTAAAAACCCCACTATCTGTATTATCATACAAGTGGAAATATCTCAGGATTACACACAGCTTTAGCTCTCACAGCTAGCCAGCTCTCAGTACAATCCTCACAGATGCTCACAGGAAAAATAGACTTCTCATTAAGTCCTCCACACTGCCCTCCAAGCTCCTATTTCCTAGCGCAGTTTTTCCTGGGTGATCCTACTGTTACCATGTGTAACACTGATCACTCACACTGATCTTACACCCTGTAAAACTACGCAAATCTCAAGGAATGAATTCCTTCTGCATGCAAGAGTTTTCCTTATAGGAAAATTCTAGCAACTGATAGTACATTGTCCCTGTCTTTAATCTCAACTAGGTCTTTCTCTGAATAGACATGCATGAGTTATTTATGAGAGAATCTTCAGTTATCTGGAGTACACTAGTTTGATGCATGCATGCATTAACTGACTGAACTCACAATTAGTTCCGCAAACTGTTTGGAACTAATTTAGCTGGACATAACTCAGTTAACTGAGCTAACTAATTACAACTCAAATACAACTCATCCTTATCACCTTAATTAAGGGATAATCTCCTTAATTTAAGGGATAACTGTTGCATAACTTCACAAAGAATTCTAGCTTGAATTTCTCCAACTAATTAATCCAAGATGAATTAATTAATTATTTTTCAAGCAACTGGTGAGACTAAATTCGAATTTTAATTCAAGGACAAATTCAAATTGGAATATTCTTGTTGCCACATTTCAACAACTACCCTGCATGTTAATTATTTATTTGCTCGATAGAGGATAAGTGCATGAGCACATGCAACCAAGTCAGTTGGCGGGTGATGTTGGGCCTTGTAATTGTTATATTTCTCTTGATCAATTCCTTATTTTTTATATCAATTTCTTATCCTTTTTGATTCATAATTATATTATTTTTCTCAATATGGTCTAGACCTTGGTAAAATCTATTTATTTATACAATTATGCTTTAATAAGATGAACAAGGTTGTTTTATTTATAAATTGAGCTAATGATATGTTGGATAAGATTTTGTTACAACAGGGAATATGAAGATGAATATGAGGTCAGTGCATCTAACACGATCCATGGTTATTTCGAGTAGAGTTGCTCCAAAATATGGAGTTAGTTACAGTGACAAAACTTTTGGTTTTCCTGTCGAAGCTAGAAGATTCATCTTAACTTAGGAAGAATGTCTTGAGAATCTTTGATTCTTAGGATGTTCCTTATCTAGTAGATCTTCTATTGTAACTTCCTTTTTGTATTATATAAAAAGGAAGTCGCCTTTGGTGGGATGATGAGAAATTGTAATTTTGAGATAGAATAGTGAACTAAGTCATGATTGTATTTACTCTTTGAAGATTGTAATGAAAAGACTTATCAATTAATTTTAGCTTTTATCGATTATATCTTGATCTGAGTTTCTTTTAAAGGCAGACTGACTCCTGGTGGTTTGGGCCTGCTTCCTAGATGAAGTGTTGTATTACATGTGTACAGTAAATTAGTTTAATTTTGTATTGTTTCCTTTTCGAATGGTTAATGTTCTTTTATCTAAGCAGTGAATAGTTATTAGAAATCTTTAATGTTTTCGATAATAATAGGATTTAAAAGATTGATCTTAATTGTTATTTATTAAATAGATGGTTGTTGTTTCTTTGTTTTTATGTTGTTGTTTCCTTGGTTTCTGATTGTTTTTTCTTAAGATATTACTATTATTTAGTAAATGATGGTTCATTTCGAGAATAGTTAAAAGTTGAAATTCTTGAATTAAGCTTTATTTTGTTATTGCTTAATTCAGAGTAATACGAACAACTAGTTGTGCACTTGAATTCCAATTTTGCAAGCAAGGTTTGATCCCATTTAGATATAGATCTCATTTTCAGATCAATTGTTGCGTTTTGTTGCATTTTAGTTTACTTTTCACAAGAAATATTTTGATTTTAGATTACTTCATATAGCACCAACATTGGTTTTTTGTAGTTCCTTGCATAGTTTTTTCCAACTGCCTTGAAATAAAAGGACGAAAGCCTGCATTGATAAGTTAATGTTAGATGAATAGCTATTTATTTTAAACAATTAATAGTCCCAACAATTTTATTGGAAAAATATATGAAGTTTATTACCTAAACATTGAAAACAACACCTCACTTACAAAATTCAAAAAAATTAAAATGATTGAAGAAAATTAAAATGGAAGTACAAGTCAACAAAGAGGCATAATTTGACCTAATCAAATTAGGAGTATTTCAAAAGCTGAAGTACAAACTACAAGTACAATCCCAACACATTCAATTAGAGATAAATGTCGAAGTGTCATTACTAATGGAATATCAATGATCTATGAGATAACACAAGTAGTTGATGAAAATAATTAAAATGAATGGGAAGAAGACTAAACTTGGGGTCAATAATAATTAAGTTACAAGGACACCTTATTGCCACTTTAATCAAAATACTTGCCATGTTAAACCATCTTATCAATGATGCTTTGAACAATCAAAATATCTTGCTCACATTTTGAAGAATATGTTATGAAACCAACTCACAAAATGATAGAAAAGATATATCAACACCTTAGAATTCAGCCTCTTCGAGGGGGCAACCTCCTTTACGATACAAAAATGAACAATTATTGGATGATTCAAATGAAAAAACCTCATTCTATATATAGGAGTCTAATGGTCACATTATAACCAAGCCGACTTAACAATAATAATATAAAGGCACAAAAATAGCAATAGAGGGATTCTATGGGGCATAATAATAACAATATGAGGACAATAGGGGCACAACAATAATAATAAGGTATACAATAACAATAGTAATGGGGGAATCACTAGTATTATAAGGACCTAACATGCCCCTCTCCTTAAAAAAAGTGGTGTCCTCAACGCTTAAGTAGTTTTAGATGCTTCTTTATAAAATTCTCATCCTCCCATGTGGAATCTTCAACGGGTAAGTTCTTCCACTTAATGAGATACTTTGAAATTGATCAATTTCGTAGCTGTCGAGTTCTTGTTTCTTTGACTGCTTCAAGTTCCAATATGATTTTTCCTTCCTCATCAAGTTCTGGAAATATTGTTTGAACTAGAAGCTTCTCACCTATAACCTTATTTAAGCATGAAACATGGAAAACTGGGTGCACTCGAGAAGCTGCAGGAAGCTCCAATTTGTATGCCATAGTACCTATCTTTTGCAACACCTTTTATGGACCATAATACTTTGGTGATAATTTATTATTCTTCTTAGCTTGCTTGAGGGACATTTGTTTATATGGTTGTAGTCGTAGGAATACCCAATCACCTACATCAAAACTTCTTACATTGTGATGTTGACTTTCCTGTTGTTTCATTCTATTATGCGCCAAGGTGAGGTTATCCTTTAAGAGTTGGAGAACTTGTTGCTAATGCTCGATATGATCTTCCACTGCTTGAACCTTAGAATTTTCTCTTAAATATGATGTGATGGATGGTGGATGATAGCCATAAAGTGCCATAAATGGAGTCATTTTTGCTGCAGTATGGAAAGAAGTGTTATACCATCATTCATCCAGAGGCAACCATTTGACCTATTGTGTCTATTTATCAGATACAAAGCAATGAAGATATCCTTCCAAACATTTGTTTACTATCTCATTTTTCCCATCAGATTGAGGATGATAAGATGAGCTATGAGCTAACTTAGTTTCAAGACAAGAAACTAATTATGTCCAAAAATTTCCATTGAAAATGGGGTCTTTGTCACTTACAATAATCTTTGGGTTTCCATGTAGCTTTTGAATTGTTTCCATAAATGCAGTAGAAATTGTACTCGCTTGAAATGGATGAGATAATGCACAAAAGTGCGCATACTTGGAAAGTCTGTCAACTACCACCATGATAACACTCTTTCCTTTGGACTTGGGTAAACTTGTGATAAAATCCATTGAAACCTCCTCCCAACGTTGGCTTGGAATGGATAAAGGTTGTAATAGTCCTAGGGTCTTAATTGTTTCAACTTTATTTTGTTGGAAAACCAAACATTCCGCCACAAACTTTTGAATATCTGATTTAAGGCCATCCCAAAAAAAATCCTTCTTAACCCTGTGGTAGGTTTTTAGAAATCCTAAGTGCCCTCTAAAGAGAGAGGTGTGCAATTCCCTAAGAATCTTTTGTTTGAGTTGGGAATTCTTACATAGGTATAACCGATCCTTGTACCATAACAAATCATTTTTCCAGCTAAATGTATCAGATGTACTAGGATCTTGTTGTATCTTTTGAATGAGTGCCCACACTTCTTCGTCATTCTTCCATTCATCCCTTGCTTCGTTTATCCAATCTGTTTGGATAATAGAAATGGCGCAAAGAAATGCTTCCACATCCTCATCCTTTCTTGAGAGTGCATCTGTCACAACATTTTGCTTCCCTTTTTTGTAGATGATTTCGAAGTCATAACCCAACATATTTGTGACCCATTTTTGTTGCTCTTCTGAAGATAATCTTTGTTCTAAAACGTATTTAAGAATATCCTGATCTGTTTTTACCTTGAAGTTCCTTCCCATTAGGTAGGGTCATCATTTATTAAGTGCATGTAGTATTGCCAACATTTCCTTCTCATGAATAGCTTTGTGTAAATACTTTCCTTTGATTGGACAAATTTCGAAAGCAATGGGTCTTTCTTCTTGCATTAAAACAACACCAATTCCATTTCCTGAGGCATCACATTCCACAATAAAGGTTTTTGTGAAGTCCGGTGTAGCTAAGACCGGTGCTTGGCACATTGCCTCTTTAAGATGTTCAAAGGCCTTTGTTTCTTCTGGAGTCCATGAAAATGCATATTTCTTCAATAATGTTGTTAGAGGTGCTGTTATTCTCCCATAATTCTTAACAAACTTACGATAATACCCTGTCAACCCGAGAAATCCTCGTAGATGCTTTATGGATGTGGGGATTTTCCATTCCTTAATGGTTTTAATTTTGCTATGGTCTACCTTAACACCTTCATGAGATACAATATGACCCATATATTCCACCTCTTGTACTCCAAAGAAACATTTGGAGATTTTTGCATATAATTGTTTCTCCTCCAATAGTTTGAGCACCATATCAACATGTTGGACATGATCCTTCCAAGACTTGTTGTATATTATTATATCATCAAACAATACTAACACAAATTTTCAAAGGAAGTGTTTGAAAATGGAATTCATGAAACCTTGAAATGTAGAAGGTGCATTAGTAAGGCCAAAAGGCATGACCAAAAATTCATGACGAACCTCATGAGTTATAAATGTTGTTTTTGGAATGTCTTTAGTCTTCATTCTGATTTGATGATATCCTGAATGAAGATCCAACTTGGTGAAGTAAATTGATCCTTGCATCCAATAATTCATCAATGACAGGAATGGGAAATTTGTCTTTAATAATGAGCTTGTTGAGCTCCCTATAATTTGGACGCATGTGCCATGATCCATCCTTCTTGTGAACCAATACTACTGGAGCAGAGAAAGAACTTTGACTAGGTTGAATTATACCAGCCTCTAGCATTTATACAACCATACGTTCAATTTCACTCTTTTGGACATAGGGATATCTGTGAGGCCTGATGTTTGGAGGAACACTTCCTGGAATCAAATTAATAACATGATCATGAGCACGAATAGGTGGGAGGCCTTTAGGAGTCTCAAATACCTTGGAATGATTGTCCAAGACTTTTTGGAGATCTAGATAAATGGATGATTTCGAATTGGGAACCTCTAGTGAACATAATTGTGCAATTATGCCTCATTGTTCTTTCTTTAGAAGCTTTGTCATTCCGTTAGAGCTTATTATCTTTCCCGGTTTCCTTGTGATACCCCTTAATTCAACTTCCTTTCCTTCTGAAGAGAATTTCATGAAAAGTTCTTGAAAATTAAAATCTATTGTACCCAAGGATTGTAGCCGTTGGACTCCTAGTACAACATCATCACCACCCATTGGAATGGAAAGCATTGGGCTATTCAATACATATTTTCCCATGGATAGCTTGATATTATGGCACTTTCCTGAGCAATTTATGGTTCCTCCACTTGCAACCATCACTTGACACTCTGGTGCTGGATATAGGAAGCAATTCAATTCCTTGGCTATCTTACAATGAATAAAATTATGGGTACTTCCTGAATCAATCAACACTATTACCTTTTTCTTCTTCATATTCCCTTCTATCTTGATAGTTTGAGGAGTGGTAATTCCAGCCAATGCATTATAAGATATGGTCAGATTCATTTCTTCTTTTTCTAGGGTTTGTTCCTAGTGTATATCCTCTTCTTTTGACGTTTCTTTTTCCTTTTCTTCCTCCTCTTCACAATCTATGTAAAATAATTTCTTCTCAGCACACTTATGACATTTAGTTTATTTTCTATCACAACTGTAACAAAGCCCTTTTTCTCTTTTTTCTTCCAATTGTTGTGGTGTCAACCTTGTAGGTTGTGGATGGATAGGGGCAGCAACACTTCCATCTTTATGATTGTGAGTGGTAGGCTTCCTTGTTGCCATAATTTTGCTTTCCATTTTTCTTGCCAACCTAAATGCCTTCTCCAATGAATCTGGTTCCCAAAGGTGAACCTCATGTTGGATGTTATATTTTAAATTCTCTATGAAAACATCAATCCTATGCTTCTCTGGAATATCTTTTACCCTTATATTCAATTTTTGGAAGTCCTCAATGTACTCCATCATTGAACCCTTTTGTTTGAGATTTATCAATTGGCTAAAAAAGTGTTGCTTTTTGTATCCTCATAACGTGCTATCATTTCATCCGTAAAAATAGCACAAGTGAAAATTTGTTTACGAGAGAAAAGTCATCGATACCATACAAACTGATTTGGTTCCAAATATAAAGTTACAATGCATACCTTTTGTGTGTTTTACACATTATGGAGATCAAAAAATTGCTCCATCTGTAGTATCCATGTTCCGAGATCCTTGCCATCAAACTTCCTCATATCGATCTTTGGAACATGGTGGTTCTTCGATCCAACATTAGAGTCTATGAAATCATGATTAACATTTATTTTGTTCTCATCATGAGTTTCATTTACCACCCTTTCGCCATTACTAAGCATTTCTTATAGAAACTTTGTCAAATCTGTCTTCAGATATTCCATGCCTTTCTTTAAATCATCCATCTTAGCTTCCATGCCATCCATCTTACCTTCCACGCCGTCCATCTTAGCTTCCACATCATTCATCTTAGCTTCTACACCTTTCTTTAAACCATCCATCTTAGATTCCACACCTTTCTTTAAACCATCCATATTTGCTTCTACGTCTTTCTTTAAACCATCCATCTTATTTTCTGTTACTTTTTGTGCGAGTGAAATTTGTTGCACTTGGTCTCGTAATTTTGAGATATCATGTTTCATTTCTTCCTCTTCTTCATGAGTCATGCTAGAGCTTTCAAGTTGATTACTAGGTGTTTCCATTTTCTTTCTTTGGGGCATCAATTACCGATAATAATGCTTCACTATGCCCTTTGAATTCCTTCAAACTAATTTTTCAAACCAAGATTATGCAAAAATTTAAAAAAAAACTGCACACCTTTTTTCACTTTGTAGGAGCTCGATATTGAATCTGATGTATCTCTATAATTTTGAATCTCCCAGGTCTAAAATTTCTCCCTACGGTAACCCTCTGAGTAGTCTTTTTAACCCTGCAAGTCTAATCAAGATTGGATTCTCCAATGAAGAGTTATGCCAAATCTCCCACGATGACTTGAGTATATACTTGTTCAGTAGAGCGAACTTGTACGACATGCCTCAAGTCATTGTTTCAACTTTAGGTTCTGAAAATGATACCCAATAAAACTACAGTCCGTCCTCTTTCTGTAACGTCTTACTAAAATTCAATCTGCTACTCAGAGCGAACGTTATGACGATTTTCCCAAGGTGACTTGTTTGGAATGTAATTCGGGGGTCTACAAAAACCCTAACTTCCTCATATTATATCTCTGGAAATATAGCGAGATAGAATCTACAATTCGGAGCCAAGGTTCATACCTATTTCTTCTTAAATGGGTTTTTTTTTAGCTTCTGAAACTTTGTAGCGAAATCAATATAGCGAAAATTCCACGATGACTTGCTTTAGATGAAATTCTAGAGCTTGCAAAAACCCTGACTTCCTCAAATCATATCTCTGAAAATATAGCGAGACAAAATCTGAAATTCGGACCCGAGGTTCAGCACGTGTTATTCTCAAATGGGTTTTATTTTTAGCTTCTGAAACATCGCAGAAAAAAGTTATAGCAAAAATTCCACAATGACCTGTTTGGAGCAGCGAAACCCTAGAATCCAAATCTCTGATACCAAATGTTATGAAACCAACTCACAAAAAGATAGAAAAGATAGATAAACGCCTTAGAATTAAGCCTCTTCGAGGGCAAACCTCCTTTACATTACACAAATGAATAATTCTTGGATGAAACCTCCTTTACAAAACCTCCTTTCTATATAGGAGTCTAAGGGGTCAAAATATAACCAAGCCGACCTAACAATTATAATATAAAGGCACAAAAATAACAATAGAGGGATTCTATGGGGCACAATAATAACAATATGGGGACAATAGGGGCACAACAATAATAATAAGGGATACAATGACAATAGTAATGGGGGAATCACTAGTATTATAGAGACCTAACAGAATCTTGATTTTGATGCAACTTGGTCTTAAAATCAAAGTCATTTTCGGAAAAGAGATCCAATAAGTTTTTTCCAAGAACCATGTTAACCAAAATTTCAAATGATGAATGATATACGAAGATTGATCACTCTACACTACAACAATATTGTTGTTCAAAACTTTAAAGGCCTTTTCATTTGTTTTTTTCCAATAGCTTGAAGGTTGAAGTGTTTTAAGGGGGGCTGGGTTGTAATATGTTTAGTTTGGTATATTATCTTATTCAATATTTATCAATATCACTACTTATAAATAGTTGATATGCTAGGGTTATGAATTTTCTTCAACTACTTCTCTTTAGAGATGTGTAAACCAAAACATTTTATTCATTGTAAACATGATTCTTGTATCAATTAATGCATATTATGTATGTATATTTTCTAATCCTTAAAGATTATTTTATACTTTGCATTTATTATTTGTGATGGCTTTCCCTAACGATTATTAAGTCAATGATCAATCATGACTCAAGGAACTACAATAATGAAAGAAATGTCTTTTGTATGCACATAATTTAGTAAGGTGCATGATGAATAGTGCAAATGCAAGCACAAATCATAAAATTTCATGGTTGTAAAGAGCACAAGGATCGAGCGTGTAAAAATTTCATATTTCTACCTAGTTTTAAATATCCACCACACTTATATGAGGCCACATATTTACTTGATATAGTTTTCAATCTTAGTGTTGAAACTAATTTCTTTAATAAACATGCAACATTAAACTATCAAGCACTACTAGGTAAACTCAAGAGTGTATACAATGCAAAGACTTTAAGCGTAGTCCGTTTGAGGAGTACTTAGAGTAAGATTTATCTCAATACACATATCTAAAATATTTACTTCAATTAAAATGGAAATATAACAATGAAAAATGATATCCAAAAGTTTCATTAAGCATGCTAAAACAACCTCACATTTCAATTTCACTATCCTAATAAATCAACATCCTAAAAGAACCATGAAACTTGCTCAGTATGTCATAAAATTAGATTTGCAGTCACTAATATAGGACAATAATGGTACACTCATATCAAAGAAGTGAAGAAAAAGTATAATATCTCAACTCATCCCCTAGTCACGACATATCAATGCATCACAAACCTTAGCTAGGGCATCCACAATCATTACAAACCCAAATAAAAAATACAAAGGAAAAACAATGCATTCCATGAAGTTGTATAAGCCAATCCTTAGAGCTTCCAAGCAAATCCAACATCACAATAATTTTGAAACCTAAGATATGTCACTTGCATCATATAAGCAATTAGGGATATTCTCACACTTGCATCCTACAAGCTATAATACTCGACATTTGCATCTCACAAGCTAAGGAACCCTAACATTAGCATCTCATAGTTACTAATCCTTGTTGCAAGAGTAATACATGATCTTCCAATATTCTTGAAATAGTTGGTCCATAGTTATTGAATTGATTAGAACTATGATGTCAAAATAAGAACTCTAGCCTTAGAAATCAAGATTTATGTGTTGAAAGCACCAAATTGAACTCCAAAATCAAAAAGTCATGCTACTAGTAGAGCTTCCTTTTCAAGGTTAAAATTATAATTTTTTGCAACCATGGCCTTAAAAACCCAAAATGTGGCTAATAAAAACCTTAAATATAACTCTGAGTTGAAAAGCAATGCTACTAGTGGCATGTTGTCGGTGCTGCAAATTCTTCCAACAACAAGGGATCTCCTTGATATAAGGTGTAAGGTCCCACCTTACCAACCATCAATATTATAGAGAAATAAAGGTCCCATTGAACACTAAGACTCAAAATACGATATTTTTTTTTCAATTACTTGGTACCCTATTTTAAACGATCACCCTTAAGATACTTTATGTCCAGTAATTCATTGGACATATGAAATAACATTTTTGGATGGTAAGACAAACTTCCAATTTATTATCAAACAATCTACAACATTTTCGAATTAAACTCTTACTCAAAACATTTGGCCCTGCTTCACTCCTAACAATTCATTATAAATCTTATAAAAATTAACTCTATAATTAATCCATCATGTTTAATGACATTTCCAAACATGATCTCACATTATTAATCATGTCTTCAATGATTATCAACATGTATATTATTACATAACCTCATTTTTCATTGTCTCACAATAATGCCAATAATTCTTGAATTGAACTTCACACACAAGTAAAACTACAAGCCATCTTCATTGATGCATTCCTACAAACACTTCAGGAACATGAATAACTATAGAAATTGGGGAAATTTTACAAATAGCTTGCAGCCATGTAAGCTACAACCATTGGGAATTTTGACAAACAGTTTGCGAGCATGCGATATATAGCCATTGATACATTTTGACAAATAGTTTGCAAGCATGCATTCTATAGCCATTGAGATATTTTAGCAAATAGTTTGCAAGCATGCAATCTACAACCATTAAGGCACTTTAACAAACAACTAGCAGACATGAAATAATTTTCCATAAATATGTTTTAAACTATCAGGGTATCAACCATTGAGACATTAAAACAACAATTTACAAAATAGCATGAATCATATCAATATCACCAACGATAAATTTTCTGCAAAACCACACAATAGGCAATCCATACAGGGTAACGAAAAATTTGCAAAATTGACCAAATTATAGAATCGGAGTTTGAAAACCTTTTTTTTTATGCAAAGTGGTGGTTACATAGTCACAAGGTACGAATACCCCTTTATGTTCAACTGAATCACATCCAAACTCCCAAGGATGCAATTCTTTAAAACAACAAAAAATTGGACCCCTAATATCTCATTTACCAATTTTGTCAAACACATGCAATTCAAATTTTCATCTACAACTCTACATGAAGAAAGACAATGCAGAATTATGCTAATATGAGCTTTTCATTGAATTTTACAAATTTCTAAATTTACCATATAAGTTCTTGATACATATATTTAATTAAACATTTTACAACCTGCAAAGCTACTTCCCTTGACATAATTTGACAAGCTTATTGCAGCCACTGCTACAATTTGACAAACACATGGCAACCCTAAATTCTATAGCCATTAAGGCTTTCTGTCAAATAGTTTGTAGTAATGTAAGCTAACAGAACTATACCAAAACTTGAATCACAAACACATTGAATTATAGGTGTAGGGGTCAAGTTGTCAACGTGAGATGGATCAATAGAGTAGATATTCGGTGATAATGCGGAAACAGTCCACCTAGTCAAGGTTCCAACAAGTCATGGTGTTCCTGAGTTTGTTTCTCTCTCAGGAATGAAATTGGATATACTCGTTAAAAAGAATGTGAAACATATTCTATGAAACGACTAAAAATTAGCTCAAACTTACCTCAAGCCTGTTGAAAAATTTGTAACTAGGTTCGGTCTTGATAAATATGAAATGTACTTTTGATTCTTGAATATTGTAAAAGGAAAGAAAAATTATTATTGCTATTTTAGATCATGGGTTTCATGCTCAAGGTCTTTTATTTTAGAGGTCGAGCACCCATTGAGTGCTTCTAAGGTTTGTCCTAGGTTAAGAAGTTAAAAGAGCCATTGTCATAAGTTGAAGACCCCATCGGGCACATTGTAACTTGTAAAAAGAACTATTTTTGTATTTAAAAGTATCAAAATACCCTTCAAGGCCAAGTTAGCCTACTAGTTAAGAAGTCAGCCTATTTGAGGAGCCTCGTCCACCTTAAAGTGTTAATTTTTCATATTGTTCTATGTTGTATCAATTACTTTAGCCCAAATCAATACTTCAATTAGAAATCTTTCTAATTACAATTAGTCTTTCCATTCATCAACGGTGATTGAAGATAGAACAATAAATGCAATGACAAAGGAGACAATTAACACATCAACAAGAGACACCAGGTTTGGTCAAAGACTAAGGAAAATCCCACTATGGGGAAAACCATTTAAAATTCTTCTTATATTAGATTGTCTTAAAATGTTTGACACCGAGTATAATGAGCCAAATACAATATCATCCAGTAAAAAAACCCAAAAACATTCAAAAATATGTTTCTAGCATAAAAATATATCAGATACAACTTTTCCTCTCTACGGTCAACTTCTGTCTTCAATCAAATCTTATTCAAACTTCCTGGTCACATGTAGGAGGAGTTATGGGAGCGACTGAAGGCTTTCAGTCGCACCCTTGACCCTGCAATTTAGTGACTCTGGTTGAATTTTCCTTGTGATGTGCATGTGACTGTAATCCAAAAACCCTAAAAAAAATGTGAGGCTTGAATCCTGGAATTTCGAACCTTTTGCAAACTTTTGTTGTCGACCCTCCTTGAAACCTGTGTGAGCCAATCAATGAAGAAGAGAAAGAATATTCTTGGTGATTTCAAAATGAGCTTGAGGAAACATGTATTTATAGACTTCCAAGGGTGACCAATTTTATTTAGGGGCGATTGTTGGTAAGGTAAATCCCCTCTGCGGACAGAGGCGATCCCACTAGCCTATCACAGAACTAGCCACAAACAAACCACGCTGCTACGCAAGTTCCTAGTTATGCATCAAAGGTGAACCAAGAAGACTAACCTGGAGTCCAACGCTATGATTGAAGCAGAGTTGATATCCTCGCTCCCTTGCTCCAACAGATCATAACGAATACTGCACATGCAAAGGAAGAGACAGATACCAACATAAAAACTACCAAGGCACAACTATATTTCAGTCAGAAAGGAAATAAATCAACATATCACCATGATAGATAATGAGATTGGAACTATAATAGCAGTCGCTCATCAATTAATAAACAGGAAAAGTTACAACCATTGTTCTGACGTCGACCCTTCTCCTGGCTGGGCGAGTAACTATATGTGTCTTGCCATGCATCTCTTCTCGGCAGCATAACCTCTCAATCACCAAATCACTAGCATAACACTAACACCAACACTCTCTCTAGCCCTCCTTAGCACTAGCACTCCTTAGCACTAGCACTCCTTAGCACTCCTCCAAAAACTCAACATCTAACACTCCATGACCAATAATCATCACTACTATCACTCAATCACCAAATCACTAGCATAACACTAACACCAACACTCTCTCTGGCACTATAGCCCTAGCTTGTCCAATGCATAATGACAAGCTTATATAGATGGAGAAGGGAGGAGGATGCGATGAACCGGGACACCTTTCACGGATTTAGCAAAAGCCATAAAGATGGATAAAGCTCGACAAAAGACTGATTTTCTATCCTCAGAAAAGCTCCATGTAATGAAGGAAACAACAGTCGGACGTGCATTAAGGCAAAAAGCACGACTAAATTTGGTTGGCGCGACTGTTGCTCTAAGATAGAGCGCCAATGGTCGCGCCCTCTTTTGAGGATCTCCATCATTGGTGCGGGTAGGATACTGTGGACTTGCGCCAATGGAAAAAGAGCACTTTTTAGGGATGATCTGCAGAAGGTGTCTTCAGGAACATGGAGTACATACTCAGGGGAACATAATGCAAGTGTTTTTAGCCCTTGTCACTTCTTATAACTCCCGGAATGAGTCCTCTAAGGTACGACAAGAGGAGTAACAGGGATGGTGACAAATTACTGTGTAACAGATGCCCCCTAAAGCATGAAGTCCGAGAGGTGGAGAGGGGTGAAATGCTTTACCAGAACGCACATAAGAGCACATATAGTTACTGCCGCCGAGGAGCTGTATTAAGAGACATGACTGATAGTTCAATTACATGATGTACGTGGCATGGTCGCAGCCATCCATAAGAGAGTACATAAATAATCTGGATCCATAGTATGGACGCAGCCATCTGGTTAGGATCAATGAACTGACTCAGGTATGGTCGCAGCCATCCAGTGAATGAGTCAAGTACCAAGAATCACGCCTGGATTACAACAGACACAATCCAGGGTCTTGCACTCCATCTCGACCCGAACAAGAGTACAAGTCCAAGCATGTGAATATATGAGCTGAAGTCGAACATGCATGAACATCGCCTGATTACCAGTCAATAATGGAAACTGTTAACAGACGCGAGAGGTACCACCAATAATGACAATGGCCCTCAAGGTACTATAGGTACAATCTACGGCGTGTGAATTAATGAGCTGAAGTCGAACACCGTAGAATCATTCGATCGGAGGCCAATGATGAAAACCTCACATCGAACACGAAGAACCTGCCATTGAGGCATGCAGGCTCCAAGGCACCGGAAGGGAGTCTCTAGGTCAACTTCCTGGATAATGAGCTGAAGTCGACAGGGAGTGACCTTGATCGAAGGTGGGCCATAATGTTTCCCACATCATCGACATGAGACAGAGAGATAATGTCGTGAATCAAGATTGTGCGAACTATCAGAGGGAGGTTGTTTATTTGCAGAGGTCAACTTCTCTTGAACATATCGGCGGCACATTAACGGAATTGGCAGTATTTGACATCGATGTATCAAAGGTCATTATGACGAGGCAATGAGTGAATGAGAGGTCAAATAGGGTACCCAAATCCATGGAATCAAGTGAAATATATGAGATGAAATATCCCCACCCTGGACACGAAAGCAAAAAGTGCCATGTTCAAGAGCGACATACTGCCGTTACGGTAATAATTATGGTTCAAAAAATTTTATTTTCCCCCACCATTTCTGGCGAGTACCCCAGTTATTTTTAACAAGCTTGATGGGGATAGCATATGCTTGTGTTGTGACAACATCGATGTCATTAAGTTTTAACGAGTCTGACAAAGGAAGAACTCGGCGTCTTTTCTTGTTTAGAGAGTTTGAAAAGACAGCAGAAAAGGAAACTCCAAGGGATGTCCTTTTTCGTAAAGTTGTGTCTCTCGGGCCGAAAAAGTAAAAATAATACCCGAAAGAAACCGCCCGATCATTATGATCGAGGAGTACTTTTCATGATTAGTGACTTCGACCTGAAAAAGTAAAAAAGCGGTCAAAACCACGTCGTTTCGTAACCACTAACGAGTTGAAACGACAAAAACCCGGTAATCTTTTTATGTTTTAACGGTCGACAAAAAGAACTTAAAACGGCCGCCCCTTATCACCATTTAATGAGTCAAGAGGAGCGACTCGGCAATCTTTTCTCTTTAAATGGTCAGAAAAGAGCTGAAAGCGGACCTCCATTTTTATTTTCTTTAACGAGTCAAAAAGGGAAAAATACTCGGCAATTTTTCATATTTTACGAGTTAGAAAAGAGCGTAAAGGCGAACCGTCCTGAAGGAACGAGTGGAATAAGGGATAGCAACTGGTTCCGGTAATGGTGGAACTTTACTTGAAACACGTAAAGGTTAAGAGGCTGGCTAATAAGACCACTCATCGTTGCGGTTCCTCAGGAAAGGAGAAACAACCAAGTGAAAGCATATGATCGGCCAAAAAGATAGTAGCGATGGAATGAAACAACCAGGGCTCATCTAGAAGAATTTTAGCGGATAAAAGGCAATCACGGGATGTAAATGGGTTCATTTTTACACAAGCTTGAACCATGAAGAACTTTGCTTGGATTCGGTTCATTTTTACACAAGCTTGAAACGAAAACTATGCTTGTTAAAAAAAAAAAAAATTGTTGCATGCCCCCAGCATGATTATACCAATCGAGGTACATGCCCCCCAAGCTTCATGGCATTCACGGAGTGGATGGAATGAAGGTTTACTTGGAAAG